>OZ005660.1:260625925-261225925 GCA_963930645.1 Salticus scenicus
GCCTAAATGCATTAATTTTCTACATTCTAAAGTGCTAAACATATTTAAATTTATTTTTTAAAAAATTTTGCTCCCTAAGAAAAAAGAGAACATGTCCAAATAGTGGAATTAAAAAAACTGAAACTGAAGAACTTTATTTTTGAACGAGAAATTATGTTAATACAAAGCAACAAAAATCCCATTGGATTGTTACGTGGGGAAGGAAAAATCTGACTACCAAAGGTATCTGACTACCAAAGACCCTTAAGAAAAAAAGACATCAAAGAGTGGGAAGAATAGGGCTAGGGATTAGGAAACAGCAGGCCCAGTTCCATAAACTATATTCAGGGACCAATCCAGGATTTCAAATTTAATACCTATTTTTGTGAAAAATCTTAACTATATTTTATTTTTGTGAAAAAATGTAGTGCACTCTTTTTCTCTCTCGCTCTCTGCGTGGAGAGAAAGGAGGGGAGGGGGGGGGGGGGGAGGGGGAGGTTCAATCTAAAAGTAAAATAATTAATAAAAATAATGCTCAGCAGTTATTGTGAGGCTTATAGCAGAACAGGAACCAAAACTCACTTCACTCTGAAGTAAACAGTTTAATAGAGAGAATGTAAAAGTATTTGTTTTCACCAGTATCACTGCACTATACATGAATTGTACCAGGGAGGATAGACTTATCATCATACAGTCATCAAAATGTCAAAAGACCTGACGAATCAGCAAACAGTACACTGTGGCCACAACTCCAGAGTGTGTCTGTACTTATACATGCGAGGATCATTTTGTTTACTTATGCTACGCCATTTCTCGCCAATAGCAAATGCTTGTGTGTAGATTAAAACCGATATTCTGTATGATTCTTATTTTGTGAATCACATCAATAGAAATGCACAAATAAGTTACTTTTCTTCGAAAATGTGTTCATTTAAATGTCAGATTTTGCTGGAATCACTAAGATTTTTGTGAAAGCACCCATTTTAACTTTATGATTTTGTGAAGGTACCTTTTTTGCCAGGTCCATTTTTGTGAAGGTACCCATAGATGATAGTAAAATTGACCTGTATTAACCCCTGATATTTATATATATGTGGCAGGTTATTTCATTCAAAGTATTTACATCACATGAAATGTCTCTTTTTTAAGACTGCTATTTGTTGAATATTCATGAATGTGAAATTTTATAAATTTGTTAATGTTTTGTATAATATTTTTCCTTTTTTCTTTTTCTAGGTACTTAAAGTATTCTGGAGCTTTAACTGTCCATTCCAAAACAATTTTTAAAGAACTGGATTGTGTCTTTTAGGCTGATTTCCTTTTCTGTTTTTCTGTATCGTATTCCATATTTTTGTATATGAAGATGAAAACTGAAATCTCTGGTGAATTATACTGATGAATCTCAGCATGTTATGAACAAAGCTTAAGGCAACAAATTAGTCAGATTCACCCTTTCTTCTTTCTTATACAAATTAATAGGGAATTTTGTTGCATTGTAATATAAAAATATCTCATTCAAAAATGAAGTTTTTTAAATTCCACTCTTTAAAGATCCTTTTATCTTAGCAGGGTTTAATCCAGGTTTTTTAAAATGATACCCCGTTTGTGTAATTATATAATAATTTGTGAAAAGAATTATCGTAAAATCCCGAAAGTACCCCCCCCCCCCCCCCCATCGAATATAACCTCCCCTCCCTTTTCTCGCTGAAAGTGAAATGTCTCCGTTATCCTGAAAGTAACACCCCCCCCTTTTTCTTTTCTCCATCCAACAAAGCTACATCCAATCTTCGGGCGCACTTACGGTACGTCGGCATTGCATGTTAAGTTTGGCATTGAATTAAGTTTTAATATTTATATATTATTTCTAATTTACCTAATTTTTCATAAAGTGTCGGATGCATGTTATCAATGGAATCATTACACAGTTGTTGTTTTTTTTTTTACCATTAATGTAAGAAATTACCTTTAATATTTCCTTTTAAGTAAGTATCGTAAAATCCCAAAAGTACCCCCTCCGTCGAATATAACCTCCCCTCCCTTTTCTTCATTTTTTTTAAAGAATCTTGATTATAACCCCCCCCCCCATCCCACCTGAAATTTATCCGTTTTGCTTTTCAAAAAGGGGGGGGGGGTACTTTCGGGATTTTACGGTAAGTTTGTGAAAATTATTAATTCTTCTAAACAATTAACGGAAATACACAAAGCAGTTTATTAAATTTTAAAATGCATTTTAAAAATAAAATGGAACAGTTGTAAAATAAATATATATGTGGGGCGAGTAGTTTCTTATGTGTTATGTAAGAAGATGTTTACTATTTAGATATTTACCATTGTTTACAGTAAATATCGAAATTGACAGTATTTATTATGCGTTTGATGCTGTGAAGCTTATAGAAATTTTTAGTGTGCAGCTATATTGCTGAGAATTGACTTTGTGAAAGTGCCTCTTTGCTGAAAATTGATTTTGTGATGGTGCCTCTTTGACAAAAGTTGACTTTGTGAAAGTGCCTCAGTGCGACACTAAATTTGTTCTGGATTAACCTCTGCTTAGAGAGAGCAATTTTTTTTTTTTAATTCTTTATCTACTGACAATACTTAGAGCATCATTAGTTTAAAAGCATATAAAATAGAATAGATGAAAGAAAAGTTAAAAGTATTTATAAGAATTGAATGTTTGTACCTCACTTTAATCTCACTATATGTCACTAGACACTATTTGTTGCCATTTTTGTTCCAGAAAGGATTTTATAGAGTGTTCTCACTCCCAGTAGCAGAATTGTTTGTATCTGATCTGCAGCAAAAGAAAATTTGTCTGTGATCCAAGAATATTAGACCAAGTCTGGTTGCACAAGAAATATTAACAATTCATAAAATATGTAAAATTTGCATCTACATAGAAAATAAATTGAAAATATACAAGTACAATAATGTAAAGACTTAAATGTAAATTATAATATATATATTTTTTTTAGGCCTGGTATTTCTCATAAACAATCTGTAGTGCTTGCTGCCATGCTGCACTGTTTCTGCTGCAAGGCTCTTACTGTTTTTGCTTGCCATATTTTCAATATTTATGTGTTATAATTAATTCTTCTATTACCTCAAGAATGTACCATTAGACTTAGAAAAAATATTAGGAACATCCCTAACAGCACATCTCCAAATGACATCCCTAGGATGTCCTATGGAGTAAAATGACATCTTCAGAATGTATTATGGTCAAGTGTGTTATTAGGGATGAAAAGTAAATACTTTTTTACTGTTTTTTAACCCTACAAGGCTCAAATTTTTTTTTTAGTGCACGACCAAAATATATAGGTTGTAATTAGTGATCAGAAGATAGGGAAAACTTATAAAAATAAAACCTTATTTTACGGAAAAATCACTTTTTTAGCTCAACGTACCGTATGTGGAACACACATAAAAATATGATTTACTAATACGTTTACTATTGAAATATAAAAAAAAACAACTTACCTCTGCAAAATATACACTTAGTTATAACACACAGTATTTTTTTTTTTCGAGACAAAACTGTTCAATAACTATTCTTTTTTTATTTTTGAATTCAGACAAACGACTAACGTATCACTTTCATTCAAATTTCACACTGAGTGCACTATAACAAAAACACGAACGACATCTTTAGGTAAAGATTCATATTACTACATTGCTAAATGTCAGTAGCTTCTATCAAGATGTCAAGAGATGTCGCTACTAATAGTTTTATAGCTATAGGAACGATTAAAGTCGGTGTTCCACATATGGAACTGGGTGCCTTGTAGGGTTAAGGTACTGGTATCTTTTTTGACCTCTATATGCCAATGGTACACTGAAATATCGCATCACTGCATCTTCATTAATTATTATGATGATGTGATATCTATATTTTTTATTGCATATATTTTTAAAAAATGCTCTTAAGTAACTAAAAAAATTATGTTTCAAGCATACTTTTTGTCTGTTTCATATTGTGATAAAGGTTAAACAAATTTAAATATTTTACTTCATAAAGCAAACTTAAGTCTTTAATTTTCAGTCATAAAAAGAAATGTTTAAACTTATTAGAAAAATAAAAAGAAAATTGCTTCCTTATACCAGGGGTGATTGTGTGTAGGATTTTTTCCTGATTTCAGGAATTTTCTCTTAATATATTTCCTGATTTCAGGATATTTTTAATTTATTTTTCATTGAATGTTTAGAAAAAAACTATTGTATAATGGAAATTTAGGTAATTTATTTGTATATTTTTAGATTTATAAAATCTTTATATGAAATTTATTGGTTAAAATCGTAAAAAATTTTAGTCGTAGCCCAGCCTTTTTTTCTTTTCATGTAATTTCAGGATTTTTAAAGTGAAGTCACAATCAGCCCTGTTATACTAAAGGCGACATGTTCATAGAGTGGAATTCGAAAAACTTCATTTTTGAATGAGATATATTTAGAATATGAAACAACAAAAATCCCATTAGATTACATGGGAAGGGAGAAAAGGGGAATTTGTCTGATGTGCATCCATAAGTTAAACATTATGTTAACTATTTAAACTTGCAGTTGAATTCTTTAAGGATGTTATTCAATTGTTGCCTTGTATTTCAGATTATATGACAATGTTATATTACCTTTCGAATGGTGCTTTTTCATATTTGTTTTATAAAGCAATAAGCATATGTTTGTTATGGGGTGTACTGTGTCCACTAAATATTTTTTGTTATGGTTGCTGATATTTATAAGGTTACTAAAGGTTATCTTTATTGCAGGGCTGGAAAATTGGTGCAGAATTTTTATCACAATAAATTAAAAAAAAAAAAAAATTCTTTTTAAATCAACGATTTTAGAGGTAGAAGAATATTTTAAACAAATACTGGTATGAGTTCTGTACCAATTTTCCAGCCCTGTTTATTGTTATAAGGTGATAGAAAATTTATTTTTATCTGTGTGAAATATTCTATTTTTATAAACCAAATATTTTCTGATCAAATAAATTATTTATGTAAAAGTTGTATTTTTGATATAAAGTATTTATTCTTTTATCAAACTTGAACAAACTTCTTCCACGAAATCTTAAAAAAACCTGTAATATATATTTATAAAATAAAAAGTTTTTATTTATATAATTGCCTTATTTATAACTGTAATTCCTTCGTTTTGAATACTTTTTTTATCACTAAAAATTTCCTTATACACACAAATCACAAATCTTATATTTTCTAACTTTGATAAAATGTAATATCATATTATACAAAATAAAATGTTTTTCTTGAAACAGTAATTTTTTATTTATTTATTTATTTATTTATTTTTCTAATCAACCAAGGTGGGTTCCCATCAGAGGTAAAAATTTGGTGGGAATTCCTTACCCTTACTCACAAGGAAACATTCAAAAGGTGTCATCCTGAAAAAGTATTGAAAAAAATATATGTGATTCTACTCTTCATAAAACACCAGAAAATGAAAAAATTATCGGCTGAAATTAATTACAGCGACCACAAAAAATTATCAAAATTAAGCATATTTGGCGATTTAGTGCTGTTAGGTGCTACGTTTGCTAGCACTGAGATTGCCGTGTACGAACGGAACTGTGTTTTGCTTTTCCTCCAAGAACTCAAAATCAATCGCCTAGCAGTGTAAAATCGCCAAATATGCTTAATTTTGATAATTTTTTGTGGTCGCTGTAATTAATTTCAGCCGATATTTTTTTCATTTCCTGGTGTTTTATGAAGAGTAGAATCACATATATTTTTTTCAATACTTTTTGAAGATGGCACCTTTTGAATGTTTCCTTGTCAGATATAAAGTGACATTTCCAAAAAGAATGTTTTTTTTTTTTTTTTTTATGAATTATTATTGCTAATAACATTTAATTTTACAGGTAAAATTTTAGTTTAGTCACTTTAATTGCTTAAACATGTCATTTTTTTTCACTGCCGAACACAAATATCTCTGGAAATTGACGAAACTTACTTTCATCTTTTTATACCTGAAAATTACAAGACTGTTTATTTAAAATTTGATAATTTTGCTGATTTTCTGGTGTTTCATTGTAGAAATACTAGCAGACTACAACCACTTCCTGGTCACTAAATTTAAATGAATTTTCAAAAGAATTGAATCACTATTTATTTTTACTTTCTTCTGTATGTATATATAGAGAAAGTAATGGATTCGTGAAATTTTTCGAACTCCAGTTTTTGATGGATTTACATGATTTGGGATGTCCTGAACACGATTTGACTATTTGTAGGAAATGTCTGTCAATTTGTGTGTGTGTGTATCACAAATTTTGTGAACGCTGTAACTCATGAACCAATGAATGAAATTTAATCAAACTTGGTATTTAGTTGAACCCTGACACAAACTGGTGCTGATTAGATTTGTGGAACAATTGCTGAACAGGTGGCGCTGTAATCACACTTTTTCTACATTTTTAATATGGCAGTATAGAACAAAATTCCGTATAAATGTACATAATAAGAGTTATTTTAAAATTGCAATTGTAAAATTAATATGAATTATTTATAACAGTAGTGGTTAAGTAGGGAAAACCTTTTGTGCATGTGGGAGCATTGCTTCCCCACTCCCGGGGAAGTAAATTTTCAATATGGATGTCTTTCGAAAGATCTCGTCAATGCCTTTAAAATGAATGGTTGAACTGTGATAAAACAAAGTTATAATTTTTTTTTTTTATCTTTTAACAAAAAAAAATTGTATTTCTTTTGATATTGGCAAAAAATTGACTTTCTTTCAGCATTTAGTGATTTAATTCTGTCAGATAAAAATCGTCTGCATTTATGATGGAAAATAATTTAATAAATGATTTGTATTCAATGAATTTTGTGTAAAATTATATAGAAGAAAGTCATGTGGTGGCCACATCATACTAGTTTATATCACATTTTGGGCTTTGTAACATAATTAAAAATTTCTTTTAAGGTCAAAAAGTCAAAATAACATATTACAAATTAAATTAAATTAAATATTTCTTTCATTTTGCAACAATGCTCTATCGTCTTATGTAAGTGATTCTCAAGAAAGAAACAAAAATTGCTTACAAATTTAATGGATTATGTATGGGAAATAAGTATACTGTAATTTAAAAATTGTTGCTCTTAGAACTTCAAAACTGATAATTTTTAAAAAGTTATTCATCATTCTTTAATATTAGACTCTTATTTTAAGATAAAAGCAATTGAATGATATCACATTGTGAAACTTTGCAATGTAATATCTTTAAATCTAATAACTTGATATATATAGTGTCCACACAAAAAATGAACAGTTTTTAGAGCTCTTTTGAAAAAGTATATAACATCTATACAGTATCTTTTTAAAAAATTCATCAGTTTTTACTAAAAATAATGGCCGACATTCATCACTAAAGTAGTTAAATCTAGACCACACAAAAATAGGAGTGGTCTGCCCAGATGTGTTTCGCCAACAAACTCTTTGCTGTATTTAATCATGGGTGATTGTGTGTAGGATTTTTTCCTGATTTCAGGAATTTTCACTTAATATATTTCCTGATTTCAGGATATTTTTAATTTATTTTTCATTGAATGATTAGAAAAAAACTATTGTATAATGGAAATGTAGGTAATTTATTTGTATATTTTTACATTTATAAAAACTTTATATGAAATTTATTGGTTAAAATCACAAAAAAAAATATAGTCGTAGCCCAGCCTTTTTTTCCTTTTCATGTAATTTCAGGATTTTTAAAGTGAGGTTACAATCAGCCCTGATTTATATAGATAATGCTAGTTTTCTAATATAAGTTTTCAGAACACTTTTAAAAATCAATTTTTATGAAAGATTTGTTTAAATTTACTGATTTTTGTGAAAGGTACATTTCAAGATTGTTGATTTTTTATGAATGATCTCTTTTCAGACCTAAAATTTTATATCAGAAAATTAAAAAAAATATCTTGCGAAATTCTTGTAATCTCACACTTTAACCCGTTAGTAGTCACTATAGACAGCGCCACCTATTACAGATTGCGTACTTTTTATTTAACTGTCACCAATAATTTTAAGAAGTAATGTGATCGATGTTTCTTTGATTTTATTCGCGTTTTATGCATATCAAATGCCATTTCTAAAAATTTTTGGTGGCTATTGAATAAAAAAATCTGGCAACACTGAAGGATGGGCGGCAAATCGACTACTAACGGGTTAATGAAAACCTTAGAATCAACCAAATATTTTTAGTGATATAGTGTTATAAAAAATTTTGTTATTAAAAGCTTTTGTTTGTTTTAATGGAAAAGTTTTGTTGATTCGGAATATTGCTCACCACAGGAATATTTATGATGTAGCTCAGGGTTCATACTAGAAATAATATTTAGTGGGATTATCTTACTCTGAAAAAATATTAAGTGGGATTTTTCAAATTTAACTGAGAAATTACGTACTTTACATTTTGATGCTGCTTTTTTTTTTTTTTATTACAAATATGAAAATGTTAAAATGGAAGTTTAATTATTTTTATTTATTTATTTATCCACTCCCCCTTTTGTGGTTAAGGACTGGTGCTGCTTCAAGATTCAGAATCTAAATTTTCATCAGAAATGCAGCAAGAACCACAAGTTTTTGTCACTTACTCTATTTCAAAATTTATTGGATTAGATTTTTGGGTAGCCAAAGAATGCTCAACAGAAATGTTGTGACTGGAATAGTCAAAATTATTTCATATATAATTGCATCTTTAGCTTTCACATTTTGTAGTCGTTCATTAATAAACAAGATGATTGGCAACCAGGAAAAACCTTGACATTAGGGAAAGTCGGGGAATTTGACTGAAAATTGCAAAAATCAGGAAATTTTCAATTTTTCTTAAAAAAAAAAAAAATATATCAAAACTTCATTTGCACCAAGGAAATTCTATAAAAAAAAAATGTTGATTTATAAAATGCCAGGCGAAAAGGGAAGAACATGACCTGAAAAAGTCACGGAAACTTAAATTTACTTGTCCTGTAAAAGTTAGAGAAAATAAAAAAGATCAAATCACCTTGATTTATATACTATCTTAACAAATCTCTAGAATTAAGAAGCATTTAAAAATAATTACTCTATTTTCTCACTTTTTATTTTTTAATCAAGAAATTCTTGAAAAGTTAAAAACACAGGATCGCAGGCTGTAAGGCAATTAATATAATACTCAATACAACTAAAAATGGATGAAATATTTTTAAAGAACAGTGTTAAAAAATTGGGAGAAAATCCCCCTTGTGATATATTCTTGAATGGGATTTTTTTAAAATATAATGGGTTCTTACTATTCCACCTTTTAACATGAACACTGTAACAGTGTTTCTTCTGGTCAGGGAGAATCTAGAAAACAGAGAATATGAAATAAGGGGAAAAATGTCGGGGAAATTGTAAGTATTGCCCAAAATCCTGGAAAAATGATGGTATAAACTTGAAAAATACTTTTTGAGCATGCAATTAAAAATGTACTATGTTATTTTTTATACTGTGAGCTATATTTTTATGTTGAAAGCCATATTTTGTGACGTGGGAATTTATAACAATTCCTGAAAAAGTCAAGGAATTTATTTTATTACAAAAATGGCAAAATAAACCCAAATCAATATTGAAAAAAAAAGCCTTTACAAAGAGAGAGAGAAAAAAAATAGTGTACATTATTACTTATTCCAAAATTATTGCTTACAATTTTTTTTTAAAGAAAATTGATAATTGCTTCTGCATGTTTTTAGTTGTTTATAATCATACTATAGATATAGAGAACTTAAATAATCATAAAAAATGTTTTACCTCCGTTTTTTTTTTTTTTTTATGCTTTCATGGGGGAAAAAATTCGCTTTTTTTTTTTTTTTTTTTTTTTTAACCGAAAAGAAATTTTATATTCACACCAGAATAAATTTCTCATTTAAGTAAATTTAATTAACACATAGATAATGTGTGAAAATACATGTACTTAAATTTGAAGTTTATTCTGGTGGAAATGGTAGATTTTGTTTCATTGAAAAAAAAGTTTTCATCACTGTTTTAGATCAGGGTTGGAAAAAACCCAGTCCAATGGTTTTTATCAGGTTTTTCTGTGGTTTATAAGGTATGTGGTTTTCCCCCCCAGAGTTTTAAGAAATATATATATATATATTTTTTTTTCTTTATTTCTTTCTCTTTTGCATTCTCTCACTCTCTCCCTTTTTTTTTTTTTTTTTTTTTTTTTTTAATGTAAAGTATATTATTATTAAGATTATTTAAAATTCAAATGTTAATTATTTGCTTAAAAAATAATAATTTCTAAAATCTTTTTACGTTTAAGTTATAAAGATTTTTTTTTTTTTTAATTAAATAACTGTGTTTTAAATACTCTGTGTTACACAACAAAAAACTGAATTTAAATAATTCTTTAGTTTTGCTTTATTTTTTTATTTAAAAAAATAAGTTTTTTTTTTTTTTTTTTTTTTTTTTTTTTTTGTTCCCTGAATAATCAATTTTCTTTTTACATTTTTAATTTTTGTCAAATGTTCAAAGTTAATGTTATTTTTAATTAATTGATACATTGATTGATAGTTGATTCATGATTAACATTTTTATTTAATTGATAAAATTTTCTAATTGCCGCCAGCATATTATAAACTTCTAATACATTCAACGGATATTTTTTTTTTCCCTACGTTTTTACTATTGTGTATTCATATATTTTGAGAAATAACTTTTTGCAAAAAGTAAGCTTTGAGACAAAAAAAAAAATAGTATGTTGTGGCCATCACATGACTTTCTTCTATATTTTCCTATACAAATTCACTCAGTAAAAATAATTTATTAACATTATTATTTTAAAAAAATTATCTTCCATGATAATGCTGACAATTTCCATATTAGAGAAGCAGTATAACACTAAATATCCAGTCAATTTTATTGTCAATATTACATAAAAAAAAAAAAGAATTTTTTTTTTTTTTTTTTTTTTTTTGTTAAAATTGAAAAAAATTGATAACTTTATTTTAAATTATCGCAGATCGATGGATCAGCCATTCGTTTTGAAGGTAGTGGCGAGCTCTTTTGAAAGATACCCATCATGAAAATTTTCTCCCCTCAAGGGGGAGGTGGCAAGGCTCCTACACATACAAAAAAGTTTCCCAGTTGACTATCTATTATAAATATTTCTTGTAAATTTCATAATGATTACTAAAAAATAATTCTCTTTATGCACATTTATATAAAATGTTGTCCTATATCACCATGTTAAAAATTTAGAAAAAGCAGGATGGCAACGCAACCTGTAAGACAATTTTTACTAAAAGTTGATAGGCACTAATTTATGTCAAGGTGCAACTACATACCAATTTGTATGAAATTCTGTGCAGTAGTTCCCGAGATACAGTTGCCACAAAATTTTGTCACACACACACAGACATTTTCTAAAAATGGTCAAATTGTGTTCTACAGCTCTCAAAATGTGTAAATCCATCAAAAACCCGAGGTCGAAAATTTTTACGAATCCAATACTTTCTTCTATTGAATATAGAAGAAAGTAAAAATGTCCATGTTATAGTATGATCTATACATATAAAGCAAGTTACATGCAATTTCCATAGAACTTAACCAGGAGCTTTTTTTTTTTTTTAAACCCTTGTATGTAATAATGAGAAATCCATATTAAGAATTATTGTCTTAACTGGAGTCAGTACTGTGGTTTTCCATTTTGCTAGTAAACCTATTAATGTACAAAAAGCTCAACTGCAGAGTATCAGTAAAATATCTTTCCTGATGATCATTTCAAACTTTCTGATCCTAAAAGCGCGAGTACTAAGATTATATGTTAACCTCATTAAAAAAAGTTCATTTTTAAAGTGAATAAGTAAAAATGTATGAAATGAGATTGAAAATAAATGTACTCGTGTGCCAGAAGTCAAAAGTTAGTAGCCTTGTAACTTGAGAAAAATAATCATGTAGGTTTTTGAAATAATTATGGAAAAAATCTTTAAGATGAATTAATATTTATTTTTAAGATTATACTTGAATCTGTTTACAGCATAACATAAACTTGAAAATAGCTACTTTAACTTCCATAAATAAGATCTTAAGCAATTATATCTTGAACAAAACATGTGAAATTAATTTAACAGATTCAATAATCATCATACATTCATCTGTTAAGGCTTTACCAGGAAACCATCCCAATAGTGTAATAATAGAAATCAATTAAATTATGTTCATTCGAGAGGGCATAATCAAACATGATTTTGGATGCATAAACTGTTAGCCCTCGTAAGCCCATTCTCGAGAAATCTATATTTGAGTTTGAGTAAAAATGTAGTAACAAGAAAGGAATGGGAGGAGTCCCGTTAAAGCCTGCCAGAACCATGGCTTTTACAAATTTTTAGATTCTATTTTAGCAAATTTTTTGACATATCTCGAATTAATATATATCAAAACTGAAATGGCAACTTATTATTACATCAAAGAACACGTTTTGTCTGTGCTCTTTTGATTTCTGCTTACTTAAGATTTCATTCATTATTTCAGTAAGACGGTGTTATCGATTCAGGCGTGGTTGCACCAATTATTTGCAAACTTTCAGAATTTATAACTCGAAAGCGAGCTGACAATAGCTATTGTTTTATGTGTCAAAAAACATATTTATATATGCTCTTTCGATTAATGCTTGTTTGGATTTTTTTTATGATTACATTATGGGATGGTTTCGTGGTTAGACTGAAGAACTTTGGTGATAAGATGTGCGTGACGTGTGACCAGCAAAACACAGCACAGATGTGCATCACACATCCCCTTTTAAACAAATCGCGAAGTCATCTAGGAGATTCATTGGCAGTTAATTATACTGTCATTAATTCATATGCAAAAACTAAGAAAATGGTGAATGACAACTTAATGTTGCATATTCAAGTGCTATTACTAAATTTAAAATGTTTAAAAATCATTACGTCTCATAGTTGAACTAAATTTTAATCACATTAAAAACTGAGATAGGCAATATACACTAAAAATATACAGTTCAAAACATTAAAAACACAAAACATAAATTTAAACGTTTCGAGCCTTTTACAGGCTCCTCATCAGTAAAAACATCAAATGTAAATGCTGAGAACAACAGACTTTCATTAAGATAGTACAACGTATTCAGCGGGAACTGTGCATGCCTCATTAAGTGGTGAAAAATGTTGATTTGTGTACCAGCCCTCCAGAAAATTCTTGAATGATAAATTAAACAGATTTTTTTATTTTTTTTTTTTGGCCAAAGTTTTACACACTGTTAAATTATCTGTTTCCTATAAACCCCAATTTCTAATTCGTAATTCCCTTTCTAATTTTAAACCAGTTATCCCTCTTTTTCCCATACAGGTGTTATTTATAATATCCCTTGTAAATCTTGTAGTTCAGTTTATATTGGTGAAACTGGCCGTTCTCTTCATACTGGAATTCTGGAACATAAAAGAAATTTCAAAAACTGTGATATACGTTTGAAAACTGTACAGCATGCCATAGAAACTGACCATTTACCTGATTTTAAAAATACAAAAATAATCATATCTAACTGCTTAAATTATCATTCAAGAATTTTCCTGGAGGGCTGGTACACAAATCAACATTTTTCACCACTTAATGAGGCATGCATAGTTCCCACTGAATACGTTGTACTATCTTAATGAAAGTCTGTTGTTCATCTCAGCATTTACATTTGATGTTTTTACTGATGAGGAGCCTGTAAAAGGCTCAAAACGTTTAAATTTATATTTTGTGTTTTGAATTGTATATTTTTAGTGTATATTGTCTGTCTCAGTTTTTAATGTAATTGCTATTACTAAGTTATTTGTCTATTAAATGATTTAGAGGAGAAAAGAAAATTTAAAGAGTTGCCATTGCAAGAATAGATTTGAATAAAGCGTTTGCAAAAGCAACAGCTGCTTGCCAATAGCAGTTAACATTTTGGAATTAGGAGAATGTAAACAAAGCAGCAATTTTTGTATTTGGAGTTATTTTACTTTAAGAAAGGAAAGTAAAATTAGCACTTGGATATGATACATGTAAATTACAGTTTTAAATAAACGTATAACACCTCCAGAGGTTAAAAAAAAATACAAGTATGTTTACAACACTGATGGGAAAAATGAAAGAATGGCAAACTTAGCCAACAAGTATATTATGTTCTCAGCAGCTGAAAATTTTGATTATCTATAATTATAATAGAAAAAGTTTGACTGTCTGTATTATAGTTATGTTATTTTACATTTCAGAGTATGAATTTTTTTTATATTTATCCTTTATTTTATATAAGATTACATGCTGAACAAGAAGTAAAAAAAAAAGTAGAAAGAATTTAATGTTTTGATTTTTATGTAAAAACATGATTGTGTGCTATCTTTAAAAATCTGGAGTGACCCCACTCAACTTTCTGAACATTGAGTAATTAACGGTTTTGTAGATAAAGTAAGGTAAGAGGAGTTGTTAAATAAACAAAAAAGAGAAAATTATAATAGGATGTTTGAGTATTTTTCTCCATATAGTACATGATGTTTAATTTAATGCTACTGAACTTTGAGCCCATAGATCATTACGATAAAGGATTTTTCATTGTGTCCCTGTAAATCACCAAAATGCTTATAGTTAGAGCAGCAGTGAATTATAATATTTATATAAATTTTCAGCTCCATTGGATAAGTCATTTACAGGGATGAGATTTTTCAGCTGATTTCAGCTTTTTTGTACATTTAGCTTTTCAGCTTTTTTTAGTCTTTTGGGATTTTTTTTTTTTTGTTTCTGATGTGCATTTGTTCTTTTTTTTTTATACATAGAAGATTAAAATAAATATTTATTACTCTAATATAATAGATTTTGTCATAAAAATTCTAGTATTTCAGTTCAATGTCTTGCCTTTGCGTACAGTTTCAGCTTTTTTTGTATTTTTGCTAATCTCATCTCTGCATTTAGACGCTGGCGGGAAGGAGGGCAGTGAAAGTAATAATGCGCGGAACTGAACTTTTTTAGACGCCGCTGAGCAGATGTTTACTAGTCGCTCACTGGATTCGAACGAGGTGTGATGCACCTTTGAACATTAAAGCCAGAACTATTCCAATTAATCATCTTATTTGCATTAAGACAATTTATTATATTTACATATCTTAGGTTAAGTCTTGAATCCAATAAATTCTATTCTTCAAGGAAGGAATCGCTTTTCGAATTATTTGTGAGCCATTGTCGTTTAATATTCCCGGGATGCTGGTAGAGGGTGAGTAGATTTAAACTTATTCTCATTTATTCTAATGCATGTTATTTTGATCCCATAATCGATTTAAAGTTGCATCTAAAGCATAATCGTACAGAAATCTTATTCTCAGATATTGCAGGTTTAATATAAATTCAATTGAAATTCTTATAAATGAAAATTAGTCGTATATTCTTCTTTTGGCTTCAAAGCCAGATGCTATCGCACTTTAAAGTTTGAACCCATATTCCACAATGATAAAAGAAATTTGCATTTTATCCCTGAAAAAGGAATCATTAAGGGCTAGATTCTCTAAAGTTCATAATGCTCATGTGATGGTGACATATAACATGTATATAAATTTTCAGTTCATCTGAATAAGGCATTTAGTCGCTGTTGCACTTTAAATAATTTGAGCCTATGGACCATAATGATGAACAATTTTTATTTGTATCCCTGTAAAACTTTATAAATGCTACAGTCACCAAAATCTATACAGTTTGTATGATAGTGACCTAAAAATGTATATAAATTTTCAACTGAAACGGGTGAGGCATTTAGATGCTATCGCGCTTTAAATATTTTCACCCCATAGGCCATAATGATACAGAATTACATTATTTGCTGTGTCCCTGTAAAAAAACTATAAGTGCTAGATTCACCAAAACCTATACAGATCATGAAACTGTGATTTATAATATGTGTATATATATATATATTTTTTTTTTTTGTGCAATTGAATAAGGCGTTTAGACGCTATCGCACTTTTAAAAATTTGGTCCCATAAGTCATAATGACAAAAAAAGATTTTTTTTGTGTCCCTGTAAAAAAACTATAAGTTTCATAACTATAAGTTCAAATAAACTATAAGTTTCAAAACTGTAAGTTCAACTATAAATTCACCAAACTCTATACAGTTTGTGACACTGTGACATATAACATGCATATAATTTTTTTGCTCAGTTTAATAAGGTGTTTAGATGCTACCGCACTTTTAAGATTTTGGTCCCATAGGCCATAATGATAAAGAATTTTTCTTGGTGTCCCTGTAAAAAAACTGTAAGTGCTAGATTCACCAAAATCAATAGGGTTCGTGCTACGGTGACTTACAACATATGTACCAACTTTCATGTCATTCGAGCAAAGCGTTCAGATGCTAGCGTATTCACTCACACACATACATCATCGTAAAAATTGTGAAAACGGATTCAGGGAACCTCAAAACGTATAGAAACAGCAAAATCTGAAATTCAGATTTTTGACATGATTGCATTACTTTCCTTACATATGTATGTTCGGAAAGTAAAAATATGTAAAAATTAAGAGCTTATGTGATGTGCGTGACATTTGTATAAATTTTTTTATAAGAAAAAGAATAAAATAAATGAGAAGCAACTATGTTGATTGCATTTTGTTTTTTAGCTTAAGTTTGTGAGTTTTATATTAAGTATTATCTACCGTTGGAATAATTTCTTCTATTAAATATATAAGGAATTGTTATATGAGCACAAATTGATACTACTTTATTGATTTTAAAGTGTAGATTATATTTAATGCCATCTGCTTTAATTTAGTTACAAGTTTATATGTGAGAGAAAAGTCAGGAATTTGCGGTGTCTATTCCATGGCTTTACATAAAATTAGTGGCATCTGCAACAGGGCTTTTAATTGAATTAAAGAGAATTGACTGAATTAACGAAATATTGAAAGTTTTTAAAGGATTTAAGAAAGAAGATTTGAAATAAGTGGCCGAAGAAATCAGAGAGACTTTGTCTACGATCTTCAAAATAGCAAGCTTGTAAGAACTGATTTTGAAAAGCAAAGTGTATGAAAAGGATCCAGAGTTTGTTCAAGGTGTCTTAGAAACAAATGTGGATTTAAGTTTGATTGCACCTTAGGCCCATTTCGCTATGGCGTTCCCCCTACACAAATATATGTACATACATATTATATTTTGAAACACTATATTATACACAGGGCGCGAAATTTCCGCTCGCCAGCTCGCCATTGGCGAGTGGAATTTTTACTGTGGCGAGTAAAAATTTGGTCTACTTACAGATAGAACTCTTACACGATACGGTGACAGAAAACATTCTTTTTATAGATTTAAATAAGGCAAAATCTTGTCATGTTATAATCTCTCCTTTTTAGATTCTCGGAGAGCCGAGTCCATGTATGCGCGGTCCGAGATCGTCCCAGCCTGGGAAAAGAAAAATGCTTAGTTCATATATAAAAGTTTTGATCCCTTTTTGTCCGTCGCCCACTATCCCGGAGAAGAGATATGCGAAAGTTTGCCTATGCGATATTGTCATGAGCCCAAGCCCTTTTAAAGATACTGCCTATGTTTATTTTGTTGAATAATGATCAAAAAACAGTTCATATTTTCCAGTTTTTTGCTGAAACGCCAATGATTTGCCTTCTTAATGATTTGTAAGCAACGATTTTATCGAAAAAATTATTCCCAAATGGCTATTGGAAATGACAACAATGAAAAAGTTATACACACCGACATTCCGTCTGATTACAAAAATAAAATGGACGAAAAAGACATTTCTGATGTAAAAAGTTAAATAAATAAATAAGGAACGCTAATCTTTCAGAATAAAATGATTTTCAAAGGATATGCTTTAACAAAGAGTTTTTTTTTTTTTTTTTTTTTTTTTTTTTTTAATGACTCTTTGCATTTATGTTATTAGATATTTTAATCTTTTTCAAATCTCAAATACAATACATTATAATGGTTTTTAGTTATAGATGATTATGAGACATGATGATATATACGACACACTTTTAAAAAACATAATCTTAGACATATTTGAAAAAGCCTTCCAAACAGTTAAGGAAAAAAATAAAAATGCATAAAAAAAAAAAAAAAAAAGACAACTCTATTTTGTGGCGAGTAAAACTTTTGTTTCGGCGAGTGTAATCTGAGTTGAAATTTCGGGCCCTGTTATACATCTATATAATATTTCTCGAACGTGGACCAGTTACAATTATATTTTGTAGAAACACTATGATAGTGACAATAAAATATGCGAGGATAAAAAATAATATATACAAGTAATATTTAAGCATGCGGACTCAGTTCAGTGATATAATAAAATCAAATTAATTTAAAAAAAAAAAAAAATGATGACATTTGTCTGATTAGATCATTTTATAGAAAAATTTATTTTTGAAAGTGGCCTCTTTTCAATCCTTGCAAGCATCATTTTAAACCCAGCAATACTTAAAAAATATAAACAAAATATGAACTTTTTCATAAATTGACTGAAAACCGCAATAATAAAAAGTATAATCAAAATAGGTACCTAGTGTTTTTAGTTCCTCATCATGCTATTGGTATGGGAACTTAGATTATCGTGAAAATTTTCGACCTCGGTTTTTTTACTTTTTTACACGTTTGCAGGTGTGAGGAATCCGAAAATGACAAAATTTGTATGGTGTCTGTTAGTGTGTTAGTCTGTGTACACGATATCTCAAGAACAAATTGTCGCAGAGAGGTCAGATCAGTTTTAAAATATTCCTTTCAACACTGGCAAGAACCCTATTCATTTGCAACATTCGAATTTAAAAACTTTGTAAGTTATTAGAAATTGATGATTTTCTTAACATGGGAGAATAGGACAAAAATTCATTTAAACGTGCATTAAATGGAAACTTTTTACTGCAAAAATGTCAGACCAGTTTTAAAATATCAGTTTTGATGTCAGAAGGAACATCAGTAACTATATATATGCTACTTTGAAAATTTCGCAAGTTATTGGAAATTTACGAATTTCTAAATATAGGGCAAAATTTCACATAAACGCCAATTTTTTGAGAGATTTTCATCCTAAAGATGTCAGACTACTTTTGAAATATTATTTAGGACACTGGCATGAATATTAATGACTATGAATTTTCCAATATAAAAATTTCGTACGTTATTGGAAATTTACGAATTTCTTAACATGGCAGAATAGAGCAAAATTTCATATAAACGTCAATCTTGAGGGATATTTTCATCGTAAAGATGTCAAACCACTTTCAAAATATTATTTAGGATACTGGCATGAATATCATAGACTATGATTTTTCCAATTAAAAAAATTCATAAGTTTTTTGGAATTTACGATTTACTTAACATGTCAGAATAAGGCAAATTTGACCATAAACTTCCATTTTGAGGACCATAAATACATTAGACAACTTCAAAATTACATTTATGATATTTGTTTGAACATGATTGAATACAAATATTCTAATAGGAAAATTTCGTAAATTATTCGTAATTTACGATTTTACCAACATAGCGAAATTGTAAATTTTTCATATAAATATGAATTTTGAGGATTATTGCATTGGAAATAGTAGCATGAAAACTAAACAACGGAATTGACCCTGATAAAATAAATTAATAGATTAGAATAAGATAAATATATCGAAGTGAATGGTGGATAGCCTATTAGGCGGGGATTTCATTCTGTCACTGTATCAAGCTTTGGTTAAATTCATTTCTTTTAACATTATTATAATATGTCTCGCACTAGAAATTTATGAGAACATAAATATGATGGGGAACTGAGCAGAGTCCACCTATGTCAACTAGTTTTTTAAAAAAATTATACCAAAATGAATAAATAATAATAGGGATCTCACCTACATGGCGGCAAAAATTTAAAAATCATCATAGGAGACCTTTATTAAAGCTGTCTTGCCTGGGGATGTATGAAAACTGGGTCGTTAAATATGAATTTTATTTTGAAACTTTCCTTTGAATTATTTGGTTTAACTATCATTAGTGTTTCATCCCACAAAAACTAATAATAATTTGGCTTCTGGTGAATTAAAATTGTAATTGGATGATGAAATTAGTAAAGACTTTTAAGTTTGAAAGTTTAAAGGTAAATAAATAAAAAAAAGAAACTGAAAAAATTTCGCATGGGTTTGCTAGTTTCATAATTATAACAAATATAACTGAAGAAAATTATATTATTCATCTACATATCAACCGCTGTGCATCATTGCATATGACAATCAACTTATAGTTTTAAAAAAAATTAGTCCAGTGTGATCATTAAAATAAATTATGTATTTATTTGATTATTTCTATGAAAGTGTGATTTTCCTGGGCTGAATTTAAATTATTTAAAATCAGCTGGGTTTACTTTGTAAGAAAGTTTCACCACCCCATAGTTTTATACTGTCAGAGTAATCAACATTACAAATATGGTGTTATACAGCATACATCGTATGTATGTTTCATACCGGTGCGAAAAAGTTCGTAATGTGTCAAATGGGTCTCAAAGTCAACGAAAAATCCTATTGATCTCCAGTTTTAGTCGCTTTTTAAATCAGAGTTCCTTATCAGTTTTTACCAATTTCAATTTTTAATTGCAATTTAATCAAAATATAAATACTTTTAAAATTTTGATGCCCCCTGAAACAATGGTGCCCCTAAGTCCAGGCTTCACAAGCCTAAGTGTAAATCTGACACTGTTTAGAAAGTGCCATAGCTGAAAGAAAATTGGGAAAAACAAAAACAAGCTTTGAAGAAGAAAAACAAATTGAGCCGTTACGGCTGAAAAAAAAAACTAAGAAGTTAAGGCTAAAAAAAGAAACTGAATTGGAAAAAAATTAATTAAGGTTGAATCAGGATTAAAAAATTAGTGAGAATACAATCATCTGGTAAAATTCAAACTGACGTTATTTTAAGTAATTATGAGAATAATGCTATGAGACGAAAATTTACATTACCTAAATTAGAAATCAGGAAGTTGGCAGGGAAATTAAAGATTGGTTGCCATTTTGGAGCCAATTTGAACAAATTCATAAAGATAACAAGATTGCACTGGAAGATACATTTCAGTATATTGTGCAAGCAACAATTTCTGGCTCACAAGCAAGAGAAGTTGTTGAAAACTTTCCGCCAACTGGTACCAATTTTTCAAAGGCAGTGGAAAGTTTAAAAGCCTGCTTTGTCAAGAAAAGTATTTTAGTGGAAATTTACATTCATGAACTATTGAAATTGATAATATCTGTTCAAACAAAAGGATATTTTTTAATAAAATAAAATAAATACAACCTTAACTTTACTTCGTGCTGTTGTTAAATTTTTCAGCTGGGCACCCAGCTCTCATCAGACGACGACTTCTGTTGCATAGATCTTAGTATCTTGAGCCATAAGGTGGTGTCACACTCTGTCAGGTGCCACTGTGCTGTTGTTATTACATGCCTCATTATTGGTTGGCATATAACAATAGCGGTGCAGTGGCTCCACCTTATAGCTAAAGATACTCAAGATCTCCGCAACAGAAGTCGTCGTCTGATGAGAGCTGGGTGCTCAGCTGAAAAATTTAACGACAGCACGAAGTAAAGTTAAGGTTTTATTTAATTTATTTTATTAATAGTTTATGCTTCATTTGTTTGTATTTTCGTTTAAAGGAAAATTTTCATTTATTTCTACATGGGATAAACTTTAATCATATTTGCATGCGTTAGAAACATTAGGTGTTATAACTAATAAATATGCATGTTATTTTATACCCTAGTTGTATCTCATTTTCCAACAGATTTTTTGGAAGCTTAAAATCACAAGCATATATCCCTTCTTCTAACACTGATGCTTAAAAAGTTTAACTGTATTTTTTCAAAACAAAAGTAGAAGAGGAAGAACGAATAATATCTTTGGCTGTCGCTGACTTCGGTTTGATGAAGTGTGAAGATAACAAATATTTTAATTAAGAAAAAATTATTCATGTTCAGAATATATGCAAAATAAAATACACTGACAATTGCAAGTTTATTAACAACATCTTCTGCTTTAAATTTCAAAAGGACTTTACTTCTTACCAAGGCAAACATTTGAGATCTGAAACATTTTCAAGCTTTTCAGCTCGAAAATCAAGTTTAACTCCTTAACGCGTGCTGTCCTCGCTGCGAGGACACAAAATTTAAGGTCCAGCTGCAAAAATTCATCCCAGAAATGTTTTAGCAAAAATTTACATTTATAACATATCAGAAAAGGCCAGTTTTTTTAACCAAATTTCTTTTAGTTTAATTTACTTAATGAATTTCGGTGGCAGTATAATTTAAATGATCTGACGCAAAGGGTTAACTAAAATACAGAACATCATCAAAGATAAGAACTACTGTTTTGCTTGTTTGTTATCTAATGATATAGTTAAGAGATGTCGAGCATTTTTAAAATGCATTATCATTTCTAAGAAATATGTGCCTTTGATATGCGACTTTTGTGCTTTGCAAGTAAACCTACACAAGAAAAGATTGAAGAAAATTCAGTCAAATATGACAAATTTCAATAAGCAAAGTGCTAAAGTGTTTCTTCGAACATTAAAAGTGAAACTTATCTCAGAAAGTAAACGGAAGACAGTTTACTGCTTGATTCTGCATCCAAGAAATCTTATATTTTAAAAAATATAGCAGATGCGATGAATTATACTTCTATTCCCAGAGAAAAAAATGATACATTTTTTGTTTGGTGAAATTACAACAAAAGAACACCAACACAATTGTTATAGAATACATTTATTGTTTGGTGAAATTGCAACAAAAGAACACCAACACAATTGTTATAGAATAAGGGTTAAAGATATGAATGAGAAATTTAGCTGCAATTTTAAGGGAGGGATCAAACTACTATAAGTAAAAACATTCAATCTTTTACTAAAGGTCTGTGGATTAAAAAGTTGAAGGAATGTGGGTACAAGTTATCTGATGTAAATCAACAGCATGAAGTTACAGAAATATTAATTGGGGCTCAGATTATGGGAAATTTGTTAACTGGCAAAATGAGAAATGTTATCCTGTCTTGTTGCTATAATGTACCAGGGTGTTTATAAAGTCCCGGACCCATTTTGATGTTTAATAACTCATAAAATAATAAAGATAGATTAAAATTAATAACATAAATGGTTAAATAGACTCAAAAAGTTTCATGACCCTTGTCAATGAACTTCCACGTGTGCCCCCTTCGTCGCACGGATAATATCAAGTCGATAGTCAATTTCACGCCAGGTAGCGGCAAGCATGTCGGCATCCACAGAGGCTATTGCGGTTGTAATTCTGACTTTTAGGTCATCAATGTACGACAATCTCCTCCTGTAAACATTGTTCTTTACAAATCCCCAAAGGAAAAAGTCCAGCGGCGTTATATCAGGTGATCTGGGTGGCCAAGGAATTAGACCTCCTCGCCCAATCCATCTTCCTGGAAAAATGGTCATTCAAAGAACTACGAACGATGGTACCCCAATGAGGTGGTGCACCATCTTGTTGCAAAAAGACATGTGGCTGAAGCTCTTCTAGTTGTGGAAATACGAAGTTTTCCAACATGTCTAAGTATACGACTGATGAGACTGACTTTTCTGTAAAAAAGAAAGGCCCAATGACTCGGTCGTACATTAGTCCACACCACACATTAACCTTTGGGGAATCCCTTTGTGCCTCACGGTATTCATGGGGGTTTTCAAAAGAGTAAAAAAAAAAGTCAAAAAAGAGAAAAATGCAATTAATAAGCAGACGAAATTTAGAAAAGTACAGATATTTAGACTGGAAAATGAAATTATCTGAAATTAACCACACACGCAGACGATATTTACAAAAGTAAAAATATTCAAACCTAAAAAGAAAATATATGAGTTATTCCATCAATAAATGCCATAAGTTTGTTTATATCTTCATTATTTTATGACTTATTAAAGATCAAAATGGGTCCGGGACTTTATAAACACCCTGTTTATTGGCTGGACATTGTTGGGTAATGCTCTAGACCAGCGATCGCCAACCTTTTCGACTTCACGTACCACCAAATTCATAGTTTAAATTCTCGCGTACCACTTACGGCCATATCCATATCACACGAGAGGCTTTCGTTCAGCATTTTACTAAACACAGCATTATACCCAACCTACTCAGCCTGATTTTGTTCAAGGAAGCAAGTTTTCGGATGATCAACTTTTACGAAACCGTTTAGAAAAAGCTGAGTATGTTGAGGGTGCTGATCAAAATTGACCAATAGGAGGAATGAACAGGATTTTTTCCCGGAATACCTTTAGAGAAGGGAATACATCACGCTATTAATTCGGGGGAACCCTACGGACAGATTGACCGGTTTCTCGTTCGTTCAGCATAGTGAACATGTTGCGTATAATGTTGTGTTGAGTATATATGCTTGCTCCCGTGTGATATGGCCATAACACTCTTCTATAAATTAACAAAAATGTTTTGTGTGAGATGTTTTGTCAAAAATCTCAAAAAGTACTTAACAATTCCTCTCGTAACTTCGAGAGTGCAAAGAACATTTTATACCTGTTATACCTGAGAATATTATACCATTTTATACCTGGTTTTACCCCAAAAGCAAAATGTAAAACAGTAAAAAATTAAAGAAAAACACATACACATATGCGCGTATGTGTATGTGTGTTTAGGTATTTTGTCATTTGTTTGTACTATGCTGTTAAAATTAACACGTTGAGTGCCACGTCAGCCATCAGTGGTTGACACTGAACTTTCCGTTTAAGCCGTGTCAACCACCAGTGGCTCACAGTATAAAACTAAAAAAATACAGTTTTTTAAGTAATGACTGAAAATTTATTTGGAATTTAGTTAATTTTTATTTATTACAGCATTATATCATTAATACATTTTAATGGATTTTATTGAAACACGGTAAACATAAAAACGCATTGCTATATTCGCAATAACAGTGCTTCTAAGCAGCGCGGGTGTCCTGGCAGGGATTTCCTTCAGAATTCGCATGGCGCTCAATGTGTTAAAAGAAAAAGAGAACAATTATAAACTGATTTATACTTTCAACTTTTACATTCTCATTCTTGTAAATTCATCTAAGTGAATTCATTTTTACTTTCCAAACATGTATGTAAGAAAAGTATTGTAATCAAGAAAAAAAAAAAAAATCGACTTTGAGATTTGGTGTATTTATACGTTTTGGGAGTCTTTCTTTTTTAAGCTATTGGTTACGGTGATGTATGTATGTATGCATGTGAGTGAACACGATAAAGTCTGGTTTGTTCGAGTGGGCTGAAAATTGGTATGTATTTTATAGGTCATCGTAGCATGAATCCTATTGATTTTAGTAAGTCAGCAGGGCCTGATTATCCAAAAGGCTCAGGAAGCACAAGCTTCCCCTCTAAAATTTAAAAGGGGGCCCCATGAGAATTAAAACATGGCCTTGAATTTTTTGTTTCATATTTTCACACTGAGATTGAATTTTTTCTGAGAAAGGTTACCTAAAACGAGACAAAACACTCACTATTTCGGGAAAAATCTATTATTTAACCTCAAAAATCTGAATGTTCCTAATTAAAAAGTTGTATGATTATAATGTTCTGTGTAGAAACCACCCAGATGTATAAAAAAAAAATAATAATAAACAAACATTATTGTTTGGTCTATAGCATTTTTATATTACAATATGTAACAGGAAAACAAGATTTTTCCGAAATGAAAGGGGGCCCTGAAATGATGCTGAGCTTCCCCTAACTTCAAAGCTTAATCGGGCCCTGTAAGGCAGTACTTATATATATTTTTTTACACGAAGAAAAATTCTTTATCATTATAACCTATGGGCTCAAATTATTTAAATTGTGATCGTGTCTAAAAGTTTCATTCAAATGGACTGAAAAATTGTATATAGTTATAAATCACCGTCGCACAAAATGTGTAGATTTTGCTGTATCTATCACTTATAATTTTTACTTTCCGAACACTATAGTGAGGAAAGTATTGTAATCATGTCAAAAATCCGAATTTGAGATTTTGATGTTTCTATACGTTTCAAGGTCCAATGAGCCCGTTTTCACTATTTTTGCGATGATACATGTATGTGTGTGTGAATGTGTGTGTGTGTGTATGTATGTGTGTATGTATGTGAGTGAACATGCTAGCGTCTAAACGCTTTGTTCGAATAAGCTGAAAGTTGGTACGTATATTGTAAATCACCATAGTACGAACCCTATATATTTTGGTGGTTATTAGTTTTTTTTATAGTTATAGTTTTCACTTATAGTTTTTTTACAGGGACACAGAGAAAAATTCTTTATCATTACGGTCTATGGGACCAAAATCTGAAAAGTGCGATAGCTTCTAAACGCCTTATTCAATTGAGCAAAAAATTTATACACATATTATAGGTTACAGATACTCAACCTGTATAGATTTCGGAGAATCTAGGACTTATAGTTTTCTTACAGGGACATAAAGAAAAATTCTTTATCATTATGGCCAATGGGGCCAAATTTTTAAAAGTGTGATAGCGTCTAAACGCCTTATTAATATAAACAAAAAATTTGTACACATGTTATACGTCACAGTTGCACACACGTATAGATTTTGGTGAATCTAGCACTTACAGTTTTTTTACAGGGACACAAAGAAAAAATCTTTATCATTATGGCCTATGGGACCCAATTTTTAAAAGAGCGATAGCATCTAAACGCCTGATTCAATTGAGCTGAAAATTTATGTGAATATTATAAATCACTGTTGCACTAACTATAAGCATTTTGGTGAATCTAGCATTTATAGGTTTTTACAGGGACACAACGAAAAATTCTTTATCATTATGATCTATGGGCTCAAAGATCAGTAGCGTTAAATAATAAGCATCGTGTAATATATGGAGAAAAATACTCAAATACTCTACTATAGTTTTCTCCCTTTTGTTTGTTTAACAACTCCTCTTTCTTTACTTTATCTACAAAACTGTTAATTACTCAATGTTCGGAAAGTCGAGTGGAGTCACTCCAGATTTTTTTACGCAAAGGATGCAAAGAAAAAATCTTTATCATTATAGCCCATAGACTCAAATCATTTAAAACACAATAGCATCTAACCACTTTATTGGAGTGAAATGAAAATTTATATTATAGATCAACTTCACATGAACTATATTAGTTTTGGAGAATCTAGCACTTATAATTTTTTACATGGGCTTAACGAAAATATCTTTATTATTATGGCTTATGGGCTCAAATTATTTAAAGGGCGATAGCATTTAAATGCCTTGTCTGATTGAGCAGAAAATTTATAGATGCCTATAGGTTACAGTTGCACGAATTGTATAGATTTTGATTAATCTAGCACTTATAGACTTTTACAAGAACACAGTTCTTATGTTCTTAACCATTGTGATCTATGGGCTCATAATCTTAAGAGCAATGACGTTAAATTAAACAACATATTATATTGAGAAAACTGCTCAAACACTCTATTATACACTCTCAGAAATGTATACTCAAATTTCACGAAAATTTCTTCATTTTTGACGGAAGTGTTTCTAGGCATATGCTCTGAGCGAACATTTCGTCAAATTGACGAAACTTCTTTCGTTACCTAGTTGAGAATACGAATTTCGTCAAAAATAAAAAAATATTTTTCCTTATTTCGTCAAATTGAGAAAATTACTTTCGTCACTTGTTTGAACATACGAATTTCGTCAAAAGTAAAGATACATTTTTTCATCCTAGTTTCGTGATACAGAATAAAATACAAATTATAAAATTACTTGCAAGTTCGTTGCTTTAGGCATTAAATCCTAATTATATTTAATGAAAATATAAATAAAATAGAGCAAACAAATAAAAATCATTTGGACATTTATTTGACAGCTTTGAGACCTATAGTTACGATGATTTTTGTCTCAATTGATCCATATTTTTACAGAAATTCACAGAAACAAGCGCACACAATATTTTGTAGACTCAGGATATCACAAACATCCATGCCCATACCGTGATTCGAGCCCGGGACGTGGGAATCCAGAAGGCAGCGTCCTACCGACCGAACCACCAGGCCGGCAAATAAAAGCCATTGTAAGGTAAAATCGAAACAACACAGGAAAAAAACCAATATGGCGGTAATGAAAGCTAGCACATGCTATTGTGAGTAAACAGTTTCGTCAAATATTTGAGAGTTCACATTTCCTCAAAAATCACGTGAGCTTGACGAAATGGTTGTCAGAAACAACGAAATTAAGCCCGAGGATGTCTGAATCGTCAAAATTGAGTATATTATTTCTGAAAGTGTAATTTTCTCTCTTTTTTTTTTTTTTTTTTTTTTTTAAGATATACTTTTACTTTCATATTTTTTTACACCCTTTAACTACTCCATGTTCGAAAGTCAAGTGGAGTCACTCCAAATTTTTATAAAATATTACATGGGAATGATATGGTGTAGATATTAAAGCTGGTTGACTACACAATCTAGGAGATATCATGATAAAGTACAAAAAAGTATGTGCGGTTGGAGGACCCCGTCAGGAACGAAGTTCCTAACGCCTTTTCTCCAATTCCGAATTTGATTTGATATAGAGATTGTTCATTCTCTCTCACTTTCTCACTATTTGATTGTTTATTTTTCTATCTTTTTTTTTTTCTTTCTCTCAATGCAAATAATGTAAAGTAAGGAATCAAATTAAAAGTTGCATTTAATATTTTAGCAAAAATATTTGTTTATAAAAATTAAACATAAAAAAATGAATTATAAATTATAATTTAAAAAATAAAATAAAATAAAACTAGTGTGTTGTGGCCATCACAAGACTTTTTTCTATATTTTCTTATGCAAAGGGCAAACTATTTATTAAAATTATCTAACATGGTAAATGCTAATGATTTTCATTTTAGAGAAATCCAAAGAAAGACAGTTTTATTGTCTATAAATAACATCTTAAAAAATGCGTTTTTGTAATGGTTATCTCACATATCAAGTTTCGTACAGTTTTATGCTATACAAGTTGAGATACAGCCTTCCCGTTATCGAGGAAATTTCCAGTATAGCAGCTCCATCTATTGGCCTAAAAGCATCTAACTTGAATCAGCATAATGTCTCATAATGGTCTTCTCACATATCAAGTTTTGTTTGATTATACGTCATAGATCCTGAGATATAGTATTTTCTTAATTTGCAGAAATCGCTGTGTGGCAGTGCCACCTGTTACACGGTTGGCACCAAAAGTTAAAAAAAACTAATTTATGTGAAGATACATCTATATATAAATTTTTATGCATTTCTGTGGAGTAGTCATACTGAGATATTGCCTTCCCTTAAATTACGGAAATCGCTTACATAACAGCGCCACTATCGGCCGATAAGCATTCAAAATGAATCAGCATAGTGTCTCATAATGACCTTCTTACATATCAAGTTTTGTTTGATTATACGCGATAGAACATGAGATATTAGCGTCCCCTTAATTTACGGAAATCGCTGTATAGCAGCGCCACCTGTTGAGCGGTTGACACCAAAAGTTGACAGACACTAATTTAGGTCAAAGTGAATCTATATTTAAATTTATATACAATTCTGAGCAGTACTTCTGGAGATACAGTTGCCACAAACAAGCGTAACGGTTTTTCGTTACGTGACACGTTTTCTGCTAGTTAACTCCCTACCACTCCGCAACCTGCGTTAAGGAACTTCGTTCCAAAAATGTACATATATGAAAAGAATATTTATAAAATTTGAAAACACTAATTGAAATACTTTGAAATAAAATTATTTCAAGCCGGCTAATACGTAAGAAAATGTCTTGCCCTGTTGAATAACCTAAGAAAAATATATTTATAGAACAAATGCAACTTTTATTCTGATATACAGATTTAAATTTGACTACGTTTATTTTATTTATTTACTTTTTTTTTTTTCTATTCATTAATAAAGTTCAGTTTCTTGAAAGGATTCCACACAATTTCTTCAACAAAAGCCATAATGATTGTGTAGCAACCTACTATCAGGCTTTTAAAGTACAGGAACATCATCCATCATAGACAAGAGAAATATGTGAGCAATTTGGTTGGTTGACTGTGTAGATTAAGGTTGATTAGCTGCACTAAGGTCCTTGACTTATAGGTGAAATGCCCTCGATGAGAATCTTTCAAAGGGGTCGTAGTCTGTATTTACGGGAGTTTTGGAATGATCAATTCGGTAATCATAAAATTGATTCATTTTCCAAATCACTTACAGAAACACTCTGAATAAATAACTTCAAACCGTCTAGTGTTTCCGAAAAACTGTTTCATCTTTGGATAATCATAGAAAGGAATATTTATAAAACAAACACAGTTAATCTCTCATTATTCAGTATCAATTTCAACTACATTTTTGACAATTTAAATTTATACTTTATTTTCTTCCAACGATTTGTTACTATTTCTCCAACAAGAACAGTGAAAGATATGAAATAACTAACTAACAGGAATATTCATTAGAACAGAAAGGAATAATATTTATAGAACAAATGCAGTCGATCTCTCATTATTCAGTATCAATTTCAACTACATTTTTGACAATTTAAATTTATACTTTACTTTCTTCCAACGATTTGTTACTATTTCTTCAACAAGAACAGTGAAAGATATGAAATAACTAACTAACAGAAATATTTCTGAAACAGAAAGGAATAATATTTATAGAACAAATGCAGTTGATCTCTTATTATTCAGTATCAATTTCAACTACATTGTTGACGCATGCGCGCCACCCCGTCGCGGATCACCGGCAGAAGGCTATGAGAAGCCAAGTACAATGGACGTGGGCAAAGAACTTTAAATTTATTGACGCCCACAATTATTATTTTATGTTCTACCTATTATAAATCTTATTCTTCGTTGTAAATAGTGTAAATACTTGATGTATGTGATCGTACAAATTAAAAATATTAAAACAACGAAGATGGTCCGTCGAAAATTAGTTATTTGTAGTTAAGTTCCTACAAAAAGTGGCTCCGTCGAGAAAGGAGCTTGTAATAAGCGACTTATGGATAAAAATAATAAATTGAAATCTTCCTTGAAAGGGAAGATAACTAGAATTGAAAACTATGTAGAAGGCACGAATGCCGAAAATTACGATATAGATATAGTGGAATTAAAAGTGAAATTAAAGAACATAGAACTGCTACAAACAAAAATCGATGAATTACGACAAAAATACTACGAAATTCAAGACTTGAAAGATGCTGAACAAGCAACCATAGATGACGACCTTGACTCATGTGAAGAACGTCTGGAAAAATTAGAGGTAAGAATTAATACTCTTATTAATTCTTATAAGAAATTTGATTCTCATAAAAAAATAAATGCGACTGAAAATGCATCTCAAGATAACTTTGAAATTAAAACTCAAATTCCTCCTTTAGTATTACCTGAATTTTCAGGAAAATATGAGGAATTCAGTTCTTTTAAAGAACAATTTGATGATTTAATAACCAATAATGTTCATATTAATCAGTCGCAGAAATTATATTATCTTAGATCTTGTCTCAAATATGACGCTAAAAATCTAGTTAGTAATTTTGATACATTTGAATCATTATATAATGCATTAGAAAATCGCTATGATAACGAGCGATTAATTGTTGATATTCATGTACAAAATATTCTGAATTTTGAGAAAATTCAAACTGAAAATCCCAAAGAGATAAGAAACATGATTGATTGTATACAGAAAAATCTGCGTGCCTTGAAAGTTCTGAAATACGTACAGAATAAATTATCAGATGTTTTCATTATAAATATTCTCGTAGCAAAGTTAGACAGAGAATCTAGAAAGAATTTTGAGTTGTCCCATAAATCCAAAAATGTTCCCACCTTTGAAGAATTTATCAAATTTTTGGAACAACGAGAATCAGTTTTATTATCTATTAATAGAACGAATATGACTAGCGGAAATAAAAATACTAACAAAAACTTTCCGGCTATTAACAAATCTAAAACTCTTTTAATGCATGAAAATAAAAACAAAAATTGTGTTGTTTGTAAAAATACTTATCACCCTATTTATAAATGTGATGCATTTTTGAAATTAAACATTAACGAAAGATTAAGTATAATACGCCTTCACAAGCTTTGTGAGGTTTGTTTTAGGCAAAACCATAAGAAAAATGATTGCTTATCAAAATTCAAATGCACCTGCGGAATGAAGCACAACAGATTATTATGTTTTTCTTCTGGCGCCAAAACCCCGGTTCCAGACTCAGATGAAATAAATTCATCCAAATTACCAGATATAGACAAACGGATTGCGCAATTAAATGCTTCCGTTTTGAGTAATAATAGCAGATATTTAAAAGAAAATAGAAAAAGTATTCTGTTTTCGACAGCTTATATTTATGTTCAATGCGAAAATAAAAAAAGAATAAAAATAAGATGCGTTCTGGATTCCGCTTCAAATGTGTGCGTATTAACTGAAAAGATGAGTGACTGTTTAGGAATTAAAAGAGAAAAAATAAAAACTCCAGTTTCAGGTTTGAATGGATTGACCCAAAATATTAAGTGGAAATTAGATACCTTTATTTCAAATGAAGATTGTTCTTTTAGTGAACCAGTAGAATTTTTGATTGTAGATAAAATAACTGGGCTTACACCATGCAATAAATTAAACATTTCAGACATAAAAATTCCAGAATTTTTGAAATTGAGTGACGAGACATTTTTTGAACCGAATGAAATAGAAGCGTTAATCAGTGCAGATATATTATTCAAAGTTTTAAAGGATAATACTTATAAAATAAATGACGATTTGTTTTTTAAGGAAACCGAATTTGGATGGCTAGCGTGTGGAAAGGTTGAAGAAACAGAACTGAATAATTCGAAACAGTGTTTCGTTTTGTCAGACGATTCCCTTAGTAGCACTCTTAAACTCTTTTTCGATCTAGAAAGCATTGGAATAAGAGACGATCCAATTCAAAAAGAAAGTGATAAAGCTATAGAAATTTTTAATGAAACGATTCAGTTTAAAAACAAACGCTACGTTGTACACTTGCCCTTTAGAAGACCCTATAATGAACTTTCCGATAATTACACGTTAGCGAAACAACGATTTTTAAGTTTATGGAGACGTTTTAAATATGATAGAGAATTATATGAACAGTATAGAGAGATTATTCGTGATTACGTAAATCAAAAAATAATAGAAATAGTTGAACCCAGTACAGCAGAAAATAATTTAAACAAACCTATTTATTATTTGCCTCATCAGGCAGTAAGAAAGGAAGGTCGCTTAACATCCAAAACAAGAATCGTATTTGATGCAGGGAGTCATCAAAATAATCAGCTGTCACTGAATGATTGCCTATGGCAGGGGATAAATTTAAATCCGAATCTTTTGGATGTTTTAATTAATTTTAGATTAAACAAAATAGCATTTTGTTCTGATATTAAACAAGCCTTTCTACAAATCTGTCTCGCTGATGAACATAAAGACGCTGTTCGTTTTTTCTGGAGTGATGAAGAACCGCATGCACACAAAAAACCCAAATTACAGATTTATCGTTTCAATCGAGTTAATTTTGGGGTGTGTTCAAGTCCATTCTTACCCGCTGCTACTATTAGACATCACATTGAGAAGTATAGAGAAGAATTTCCCGCTACTGTTCGACTTTTAGATAAATGTTTTTACGTAGACGACTTAATTTCTGGAGGTAATGATTTTAACGAAGCACTTGAATTATCACGAAGTGCAAAATATATTATGGAAGCCGCAGGAATGTCCCTTAGAAAATGGATAAGTAACGATACCGAATTAACAGAGCAGTGGAAAAGCGAAAAATTTGATACATACCCTGTAGAATCTACCATCAGCTTAGGTATAAATCAGACAAAGATCTTGGGACTATCTTGGGATACTAATAAAGATAATTTGATTGTAGATATCAAGAGTTTGTTGAACTTTATATCCATAAATAAAATTACAAAACGTACCATTCTTCAAGCCGTAGGGAGAATTTTCGACCCCTTAGGGTTAATTTCTCCATTCACTGTCAGGGCAAAAATTATCATTCAAGATATCTGGACAACTAAAACCAAATGGGATGAATCATTATCACCAAATATCGAAAAAGAGTGGATGAAATGGTGTTCGGAATTACCCTTATTAAAAGAGCTTGAAGTCCCTAGATTCGTCCTTGATGCCACTTCCCCAGAAGATGTAGTTGAATTACATAGTTTTTGCGATGCTAGCAAAAAAGCATATGGCGCTGCCATTTATGTACGAACAAAATCAAAAAATGGTATTTCAGTAAAACTTTTGACTTCCAAGAGCCGTGTAGCTCCCCTCAGCGGTGTTACACTACCTCGCCTTGAATTATTGGGTGCCCTGGTCGCAGCTCGTCTGATCACCAAAGTGAAAAATACTGTAAACCTTAAAAGACCTTCTGTTGAATATCACTGGACTGATTCGCAGATAGTGCTTTTCTGGATAAAGGGTACTAAAACCCGATGGAAGCAGTTTGTCGCCAACCGTGTTCAAGAAATTGCCAGCCTGACAAACCCTAACTCTTGGTTCCATTGTGCAAGTAAAGAAAATCCTGCTGACCTGTTGTCCCGAGGGATGACTGCTGAAAGCCTAACAACCAGCGCCACATGGTGGACAGGTGCTGAATTTCTGAAAGATCCTGAATTTCCGAAAAACAAACAATCTTTTATTGACTTTTCAGAACTAAATGAGGAAGACTACACTCCTGAATTAAAATCTGAAAATGCAGTGACTCTGAATTTGAAAAAGGACTTTACTATTTTGAACTATCTGATTAATCGTAGTAATAAATTTTTAAAAATATTACGTATATGTAGTTTTCTTTTCAGGTTTCTTCACAATCTAAGAAATCCTTTAGAAAAGAAGAAAGGACCGCTGATGCCTGAAGAGCTGACAAAGGCAGAAGACTTCCTACTGAAACAGCTGCAGGAGGAGGAATTTCCTGCTGAAATAGCTGCCTTGAAAAGTGGCGGTAATGTATCGCAAAAGAGTAAAATTTTTAATTTATCCCCATTTTTGGATGACAATGGTTTAATAAGGGTAGGGGGGAGACTGCAAAATTCGCAGTTATCTTATTCGATTAAGCATCCTTATGTACTTCCTTCAAAAAATAAATTAACGGAATTAATTGTAAAATATTATCATGAAAAATATTTTCATATTGGTCCCCAACATCTTCTGTTTCAGGTTAGGCAAAAATATTGGCCCATTCATGGGAGAAATCTTTGTAAAAAAATTGTGCACAGATGTTTAGTCTGTTTTAAAGCAAATCCGAAAGTATGTGTACAAAAAATGGGAAACTTGCCAAAACAAAGAATAACGCCAGATAAAACATTTAATTCAACTGGGGTAGATTTGTCTGGACCCTTTTTAATCAAAAATAAATATGGAAGGAAAGGTCCAGAAATCAAAATTTATGTTTGTATTTTCATTTGTCTAGTAACAAAGGCTATACATCTTGAACTTATTAGTGATTTAACTTCACAAGCTCTGATAGCTGCGTTAAAAAGATTTATTTCGAGAAGGGGCAAGTGTCATAAAATATTTTCGGATAATGGGACCAATATGGTAGGCGCCAACAGGGAACTAAATGCCTTGTATAAACTGGTAAGAGATAAGGAAGAATCCTTATTCAATTTTTTTGCAGAGGAAAAAATAGAATGGGTTTTTATTCCTCCAAGGAGTCCAAATTGGGGTGGTCTATGGGAAGCAAATATCAAAGCGTTTAAATACCATTTTAAACGCATAGCGGGTAATTCAAAATTTACATTTGAAGAAATGCTTACACTTGTTACTCAAGTGGAAGCGATCTTGAACTCGAGACCACTGACTCCGCTAACTTCAAGTATTGAAGATTTAGAGGTTTTAACTCCAGCCCATTTTCTTATTGGAAGGCCAATAACGGCTGTTGTTGAACCCTCTTTAACCAATATTGAAAAAAATCGCCTAAATGCTTGGCAAAATATTACGAAGTCAGTTCAGGCAATCTGGAAAAGATGGAGTCTTTCTTACTTGAATAACTTACAACAGCGCAGAAAATGGATAATTGATAAAGAAAATTTAAAAATCGGAGACATGGTTTTAGTCAGGGAAGAAAATCTTCCACCATGCAAGTGGTTTTTAGGGCGTGTAATAAAGCTATATCCTGGTCAGGATAATAAAGTTAGATTGGTAGATATAAAAACTACCAAAGGGATTTACAAAAGATCCATCTCCAGATTGTGTGTGCTGCCTATCGAGGAGTAAAAATGAATATGAACATTTATTATATTAATTTACTGTATTATATATATTACTCTAAATTTGTTAGTTAATTATGAAAATTTCTGTTTATTATAATCAGTTAATCTTTTTTCTAATTCTGTGTGTTGTGCGAAATATTGATATTATGTTACATTCATTTATTGTTATTATTTTATCTATTTATGTTATGTGAAATTGTAAAATTGAAGTTTTGCAAAAAAAAAATATTGTAAGTTCTTGCATGACAACATAGCAAGGCCGGGCGGGATGTTGACGCATGCGCGCCACCCCGTCGCGGATGCGAATTTACGCATTGTACTCGAATGGACCAAATCAAGCCAAATTTTGGCGAAAAACGCCTTGGCGTAAGGTTGATGAATTACAAAATATGGCAACGTTTAATATTGGGAATCGGAGCGCGTGCGCGTCCGCAGCGAATGTCTTTACTCATTGGGATAGAAAAGGAATTGGCTTCTGCAAGTAAAAAACTAATAATAATTATAATTAATCATATTTATATCAGTAAGTAAGTGTTTTTAAAATATATTTGTATTGTATATATATATATATATATATACTGTATAAGTTAAGTATAATGATATATTGATTATTAGTCTGTGGTACAGATTTGTTTTGCATTCTGAAATTGAGCATGTGTAATGATATTGCATTTTCTATATTACTATATTGTCTTGAGGCTGTAAATTTCTTTAAGTTCAAAGCTAGGTTTTGAGTATTATTCGATAAGCATAAATTATATAAATAATGTAAACTGTTTTTTATCTTTTACAGAAATTTAAAGTAATGTAAAGTATTTGTTACATATTTATTAGGAATGAAAACAAAATCATGTGGAACGAAATGTGACTGTACTACGACTGTTTGCAAACAAAAAATTATTTAATTCTTTTTTTGCAGTTTTATCAAAATATTAGAGTAAGAATTGTTTCATTGATCATTTCTTTATTTGCATTGTAATACAGTATATGTGACCTGACTAATTGAGGCCGGATATGTTTGCGAATTTTACATATTTTAGTGATTTTGTTAAAAATATTTATAATAAATCCTTATACCGATATAAGTGATACTCAAAAAAAAAAAAAAAAAAAAAAAAAAAAAACGGATATACTGTAGTAATAGTCTTCGTAAGAATTTAATGTATTTCATTTTACACATTCTCTTACAATTTTTCAAATAGTAAGAGTTGTATACACAAGTTCACAATAGTAGATAGTTTCGAGACCTTAAAATTTCGTTTATTTTTTATTGCTGTTTGTATAATAGTGCTAATTTCTTGTTATGTAACACAACTTTGTTTTTCTGAAATTTCAAATACTTACTGATTTTCTAACTATTCTTTGGCTGAAAGTGAATATAGAGTTCCCATGGGTCACGAGTTTCATTACTATTTTGTCTTTTATGTCACAAGCTATGTTATGTCTTATGTTGTGAGTTTTTTTTTTTTTTTGGTCACAAATCAAATTTTGTGACCGGAATTTTCTAAAAATACATCTGGAAAAGTCAGGTAATTTTATTCTTGAAATTGAGTGGGAACCCTGAATATTTCTTCTTTGCAATCTGATTCTGTAACTGGCAGTGATGGTGTGTAAATTTTCTTTAATGATCTTAGGATTTTTTTGCAATTACTATTTCAGTAACTGTTAGGGAAAACCTTGTAAATTATAAATTCAGAAATATCTTTTGTAATTTACTGGTATTTTAGATTTACTTCAGATGGAAATATATAATTTTTTATAAATTATGTAATATATAATCGTAAAATAATTTAATTGCTATTGAATCTCTTATACTTTATTTATTTAACTTCAGGAATTTTAAAGTAGAGTCACAATCAGCCCTATGTATCTGGATCGCTTGTTTCTGGGAACTAGGGCATAGTTACAATTTCAGTACATTTGTTATTTCATTACCTGTGATCATTTGTTCACTAGTGAAATTTTCGGTTGTCTTCAATAACAACCTCATATCAAATACTAACTCTATTTCATATGGCAGTTTCTAGGATTCAGTGGCGGATTTAAGGAGGGGGGGGGCTAGGGGGCTGAAGCCATCCCCTCCCCCCCCCCCGACTGACTGACATTCACAATTGAATATTGCAATTGTAAATTTTGTATTGGTCTAGCATAACACTTTGAAAAATCTTAGCCCCCCCCCCCCCCCCCAAAAGTCAAGTTCTGGATCCGCCACTGCTAGGATTTCTTTTTTCTTTTGGTCATTAACTTTGTCATCGAATTTTTCTTTAAAATATATTTGTTTACATTCAAAAATGTTGTCTACATTTAAGGATTTGAGGTTTTTCTCCAAATGTTCTGTACTATATCTAGGTGTTCTTACACCAATTTGTAGGATTTGAATTAAAAAGATATATATAGTCGGCATGCGACAGTTCCGATAACTATTTCTTATTTAATTTAAATAAAGGTAATATTTTCTAAAAATGTATATGTGTATTATTTTCGTTCTTATTTTATTGATTTTTTATTTTTATGCAATACTGATTATATGCTTTTTTTTTTTTAGGTCAGAGTTGTGTGTAAATACTATTCTTTTGGCCAGCTGGCTGCATTTTTCAAGGCACTAAATAATAATGGTGCTTTTTGTGTCTTGAAAATGTATGCTTGCTAGCAGTTTGATTTTTCACTTCATGCAAGTAAAGTTCAGATTACCAATTTAAATTTTAAAGAATTTAATACAGGTATTTTTTTTAATCATTTATCTTGTATCCATTTAAACTATATACTGTATAATTTAAGCATGTTTGTTGCATATGTTGTCCATAAAGTAATTTAATCTTTTTGCTTTTCTAAAGTTATGAAATTATTATTTTAAATAATGAGTACTTTTATCATCTGTTATTAAAAAAAAAAAAAAAAAAAAAAAAAAAACATCTAGGAATGTGTAAATAATACCTTTATTTACAAACATATGATTGTAAAATTTACAACATAAACACTTAAATATAGACCCAATTTTTTTTCTTCTGGATATTTTTTTTTTGTTGTTGTTAATGTTACTTTAGAATTTTTTTTTTTTTTAACAAGGTTGCAAAGAAAAAAAAACATGCTATAATTCTTGTGATTTTTAAAATAATACTAGTTAATACCCGTCAAAATATGACGGATGGTGTTCAACTGAGATTTTTTCACAGTATAAAGTTTAAAATACCCTTGCTTTAATATTTCGCATTACTCTTAACCAGTTTAAAACACTCTGTTTTAATCAATTATCTTTTGGTTGGAGGGAGGAGGGATAATTTTATGAAATTTGAAATTTAAATATACAAAATCTAAGCATACTCCGCTTAATAAAAACAAAATCCTAATGTTTTCCTAATTTTATTCTAAGTATGGCCAAAAGAATGTTAGGAGTGATTAAAAGAAAGAGACGGAATTTATATAAATTATCGAAAGAATCAATATTTCTTAATGAGATGGTAACAATATTTGTGATTAGTGCTGCACCGAGTAGCACTTTGGCCAAGTACCGAATACTCGGCCATTTTCTACTCGCCCGAGTACCGAGTAGTTGTAAGAAAGAATAATTGGTGTACAAATGAAGAATTTTGCACATCTTGAAATTAAAAAAAGGCCTTTTGAACACAAAATTAAGTTAAATGGCAAACAGCTTGTTTTCATGAAATGTTTCAGAACTTTAGTAGTGTATATATACACAATTAGGTTCATTGTTATATTTGATACTTCCTATTTAGTGGATTCTCAAAGCTATAATAACTGATAACTTCATTCTTTATTATATCTTCTCAGTATATCTTCTCTTCTCTCTGCATCTATATATGTTCTCAGATGCAAATCAGTCTAAGATAATTCTTAGATAATATAAAAGTTCCTATACACTCAGGCTTAATTTAAGATGCATGAAATTTACATATGAAATGAGAACATTAAAATAAATATTTTTCATTTTAAGCATGATAGACTTCATTAATCTTCCAATTATATAAGAGTAAAAATTATAGGTGGTTTTGGGCCATAATTTGCAAAACAACAAATTTGATTATTAAAATATACTTATAAAAACATTTTAGTGTATTAATCTTTTCTTGCACTTTTAAAAGTGTCTTACTTTTATTTGCACAAATATGTAACTAAAGTTCACTTCAGAAAATTTTGGAGTGGAAGGCTGATTTTTTATACCAATTAAGTGAAAAATACCAGAGCCGGTAATCGAACCCGGGCTGATTACCAGCTAGGCATTTCTCACATAGGGTGAAGCGATCCCATGCGAAATCAACCAAAAAATTTCAATTTTTAACCTGACCACCTAAGATATCTATGAAACTTGCAGGAATCATTCTCCTTGATGATATAAATGAGAATATATTTTTAGAAATTTTTTCTTTCAATTTTTTTTAAATTAATTTTTTAAATTTCGAAAAATCAGCATTTTTTAGCTTGTGTAAGCATTTTCAATCTCAAATTTCTCAAGTTCTATAAGGGATAGAGAAGTTTATGACCCATCATTTTAAAGAGTATTTTCTAAGGTTTAATTTGATATGCAACATCATTATGTTAAGCAAAAATTTTAAAAATTATTAAATTAAAAAAAATTTTAAGATAGTGTTTTTTGAAAAATTTTAAAAATATGTTTTTGGTTATACTGAAAGCTATATAACCTGAAACTTAAAGAATGGGATCAGAAGTTATTACAAAAAACTTAGTTATTCTACATGTTAAATTGTATTATAATTACAGTTGAATCTCGAAAATCCAGATTTGGCGGGACCAGATTTTAGAGATTTATTGAAAACTAATTTTTTGTGATAGTATAATAACATACAAACTGTAATTTTATGTTAATGAAAATAAACAACAAATCAAATTGGTTAATTAAAATATAATAAATCACTTATGTTAAATTAAACAGATATATTACACTAAAATATAATAAACAACTGATAATGCCTGCTAATAGAGGTCAAGACTCACGGTCGCCACTTGCCACGTGGCGAATTAATTTGAAAAAGTGGCGATAAAAAAACCATAACAATCGGTTTAGAATAATACTTACAACAAAATATTAGAAAGATGTAAAATAATCAAAGCAATTACTTATTTCAAAAAATTATTTGACTGATATGGAACCAACGAAATAATTGATTATTATTTATTTAACTCGTTACATGAAAGCTGGTGAAAATATTTCACTGCTTCGTTCCAACGAATAATCTGATTTCTGTCTGTGTTTTATTGGCAGATTGCCAAAGATATCACTCTCTCTCTCTCATTTTTTACATGCAGAGAGATAAAATTAAAGTGTTAATATTAGGAATGGACCGGATATCCGGAAAATATCCGGTATCCGGCTGATTTTTCAATATCCGAAATATCGGATATCCGGATCAAAATCACCGGATATCTGGTTTTTTAATATTTGCTTTTTTTCTTGTTTTCTTTCATTAAGATATGGTGAGAAATGCGAGAAGCAACTTTTCTCCCTCCGTTTGCGGGGAAACTTCAAAAAATAGCTTCTTAAATCACGTCACTAATCAATAATATATAAAATTACACATTTGTGTCTCCGTTAGTTTGACTCGGCATTGCTGAGCGAGCAAGCACGTCAGTCAGGAGATCTGCCTTTATAGATGTAGATTCCTGCAATTCATTTCTTTTCATTAAAAACAAGTATGTTGTGGAAATCATAAGACTTTCTTCTATATTTTCCAATATAAATTCACTAAGGGCAAATAATTTATTAAAATTATTATTTATTAAAATTATCTAACATGATAAATACAAATAATTTTCATTTTAGAAAACACTGACATTAAATATTCAAAGAACGACAGTTTTATTGTGTACTAGCAGTCTTTGCCCGGTTCGCTGGTCATTATATATTTAAGGAAACTCTTTTCTATATCGCTTTATTAAAAAAAGAATTAAAAAATACTGAAATCGCTCAAAAGCTCTTCTTGTGTTCCCGATGCCAGGTTGACATAAATTAGTGCCTATCAACAGTTGGTGTCAACCAATCAGCAGGTGGCGCTGCTATGCAGCAACTTCCACAGTTTGAAAAAAGGCAATATCTCAGGAACTACTGTGCAAAATTGCATAAAAATTTACATGTGGATGCACCTTGACATAAGTTACAGCGGATCAACTTTTGGAACTAGTTGCTCAGTAGGCAGCACTCCTATACAGCGATTTCCTCAGCTAAAGGGAAGATTAAATTTCAGGTTCTAATGTGTATAATCAAACAATACTTGACATGTGAGAAAGCCTTTATGAGACATTACACCGATTCAATCTGGATGTATATCTACCAATATTTTGCGCTGCTATAGTGCAGTTTTTTCCAGAGAACGGGAATGCATGCTTCATCTTCTATGGCATTTAGCTGTACGAAACTTCATACATGAGATAACCAGTATGAAAACGTATTTTTTAAGGTGTTAGTTAAACTGTGTTTCTTTGATTATTTAGTATTAGTTTTCTCCAAGATAAAAAATCGCTTGCATTCATCATATGGTAGATAATTTTAATAAATAATAATCTTTGTAGTTTATTTTAACTGAGTGAATTTATATAGGAAAATATAGAAGAAAGTTTTGTGGTGGTCACAACATACTAGTTTTACTTTCTCTTACCCATGTAAATGGTAGAGAAGTAATGTTTTGGGGTCAAATTTTTTAAGTCGAGTTTTTTTTAATTTTTTTTATTTACACGATTTAAGGTCCCCTGAATCCAAAATTCCTATTTTTAACGGTTGGTCTGTGTGTCTGTGCGTGTGTCTATCATCAGCATATCTCAAGAACAAATAATAGCAGAAAGTTCAAACATGGTATTATAAAATTTTATGACATAGGGATTCCACACTAAATCTTTCATGAAGATCAAACAAATGATTCGTATACAGGGACACCCAAGAGAATTCAAGTACATTGCGTCTATGGGGGAAATTAAGTATGTGCTAATTTTCGTCAAGGTGCATCTACATGTAAATTTATATGCAATTCTGTGCAGTAAATCCTTAGCTACAGCCTTCCCTTAAATTACGGAAATCGCTGTACAGCAGCACCACCTGTTGGACGATAAGTATTCTAATTGAACTGGTATTAGGTCTCATAATGGCCTTCTTACATATTAAATTTTATTTGATTGTACGCAATAGAACCTGAGATATAGCCTTCCCCTTAAATTGCAGAAATCACTGTATAGCAGCGCCACCTGTTGACCGGTTGACAACAAAAGTTGGCAGGCACTAATTTAGGTCAAGTTGCATCTGCGTATGAAACTGTCTGCATTTATGTGCAGTAGTTCCTGAGATATAACCTTCCTTTAAATTGCAGATATCACTGTATAGCAGCGCCACCTGTTAGCTGATAAGGATTCAAATTGCACCAGCATAATGACTTACAATGGCCTTCTTACATATTAGTTTTGTTTGTTTATACGAAATAGATCCTGAGATATATAGCCTCCCCTTAAATTGAGGAAATCGTGGTATAGCAGTGCCACCTTTTGAGCAGTTGACACCAAATATTTATTGGCACTAAATTAGGCCAAGTTGCATCTGCATATAAATTTATATGTGATTTTAAGCAGTAGTTCCGGAGATACAGTTGCCACAAAATTTTTGTTCTCTCTCTCTCACACACACAGACGGACAAACATTTTCTAAAAATGATCAAATCGTATTCTAGGCCTTTCAAAACGTGTAAATCCATCGAAAACGAAAGTCAAAAATTTTTACGGATCCAATACTTTCTTCTATTGAATAGAGAATAACGTAATAAAATAAAATAACTCTGTTATGGCTTTATTATCCCAATGATATTTACAATTTTACTTTATTCTGTATGTATATATAGAAAAAGTATTGGATTCGTGAAAATTTTCGTACTCCAGTTTTCAATGGATTTACACGTTTTGGGATGTCCTGAACACGATTTGACTGTTTTTAGAAAATGTCTGTCTGTCTGTCAGTTTGTGTGTGTGTGCATCACAAATTTTGTGGACGCTGTAACTCACGAGCCAATAAACGAAATTTAACCAAACTTGGTATTAAGTTGAACGCTGACATAAACTGGTACTGATTAGATTTGTGGAACAATTGCTCAATAGGTGGTGCTGTGATCGCATTTTTTCTAAATTTTTAACATGCCAGTATGGGACAAAATCTTGTATAAATGTACTTAATGAGAGTTATTTTAAATGTGTGATTGTAAAATTAATATGAATTATTTATAATAGTAATAGTTAACATGAAAAAAAAAAATTGTGCATGTTGCAGCATAGCTTCACCCTCTGGAAGGGGAGTTACCCCCCCCCCCCCCCGGGGTGGGAGTAAATTTTCAATATGAGTGTTTTGTTTCGAAAGACTTCGTCATTACCTTTAAAATAAATGGTTTAAGTATAGATCTGTGATAAATTAAAACAAAGTTATAGATTTTTTTTATCTTTTAACGAAAAAAAATTAGAAAAAAATCTTATTTCTTTTGATATTGGCAAAAAAATTTACTTTCTTTCGGCATGTAGTGATATAATTCTTTCAGATAAAAATCATCTGCATTTATAATAAAAAATAATTTAATAAAAAAATTATGTTCAATGAATGTTGTGTAAATTATATTCATGTGGTGGCCACATCATAGGTACTAGTTATGTATGCGAATGGAATTCAGTTGTATAAAAACAAAATGCAAATACCTTTTTTACTTTCTTCTACATGCAATAGAAGAAAGTATGGTATTCGTAAAAATTTTCGACTTCCAGTTTTCGAAGGATTTATACGTTTTGGGATGTCTAAGAACATGAATTTACAATTTTTAGAAAATGTGTGTGTGTGAGAGAGAGAGAGAGACAAAAAATTTGTGGCAACTTTATCTCCGAAACCACTACTTACAATTGTATATAAATTCGTATATAGATGCACCTTGACCTAAATTAGGGCCTATCAACTTTTGGTGTCACTGCTCAACAGGTGGCGCTGCAATACAGTGATTTCCTCAATTTAAGGGGAGGCTATATCACAGGTTTTATTGCGTATGTTCAAACAAAACTTCATATGTAAGAAGGTCATTATGATACATTATGCTGATTCAAGTTAAATGCTTATCGTCCAACAGATGGCGCTGCTATACTGCAATATAAGGAAGGCTATATCTGAGGAATTACTGTACAGATTTGAATATAAATTTATATGTACATTGACATTGACATATATTAGTATCTGTCAACTTTTGGTGTCAACCTCTCAGCAGGTGATGCACACGCAGCGATTTCTGCAATTTAAGAAAAGGCTATATCTCAGGTTTTATTGGGTATAATTAAACAAAACTTGATATGTGAGAAGACCATTATGAGACATTATGCCGATTCAATTTGGATGTATATCTACCAATAGGTTATGCTGCTATAGTGCGGTTTTTTAGATTGCTGTAAGATGAAAATCGCCTGCATTTATCGTGGTGGGAAATTTTAATAAATAATGCTTATCGGCCAACAGGTGGCTCTGCTAAAAAAGCGATTTCCGCAATTTAACGGAAGGCTATATCTCAGGAACTAATGCACAGAATTGCATAAAAATTTTTCTGTAGTTGAATCTTCACATAAATTAGTTTCTATCAATTTTTGATGTCAGCTGCTCAGCAGCTGCCGCTGCCACACAGAGATTTCTGTAATTTAAGAAAAGACTATATCTCAGGTTCTATGTCGTATAATCAAACAAAACTTGATATGTGAGAAGGACATTATGAGACATTACGCTGATTCAAGTTGGATGCTTATAGACCAATAGATGGCGCTTCTATACTGAAAATTTCCTCGATAACGGGAAGACTATATCTAAACTTGTATGAGATACGAGATAACCATTATAAATACGCATTTTTAAATATTTATTTATAGGCAATAAAACTGTCCTTATTTGGATATTTGGTTTTAGTTTTCTCCAAGATAAAAATCATTTGCATTCTTCATGTTAGATAATTTTAATGAATAATAGCTTTAATAAATTATTTGCCCTTAGTAAATTTGTATAGGAAAATATAGAAGAAAGTATTGTGGTGGCCACAATATACTAGTTTAATTATTGTGTGCTCTTAAAAAACTGAAAATTTCAAGTGAACTGGGGAAGGGGACTGCCGGATATCCGATGATATATCCGGATCCGGCAAAGTAAAAAAATATCCGGAATGCCGGATATCCGTATCCGGTAAAATCCATATCCGGTCCATCCCTAGTTAATATGAACTTTTCAATAATATATTTCGATGTGAATGGCTTCTTATGCAATAACAGTATTATTTATTATATTACATGAAATAACGCCCATCTCTAGTTCATACTCAAGGACAAGAGGGGTCAACCATATGGGGAAGGGGTGACCATTGAAGTAGTGACCTTGATGTGAAACCCCCCCCCAAAAAAAGATATCCAGGAATATTATTTTTTGACATTTATTAATGTTGGCCAATATTTACAGACATCTGTAAATATTGTATTTTGACATTATTAAATAACATTTTCAGATATTGCTTGATATTATATTTTGTTATTCCTGAATAATATTTTTAAATAATTTAGCAATATCTATTTTATAGATTTTTGAATATTGTTTCAAGATATTTCCCAATATCTTTTTCTAATATTTCTGAATAACATTTTTAAATATTTGGCTATATTAATTTTTGAGATTTTCCAATATTGCTTCTGGATATTTAGAAATATTTTTTTCTAATATTTCTGAATAATATTTTTAGATATTCAGCTATATCTATTTTTGAGGTCTTTGAATGTTACTTCATGATATTCTAAAATATTTTTTTCAAATATTTCTGAATAACATTTTTTGATACTTTTCAATATCAATTTCTTAGATTCGTGAATATTGTTTCCCAGTATTTATATATATTTTTTGGTGATAAAAAGTCGGCAGCAAAATTATCCGAGCACTAGCAATAATCCCTGTACAAAAGAAGTACAATTCATACTGCCTTGTTAAATAAACCAATGTCGAGTTACGTTCTTAGTCAGTCAAAGAACATGACCCGACAAGGATTTACTTAACAAAACAGTATTAATTGTACTTTTTCAATATCAGAATTATTGGCTAATGCTCGGAAACTTTTGCTGCCGACTGTATATCACCAAAAAAAGTATATCAATATTGGGGAATCTGAATATATATTCAGAGAAAGGATTTTTGATTTTTTTTTTTTTTTTTTTCTAACATTTCAGAACATCAGACTTAATGGCAGTATGTCAGTCAGTCAAGGTTGGGTTTCTTCCAGGACAGTGGAAGAAACTGGAAAAAACCGGAAGAAACCAACCAAAAGACAAAACAGATGTTCAAAATTAAAATTTATGAACTATATAAACTCAAAGTATAAATATAATAGGAATTTGCAAATTAGAGATCATTGCCTTTGTTTACAGTTTTCTTTTGCAAATACAAAGTCAGTTATTATTAATTAAATAGACATACGAACGGAAAGAGGATTTTTAATAAATTTTAGAATAAATATTTCTTCAATATTAATAAAACTAATCTATCACATTCATATATGATGGTAAATAATAATTTAAGCATATTCAAATAATGGGTACCTATAAAATGTAAACAAACATATTTAAAAAATATGAAACAAAATATTTTTGAAAGTCTGGAAACAATATTCATCGCTGATTGATTTTGTTAAACATTCATGTATAATAGGGTTCATTTTCAGTGCTAGTCGTATGAATTGCAGGATAATAAATATAAGAATGTTACCTCCCCCCCCTCCCCTTCTCCATTTGTGTTTCGAAGTAGTAAGGATTTATGATAAAAGTTTGATAAAAAATAATTATATTAAAAAAAAAAACTTTTTATATACCATGTTTTTAAATTTTCTGATGAGTCATTAATAAAATACGTGAGGCTAAAAAATATTTAAGCATGCGGAATCAGTTTAGTGAAATAATAATGATTGTGAAAAAAAAAGTTGGTTTTAAAAATAAAATATTACTCCTTTTAGAACAACATATATTATTAGCACTTATCAGTGTGTATAAAATTTTAAAATTGATAATGACGTCAATTTTTGTGAAATGAATAATTTAACTTTTTATAATTTTTTCACATTCACATTCACATTGAATTAAATGTATTTATTTTCATGTCAAAAGAAAATGAACTCATAATTTTTTTTTGGCAACAATTAAATTATAGCTAATTTTTTATTGCTATTAAGAGCTTATTATTTTTATATTTTAATTAATTAAAAAAAAACTATTCGAAAATCTGACTTTGAAGTATTGTGCTGTCACCGGGTTCTGAGTTACTGTGAAAGTTTCAAATGTCTAGCTAGTAGGGAAATTAGTTAAAAATAGATTGCAAGATTTGTACCGGACAAACAAACAACAAACAAGAATCAAAGTTAATAAAAACATGGTAATAAAAAGTAAAAATGTGAATTTTTTTGAAATATGAGATGTAAATTTCTTTTAGATTAAAAAATCAATTACGGATTAAAAGGATTTGCAGATTATAAATATGCAGATTGCAGATTAGAGGGAGTTGACTGTACTGTATGTGACTATAAGGAAAATAAAGTTTTTATGACATTTTGTAATACAGTAATTATTGCATACTGGTTCTTTTAATTAACTGGATTATGTTAAGAGCTGTTTTATTAGAAAATATAAGCAAGTGATCCAAATTATTATTTATTACCAGTTAAAGGAATAAAATTGTCTAAATTATAAAACTTTATACTGTTTTAATTGAAATTTATTTTTTTACTGGATTTTGAGTATTTTGGAACGTGATCATCATATACCGAGGCTCATTAGCTCATTTTGATAAAAAAAACTCACAATTATTAACTAAATATGTTATTAAATTTATATAGGTATATTTAAAGTTACTTAAAGTTGTTTATAAGATCAATGCATCCATTGTATCTTACAAATCTGCAATTTATAAGATAAATTTTTAAGAAAAACAGTTTCTTCCACTTGAAAGAAACCTATTTCTTCCGGCCGGTTTTTTCCGCCTTGGAAGAAACTTGCCAACCCTGCAGTCAGTTTCAACTATTCTTCTACATATTATTCAATGGAACTTTTGTTGCTTAGTTTGATGATCTCTCATTCAAAAATGAAGCTTTTCGTATTCTGTTTAATATTCAATAATTATTGAATTGAGTAATATTCTATAACTAACAAATATTACTCTTTGAACATAATCAATGAGCATTTTTTTTAATCAATTGATTTAATTTTTTTTAGCTCATTAACCTAAAAAAAAAAAAAAGTTCAATTAATAACTTTCAAAAAACTTCATATTTCAATGACAGATTGTTATACAACTAAGCAACAAAATCCCATAGGATAACATAGGAAGGAAGAAACAGGGAATTTGATGTGCAACCTTAACAGCCCTCTTCACTTACCCTCGTCGGAAGCCCGAGGCAATGTTATTCTATGGGAAATTTTCTTTACTTATAACTAATTAACTAATATATACAGGGGTAGTAGTTGTCCTGATATTCTTGAAATTCCTTAAGAAAATTTTTTTGTCCTGAAATGTCCTGAATTTTCATTTAATGTCCTGAATTTCCTGAAATTTCAGTACATTACAAAACTTTTCATGTTTCTTTCACTTTTCAGTGAGAAAGGTAATCTCAGTATGGTAATTTCAAAGTTTACCATTTAGTTAAGTTTATTAAAATTTGTTTGACTGTATCTCACAGTAATACAGTGCCTGAGAGAGGATTTTCTATAAGTAATATTGTCACAAAAGAGAGTAGCCGCATATCAGAAATTGTGATTTATTTTTTATGCTTTTGCAGTTATTTGAGAAAGCAGACCTCAATTACTCCTCTTTGTATCAAAAGAGATGATTTGATATATAGATCAGTCACATGCTGAATTTAGCGCAAATAAAGACAACAAGCTAAAAAATGGAAGCATGCTAAAGATGCTGCTGCTTTCAAAGTAAAAAAAAAAAAAAAAAGGAAAGGAAGAATTACAAGATAAATTTAAACAATTAATTTTAGAAGAAGCTGATTTAAAGTGTGAAGGAAAAGCTGCTCATGCTTTGTCTAATGAAGCATCATAAAAGTGCAGTATTGCATAAAAAAGAGTGATATTTAAAATGTTAAAGTTGGATAGATGATGCTAAAAACTGATAATGCCACATTTAAGACTTCAGGGGAAAATTATTTGTTTTTTTTAAGCCCCCCCCCCCCCCCAAAAAAAAAAAAAAAAAAAAAAAAAAATTAAAAAAATAAATAAATAAATAAAATAAAAATTAAGTGATAATTTTATTGGAAATTTTTAAAAATGTGTGTACATAGCTTTTGAATCCCTGCCTTTTTTGCTTAAGTATTTTTATTAATGCATTGAGCACCATGTCAGCCATTCTACATTCTAGACATTTTGTCTAATCTCTCTAAGTACTGAAGGAATCATCCTTGAAACTTTAGGAGTGTGCAGAACATGTTATACCTACTTCAAACATTTCAGTGAAAGTTTTACCCCGAAAGTAAAAGCAGTACCAATAAAAAAAATTGAAACGTTGCACACCCTGTCAGCTATCAGTGGCTGACAGTGTCAAATAGGATATAAAGCTGCGTCAACAATCGGTGGCAGATATAAATTAGGATATAAAACTAAAAATATTACATTTAATGATTGAAAATTTATTAAAAATTTGCTTAATTTTTGTTTATTACAGGAGGTGGGAGGTGGGTTATTATGGAATTTTAATGGATTTTAAAAATTTACATGGCGCTCATTGTGTTAATTATATATATTTTATCAAAACCTTTTTTATATATTTATTATGTACATGTGTATATTTTTTAAACTACGAGGGGTGATCCAAAAATAAGTTTACAAGGCAAATGAAAAAGTATTTATTAACAATAGAAACAAGATACAAATGGGAATCAAGAGACACATCTGGCCTTCACTTTTCCACATAGTCGCCAAACCTGTTTAGGCATTTGTCAGAACGTTCGACCAACTTGTTTATCCCGTCTTGGTAGTAATCAGGGCCCTGCTCATTAAGCCATTTCTCGGCAGCTGTTTTCACTGCATCGTCTGAGGTGAACCGTGTTCCGGATAAGTTTCGCTTCAACGCCGGAAAAAGGTAATAGTCACTTGGAGCCAAATCGGGGCTGTATGGGGGTGATTCCAGACCTCCCACTTGAACCTTTGCAGCAATTCCTGAGTCTGGCGAGCTGTATGGGGCCTGGCATTGTCATGCAGAAGCTCATTGCTTTGTCTCCGTGTACCTCAACGATTTGTCTGTGAATTTCGGATGCGGCCACATTCTTGGCCCATAAGTATCGAATTACAGCTCGCACCTCTATGCGAGACCACTTTTCTACACGTCGTGCCATTACTGTCGCTCTTAAGTGTCTGCGTACTGACGCTACTTACTCGTAGAACCGCTGTAGGACAACTAGCGCCATCTGTCAACCACCCTGGGTGGAAATATTCGCTCCACAATTATTACGTTTCAAATGCTTCTGCTTGTAAACTTCTTTTTGGATCAACCCTCGTATATACTTTGTTTAAAAAAAGTATAGTTAGATATAAAATTTTGCTATAAAAAGTGCTAAGTCTGATGTCATTTTGATACTGTATATTCAAGTTTATGTTATTTGCCATATGAATGCATCATGATTTTTAAATACTCCTGAGAAATTTCGGTATTTGTAACCCAGACAGCACATCACCTCCACAGGATATCTTCAAGATATCTTCTGGATGCAAAGACATCCCAGAAACGTCCTTAAGATGTACTGTGGATAAGTTAAGCCTAACTGTGCTGTTTGGGAACTGGTATGTTGTGGTCATCACAAGACTTTCTTCTGTATTATCTTAGACACATTCACCCAGTAAAAATTGTTTATTAAAGTTGTTTTTAAAGATGAATGCAGATGATTTTTATCTCTGAGAAATATAACTCCAAACGCTGAACGAAACTAAATTTTGTGATTGTGACGACATCAGAAGAAATGCGGCTTTTTTTTTTCTCAAAGAAAAATTAAAAAATCAAGGACTTTGTTTGAAATTATTACAGATCTATGGTTCAACTATTTATTTTAAAGGTATTAGCGAATTCTTTTGAAAGATACCCATATTAAAAATTTACACCCCCAGGAGAGAGTACTTCCCGCCCAGGGAAGAATGATGATGCTTGTACATCACGCAACTTTTTTCTTAATTTACTGCTGCTATTATCTATAATTTATATTAATGTTACAATCATTTGCTATAAATATGTCTCATTTTGTACATTTATACGAAATTTTGTCCTATTATGCCGTATTAAAAATTATGAAAAGGTTGGATGACAGCACCACCTGTTGAGCAATTGATCACCAAATGTAATCAGCACCAGTTTAGGTCGTCGTCAACAAAATACCATGTTTTTGTTGAATTTTTTTTGTGAGATACTGCGTTCACAAAATTTTTGATCACACACATATGGAGATTTTTAAAAAATATTCAGAATATCTCAAAACATGTAAGTATGTCAAAGACAGGAATTGAAAAAATTTTCACGAATCCAATACTTTCTCCATATATATTTAGAATAAAGTAATGAAAGCTGTTCAAAATTCACACCAGACATGGAAATTAAAACTTCTGTAATGAATTTATTTACAAGTTATTATAATTTGATATATATATTTTAAGCAAGTATTTAGTGTGATTGTATTTTTTTGTAATTTATCAATTAACTTATTAAGTTAGTATTTTTTCCATATTATGTAATTTATATAATTAAATTTCAGTAAAATTATAGCTGAGATATTCTGAAAATGGGCAATTTTTAGTGCGTGTGTCCTAAAATTGTCCTAAAATTTTATAAAAATTGTGTCCTGAAATTTTTTTTAAGCCACTACTACCCCTGTATATATTTTTAAGTTCTGTTTTTACATTCAGAAAATTCCCAACTGTTAAATTGACACTCCTTTTTTAAAAACGAATTTTTTTCATTTTTTATTTTTTATTTTGAAATTGCAAAATGAAAAATTTCACATATTAAAAATTTGTATTTTACAGCTTCGAAATAAAATAGTAAAAATGAAAAAAATATGTTTTCAGAAAAGGAGCATCAATTTAACAGTTCGGAATTTTCTGAATGTGAAAACAGAATTTAAAAATATGTATTAGCTAATTAGTAATAAATAAAGAAAATTTACCATAGAATAATATTAGCTTCAGCTTATATGGCGACGGTGAGTGAAGTGGTCCTTTAATGAGCCACTTTTTGCTTCTAGAATATACATTAGCATTGTAATCATGAAAAAAACTGAAGTTAGATTTTGCTGTATCAATACCTTTTGATATCTTCTTAATTCCTCATTATTTGCTATTTATGCACAATAGCATAAGAGTGATTCTGAATAAAACAAAATTTTATGAACTATGCCTTAAAATGTTTTGAAGCTATTTCATACATACATTTTTATTTAGAAATTTTATACATCAACCTTGAAAATTAATTTCTAGTAGATCAGAATGAAAGGCTGATTTTTAATACGAATTATGTGAAAAATACCAGAGCCGGTAATAGAACCTAGCCTTCTGCTTAAATAAACTAATGTATATCACCAAAAAAGCAGAAGGCCTGGGTTCAGTTTCCGGCTCTGGTATTTCTCACTCAGATAGTATAAATAATCAGCCTTTTACTCCAATCTATTAGAAATGAATTTTCAAGGTTGATGTATAAAATAACTAAATTAAAATTTTGTGGCCTATTGGAGTTGTGCCATGATCAATTTGTCACTTGAAATAGCTGCGTGTTTGCAGACTCGGTGACCTTGCCAACGTATATTATGTGAAAAATGCTGAGCTGGTTATCAGCCAGGGTAGGTCAATGGTTAGAGCATCTGCACGTTAAGCAGAAGGCCCAGGTTCGTTTAACGGGTCTGTTATTTTTCCCACAGGTTTTCCCCTTCCACTCCAATCTATCAGAAATACACATATATACTGTATGTATGTTTAGTCTATTTTGAATACAAGCTATAAATTAAAATGTATAAAAGTAAATGAAAATTAAGATTTTCTAAAATCTTTTGATCAAGTTATAATTGATTAAGTTATTTTGATTAAGTTATAATGGAAGGTTCAACCACTCATTTTAAAGGTACTGGCAAGCTCTTTTAAAAGATACCCATTATGAAAATTTACTCCCCTCGAGGGGGGACTTCCACCCAGGGGGGAGGCGAGGCTCCTACATACACAATTTTTTCCTCCAGTTGACTATCTCTATTACAAATAATTATTTTAAATTTAATAATGATTATTAAAAATTAATTCTTTTTATGCACATTTATACAAAATTTTGTCCTATATCACCATGTTAAAAATTTAGAAAAAGCGGGATGGCAACGCAACCTGTAAGACAATTTTTACCAAAAGGTTGACAGGCACTAATTTATGTCAAAGTGCAACTACATACCAACTTGTATGAAATTCTGTGCAGTAGTGCCTGAGATACAATTGCCACAAAATTTTGTCTCTCTCACACACACACACAGACAGACATTTTCTAAAAATGGTCAAATCGTGTTCTACAGCTCTCAAAACGTGTAAATCCATCAAAAACCCGAGGTAAAAAATTTTAAGGAATCCAATACTTTCTTCTATTGAATATAGAAGAAAGTAAAAATGGTCAAATCGTGTTCTACAGCTCTCAAAACGTGTAAATCCATCAAAAACCCAAGGTCGAAAATTTTTACGAATCCAATACTTTCTTCTATTGAAAGTAAAATACACATTAAAAATTGGGAAATTGTTGAAACAAATTTCCCTATAGAATAATAGGAGTTTGGCTTCTGGGAAGGTCAGGTGTTCTTCATGCATAAAGAGCTCTAGACAGTAGATAAAAAAGCGGATATATTGGTGCTTTGACTGATTAACAAATGAGAGTTGTAGCCCTCAGTGGAGTGTCATTTATGGAGGCCTTTCTAGCAGAAAACTGAGGTTTTTAACAAGTAAAAGATATTTTGATAAGCAATTATATGAACTATAAATATCTTTTTATGCAGATGCTCTACCACCATTTAGCTATACTGGCTGATTATCAATCGGTATTTCCCATATAATATCCATAGACATGTTCCAGTGGTAGAAACACTGCAACATAGTCGCGGAAACAGAAAAATGGCTTGCAGACAGTTTTTGTCTGCACTAATAAAAAAATTTGTCTACAACTTTTGGACAGTCTTTGTCTGCTCTAATAAAAAAAAAATTGCCCACAACTTTCGGACAGTCTTTGTCTGCAATTTACGGACATTTTTCGCCTGCGACAATGTGCTACCGATGTACGACATCTTAGTTAATGTGAAGCATCAATCTGCATCACTAAAAGAGGGGGACGGTCTTATCCCTCTTACCCCCCATGATGCTTTATCTCAGAAAATCATAGTCTGAACTAAAAAACTTTAAATTTGGAGTTAAATGGATGCTAATATGACAAAGACTGCAGGGTCTTAACTCCTCTTACCCCCCACGTGCTTTATCTAAAAAAATCATGGTCTGAAACTACAAAATTTGAAGTTTGGAATTGAATGAGTGCTAGTATGACAAAGACTGCATCATTAAAAGGAGGGAGGGTCTTAACTCCACTTACCCCCCCCCCCCCCACACACACACACAGTGCTTTATCTCAAACTGAACTATAAAATTTTAAATTTGGAGTTGAATGGGAGTTAGTATTACATGAACTGCATCATTAAAAGAGGGGAGGGTCTTACCCCTCTCCCCCATGCGTTATCATGAAAAATCATGGATTAAACTTTAAATTTTTTTTAATTTGGAGTTGAATAGGTGTTAGTATGATACGGACTGGATCGTAGAAAGAGGGGGAGGACCTCCTCCCCACTTAAATGAAATTTTAAATTTGGAGTTAAATGGGTGTTACCGTACCGTATGATACAACACCCATTCCACTTACATGGAATTTTGAAATTTTAAATTTGGAGTTGAATGGTACAAACTGCATCGTTAAAGGGAGGGAGGCTCTAACCTCCCCCCCCCCATGCCTTATCATAAAAAATCATGGCCCGAACGTCACAAAAATTTGAATTTGGAGTTGAATGAGTTTAAGGGGGAGGATCTTAACACATCTTACCATCTACGGTGCTTTATCTAAAAAAAATCATTTTCTGAACTTTACAAAATTTTAAGTTTGGAGTTAAATGGGTGTTAATATGACAAAGACTGAATCATTAAAATAGGGAGCATCCCCCCCCCCCTTGAAGCCTTATCTTGAAAACTCTAAACTTCACAAAATTTTTAATTAGGAGTTGAGTGGGTGGTAGTCTTCCAAAGACTGTGCAATTGGAAGGAGACAGGTTCTGTTCCTCTTCCCCCAATTGTGCTTTATCAGTTACAGTCCTAACTTTATGAAATTTTAAATCTCAAGTTGGTTAAATGTTAGTATGACAAAGAGTGTACTGTTGGAAAGGGGAGGTGCTGATCCCCCTCTGTGACTTCTCAGTTACAGTCCAAATTTTAAATTGGACATTATTGAGTGTTGGCGTCACAGAAACCGCAAAATTTAATAGACAGCATCTGGACCATTTTCTCCCTATGGTATTAGGTCTTTTAAAAACTTTCAGAAATTAACTACTTAAATTTCAATTCTTTTGGATACTGCATAACGAAAACTACTTCCTTTGAATGGGAAGGAAACAAATTATTTAAACTAGGACGAAAGAAAGGATTAAAATAAAAAACTTGTGTATTACATGATTAATGCATGAATAGTTTATTTAAGTCACTCACAATATTATTGTTTTGTATATAATATGAACTGTTGTGTGAGTTTTTTCCATGACAGATACTTCCTTTCGAATCCACAGAATTAAATACTGCTTTTGCCAGAATTTCGTCAAAATCTTTTTTTTTTTTTTTTTTTTTTTTTTTAAAGAAAAGAAAATTAATAATAATCAGTATCAAAACAAACAATATCTTTTTTTTTTTTCAACAATTAAAAATTTAAATGTCCCTTTTTAAAGCTTTTACCAGGTTATTATTTTCATATTTTAATTAATTTCAAAAAATCTAATCAAAATTTCGTTACAAATACGGTACCAAATGAAAGGGGCATTTTTCTGAATCCGTCTGATTAATTAATGGACAATTAGATTTTTTTAAAATTATCTAAAGTATGAAAATCTTATGGCAACTTGCGCATGTATATATATAATCTCAACAATGGAAAAATTAAACAAAAATTATTATTATTATTTTTTTTTTTTTACTTAAGCTAAGTAAAATGGCACAAAAATCAATACTTGAACACATGTTACTAGTAGGGCCTACAAGTTTTCCAATTTTTTTTTTTTTTTTTATTTAATGTGGTTTAATTAGTTACAAGCTACATCTATAATAATAAATGGAAAGGTTTGTCTGTCTGTTCTTTTATACGTTCAGCCCCTATTAAACGCAGAAGTACAAGAGTTGACATACAGATGCTCTGGAGCCTTTCCGAGGTCCTCCTGACAACAGAATTTAAAATTTTTAATTAGTTGTGGAGATATTAATTAAAATGTTCACTCATGTCTAATCTAAAAGCGATCTCATTGACCAAGAATTCACTGCCATTGCTTAAAAAAAGATATTTTAACGGAGTTAAAAGCAGAAAAAGTGGAAGATAAATTAAAAATATTTGTCCGATCGTTGCGATTTCGGTACCAAATGAAAGGGGAATTTTTTCTGAATCTATGTGTGCAAGCGACTTATCGGTACAACAATTAGATTTTTAAAAATTAACTAAAGTATGAATTTTTTGTGGCAACATCATTTCAAATGCCAGACGACCATCTGCCATGAAAAAGGAAATGATTGTAACCAATCAAGATGTCACGTGTTTTATAGTGGGGGGAGAAATTGCACTTTTCAAATTTTCATTCACATTACATTTGAATTAATATATGGCCTAGACAGCATATTATGAAGCTACTGTTCAATTTTCATGAAAATATGTGGATAAACAAAAATATTAGATTAAATTTTGTTTTATATTTTGCAGTATTTTAAATTGAGGTATGCTGTTGAAATTTCGTAATATTTGGTTTTAACGCCCGATAATTCGATTCTGAATATTTTTGAAAGTGTAGAATTAATAGGAAGGGGGAGGGGGAGGGCGAAGGGGCCAAATACAGCGTTTGAAATTGGTATCATTAGGTTTTAAGGAAAGATAAATCAATTGCGGATATTTTCAAGTGTAAAATTATTAGAAGGGACGGAAAGGGGAGGGGGAAGGGACAAAAACTTAGAAAAGGAATGGTTGTTTTGGAGAAAACAACGGAAAACCCAGAACGCCTTTATTCTTTTATATTTTGCAGAGTTTCAAATTCTGATACTCCTTTCACATTTCATACTATTGATTTTTAACAGTATTTAGCCCAGAATTATGCAAGTTTCGGAGAAAACCACGAAAAAGTCAGACATAAATCGTTTTATAATAGTGTTTATCATTTTTGTATCTCAGCTTCTAATTAACATAATTTCAAAAGTAATATGTCATTTTGAAACTTATTTGAAATGAATTTCAAGAGTAGACGCCATAAATTTCTGTCACCTTCCATTAACCGACTACCATAGGTAATGGAATTCGAGATTTCATATGATTTACACGTTTTAAGGTGTCCTGATTAGGTTTTTCTTTTGTATCTCAGCTACTGATTAAAATAATTTTATAAGTAATACATTATTTGAAAGTTTTGTTGATTTGGAATTGAACAGTAGATTACAGAAATTTCTACCTCTAGATGGCGCTGCAATAGTTTAAAATTTCAATATTTCGAATTCTAAATATGATTAAATTATTTTTAATACATCATTCGAAAGTTATTTTAAAGTACTTTAAAATTATCAAATAACCTACATTAAATTTATCCAATAGAGGGCGCTAATCACAATTATTTGAGATTTCACCTGATTTATATGTTTTAAGATGTTCTCAAAGGGGGCAAAAAATTAGAAATTGAGTTAGACCATTCAAAATTGGTATATATAGGTTTTGGGTGCCTACGAGTCAAATGAGGATATTTTCAAAAGTGTAAAATTAAGGAGGGACAGGAAGGGTGGTGAAGAAATACGCGCACGCAGCAAGCGTATATATGAATTCGTGAGCACTACGCACACACAGGTCTACGCTGACGAAGGCAGAGGAGACCCGGTATGAGTTTTTACCCAATAAGAAATGACTTTTTTTTTTATTCCTTTTCTTAAGGTTTATGAGTAATAACATGGAATTTAGAAAAATCATAAGGGTGGTGAAGGAATACGCATGCACAGCACTCATGCATATGCATTTGTGCATGCGCATTGTGCACGGGTCTACGCTGCCAAAGACAGTGGGGACCCGGTGCGACATTTTTCCCAATCAGAGTTTTTTTTCATGTGAAAAAATGCAATTTTGAGAATTCATTAATTATAATGATTCATTTAAAAATAGTGACCAGCGAAGCAGGCGTAGCCTACTAGTTACTAATAAATGTAAGTCACCCCCTCCTCCCATCCCCTAGTAGATCAACTAAACTAACTCGCTTCTAACACATTTTTCATCTGTGTTAGAAAGAAAAAAAAAAATGCTTTCATTCAATACACCATAAAAGCATATAAACATTTAAAAAAAAAAAAACTTTTAATTTTTGTTTATATAAAGTGAGGAAGAGAATTTTGGAAAGTACAATGCCTCTTCCTCCCTAAGAAATTGCAGAAGCATGTGCTTCTGAAGTCTGCTACTTGTAAGTAACAGTCTTTATTATATGCAGGGATGATAGTGAATTCATGAAAAAAATACCTAAAATTTCGGCGAGAAAATTTTTTTCGTATAGGTAGAAAACATATATAATTCATTACAGAGAGCTCCAATCCCCTCATTATAAAAAATAAGAATTTTTAATTAGGTTTAGCAGCCATTTGAAATTTATATTTTAGTCTTATTATATAAATTTAACTACGAAAAAACTGAAAATATAGTACTAGAAAAAAAAAAAAAAAAAATCAGGTAAAATACCTGAACACAATGACCTTTGTACATGTTTACGCATAGGTGTAACTTAAGCGAAAATTGTGTGTGTGTGAGGGACATTCCCTTAGACTATCAAAATAAAAAAAAATCTACAGTGACTCCACTAGGCTTTCCGAACATTAAGCACTTAACGGTTGTATAAATAAAATAAAGTAAGAAAAATCATTACATACACAAAAGAAAAAATTATAATATTCGCGACTCCAGAGCTCGAATACGCCCTCTGGTGGACAAAAGCCTAAGTTCTTGTGTCGGATGTTTATTTAAAACCTTTTTGACGCATATGCTTTGAGTTAATTAAATTAAAAATCATTTTCTAGTAAATATTTAAAATTTGATTCTTATTAACCATCAATAATAGTTATTAATAGGTACTTAATTGCAATATTTATGGGGATTTTATTGATTTTGTACTAGCTTCGATTAATTTCCAAGAATAAAATATGCCGATCAGTGTAGTGTTGTAAACAATGGATACGTATTTTTAAAATCAATAAAATAAAGATAAATAATCGCATATGGAAAAAAAAGCTTTCAGATTTTATTGTTATTGTTGTTTAACGATGTCAGATACCGGGATGTATTTAATATATATTTATTTGAGTTTTAATAATAATAATAATAAATGTTATATGATGACCCACTCATACCTGTGACAATTCTCGTTGATTTTGAATTATTGTGTTAAAAGCTTAAAATACTACAAGTTCAATAAAGTTACTTTTTGAATAGGCAGTGTAATCTGTTGCGAAAAATCGTAAGATGTATGTCAGTAATTAACACAGTAAAATATTATAATCCTGTGCAATAGCGTTTGTTTACATATTCACAATGTAAATAAAAACTATGGTACTGGATTGAAAAGTTAAGTCGCCAGATATTCTAGAGCAATATAAAAACCATGTAAACACATATATGAGATATAATTTTTCTATTTGTTTTTATGTTACATTTTCACATATATATATAATAAGACAGAAAATAGATTATACTAGGTTTTTCATTGAAACTCCAAAGTACTCTGAAAATGTGTAAATTGTATTGTTTTACATAGCATGTCATATTTCATTTGCAATTTTTATTGTTTAATTAGTATGTAAGGATAGTTATTTTCACTTGCATACTTACACATTTCAATAAAATTATATTTTTATTTACATTTTTAGCTTATTACACATAAGTCTATTCTTTGAAAAAATTTGTGTAATATTGGTTTCATACTTTTACAATATTTAAGTTACTTTCTTCAAAATAAAATACATGACCCTTCACTTTTTTCAGCACCACAAATGTTCTTTGTGGTGTACAATATAAATGAATTTGTAAAATGTGGAAATTCAGTTTTTGTTATGAGTTGAAATTATCTAAATAAAGAGTATGTATGCTAATGAGTTAGCATCCAGTTGCAGTGGCGGATCCAGAACTTGACTTTGGGGGGGGGGGGGGGGGCTAAGATTTTTCAAACTGTTATTCTAGACCAATAAAAAATTTACAATTGCAATATTCAATAGTGAATGTCAGTGTTTTGGGGGGGGGGGGCTTCAGCCCCCTAGCCCCCCCCTTAAATCCGCCACTGTCCAGTTGGAAAAGCTGTAGTAACTCCATCAAGAGTAAACGCTCAGTAGAACTTTGTTGATGGCTGTTAAAATGATTGATTATAATTTTCTGTTAGGAATAAAACAATTTCTTTAGGTTTGTTATTCAGCGATACACAAAAATGATTTAAACAAATCAAATTCCTTCCCCCCTCCCTTTTTTCTTTTTACAGTATTCAAAAAAGAATATTGGTTACGTGAAAGTGTATTTTGTGAGATTGTAACTTATTTTTAATTTTGATCCTACAATTTATACTATCACTTGACATGCAACTGATTTTCAATAAGAATTTATTAACTCTAAATGTAATGAAAGTAAAAATTCTTTAATAATTTTATATTAGAAGTATTTTCTGTATAATATCTGTTATAATTCATATTAAACTATTAACATTATAGGACGTATGTTACGTATATCATTTATAACAAGTAAAACATGATTCTTTTTAAAGGAGTTCTAGATTTTTAAAATTTGATGCCATGCACAATTTTTTAAACATTTTTCACGAAAAACTTTATAATTTTACCTTATTATTGTAAGTAAAACTAAAACTTCTGTTATAATTTTTTGTTTATTTTCATAGTGAAATTTGCAAAAGAACATGTAAAAAATTAAGTACATTTTAAACATTTATTTTCTTTTTTTAAATTTATAAATTGTCATTTTTTTTAATCATTCTATGAAACAATTCATTTAATCATGAAATTAATATCTTAGATGTTTAAATAATTTTTTCACATTTCGAATACTTGAAATTTAACACTAATTTTAATTTTTTAAATTAAAATTTAATTGAAACATTCTCATACATAAATAATGCTTGTATCACTGTATGAATAAATCTATTTTCTTAAACTGCATTCATTTGATTGATTGATTTATATATATTTTTAAGTCATCATATAAGAATCTCTCTTTCTTATTTAATATAATTATTTTTTAACTATTTATTTTTTCAGAGCTAAGAAAGCATGATAAATGCAATGGAAAACTCTAAAAGATAGATGTTCCACAGAAATAATTAAAAGAAAAAAGCAAACAATACCTATAAAAAATTTTTAAAATAAAAGCTCTCAGAAGTTCTTTTCGATCAAAACAATAACACAAAGCTTCCAGGGTTTAAGCTGAGTAAAAATTTTCTTTAACAAAAAGGCTAAAATCAGAAAAAAAGTTTTAGCAAAATGCCAGAAACAGTAGAAAAAGATGAATATTAGTTTACACATTATTTTAAACGCCTCAATATGTTTGATTTTCATTTGTAAATTAAACTTAAAAGATTTTAATGAGGTCTTTAAAGAGTTATACACAGAAGGTAATTTTTTTTTTTTTAAATTTGAAATGGAAAACAAGAAAGTAATTAATTGTACTTATCACTGTAAGCAGATCAATTCGAATATAGTACAAGCATATATTTTAACACATTTATTGGCAGACATGAAAAATATTAAACTTTTTAGATTATTGCTTTATTTTGTAAACTTTTTTAAAGCAATGCGAACATCGTAGATACGACTTACATTCTTTTTCTGGAGATATAATTATCACTATAGCATGTAAAACTACATTAAGCTTATACCTTATACTGTATCTGAAAATAAAAACATAACTTACAAAAAAAAAAAAGTTCTATAAGTGAAATTTGTTTATTACTATTCAAAGCTTTTTGGTTTACAATTTATAATTTTTCATTCTTTCATATTAGACCACATTACAAATGCCTCATGTTTATTTACAAATTGATTTCCTGTATGTGATTCTTACGCACAGTTCAGCGTTTGATTTTCCTTATATGCATGAACCGATAGATTTTTCTTGATCAATGTTGCGATTTTTTTTTCCATGAAAGATTCAAAACAGTTCTTTCAATTAGAAACAATAGCACAACCCTTCATCAGACGAAAATGATAGGTACAAGTGCAGCATCAAAGCAGCACTTATAGCTACTTTATATATAAGTGCACTGTAAAAAATTTGTCCTATTTGCTGCCAGAAATTCTCTGTAATTTGAGAAAATACGTGTAATTTACAAAAAAATTATGTTGTCAGAACATAATTTCTGGCAGCAAATAGGACATATTTTTTACAGTGTAAAGAAGTGATATACTGTTTTTCTAACCAAAACAATTATTGTGAGGAATGTTTTTTATTTTGTCAACTTACGGTATTTTCTTGCAAACATTTTTTTTTTTTTTTTTTAATGTAAACATATAAATATCAAGATATAGTCAACTACAATGAAAAAAAAAAAACAGTTTTGTAAACGTTTTAAAGTCATTGTATGAGGAGCACTTTTTCTTAAATTGTTAATCCAATTGTTTTTAATAATTCTTTTTTTTTTTTTTTTTCCAAAGGATATGCAAATTTGATAAGTGTAATTAAAATGTTAATTTTAAAGTATTTGATTGTATTTATTTATTAATAAATATGTGCTGCAGGACTAGTGTTCAACAGTAATAAATAATAATGCTGAAAAAAAAATAAGCAAACACCATAAATTAAAAAAAAAATTACAACGTTTGTTGCAGGTAGAAATAAAAGCAGAACGCTTCACCAGACAAAAAAGCTAGGCACTAGCACATCATGAAAGGAGCACTTGTATGGATATTTATAGAATTTTTGAGGTAGTTCTGCACTAGAAACTAACACATTCGCTAACGATCTCCCATGACTGACATCAGACACAACACTCCACATCACGTGCTGATGGTGAAGTGAGATTAGCTGCGAATGTATTAATCATTAAACAAAAGTGGGGGGGGGGGGGGGGGGGACTATGTTTTTTTGTTCAAAAAAAGAAAAAGTCTATTTCAAAACTTATTTTCAGAAAAATAGTTCTCATTAGCAATCAAAAAGTTATAGTATACATACATTGTTTCGACAGTTGACAGAAAATCAAGTATTAGATGTCTCTTGGGCATTGAAATTGATCCAATATGTTATACGATTGTCACCTATTCATCTCAGTGTAAGAGATGTTGTACAATTTATGTTTTATTGATTTCAATTCAATATAGCCTTAACTCGTAAGCACTCCATATTTTACTATGCCAATGGTTATTTACAAACTCCATAAATTGTAAAAACATGCAACAAATGTTTCTGGTGAAAATAATTCAGCATAACCCTTTATTAGGTGAAGCAAAGTAAATGCAAATGCAGCGTGAAAGTGATAGCATCAAGTGTGTTGTTACTTTCATACTTCATGTGTATTTTTTGTCTAAAGATGAGGGATCAAGATTAACTATTCTGATCCAAAGCAATTGTTACAAGTTTTATAAATTTATGAAGTCTGCTTACTAAGCTTTTATTCCTATTCATTCAACAGCACCAATTTGGTACATTTTTTCCCCGTTAAGAATCAAGATTTTTTTTTTTTTTTTTTTTCAAAAACTGATTTAAAAAAAAGAAAAAAATAAGATTTAAGTGCAAATCTATGAAATTTCTGCTTTTAATGTATAATTTATGAAAAATGCCATATTTTTGCTGACTGATTCCGAAATGTTGGATATTATGATGTTACTTTACTAAATTTAGTTTTAATTGTAGAAATGCACAATGTTTACATTGACAATGGAATGATACTCGTTTTTATGATGGACATGGGAGGCAGGGGCCGCTTTACAATTTTGGCGGCCCTCTCTAATAGACATTACGCTAGGGCATCTTACAGATTTCATGTAACCTCGGGTAAATCTTCTCACTGTGATCCCCCCCCCTTACAAAAGAAAAAGCAACTATATTAAGATTCAACTTATTCTAATATTATAAGTTAATATAAATTTAAATAACTTTTTTTTTTTTTTTTTTGTAAAAATTAAATTGGATTTGGCATATTTAGAAATAAGAAAAAATAAACAAGTTGAATCAAACCTTTAGCTTTTCTACCTAAACGTTCGATTGGGAAAATGCTTTAAAATTTTTGTTTATTTTATACTAATTACCATTCTCTACATGGCATCGCACGTATTGATGTACAATAGAACTACTGTACATCAATACTGTTATATCTGTACATGTAGCAGCGGCGGATCGAGAACTTAACTTTTGGGGGGTGCTAAGATTTTTCAAGAAGGTATTCCAGATCAATAAAAAATTTACAATTGTAATATTCAATTGTGAATGTCAGTGCTTTTGGAAGGGGGGGGGGGGCTTCAGCCCCCTAGCTCCCCCCTCCATAGATCTGCCACTGAATGTAGTCATATACCATGTACAGCTTGTACCATAAACTGTTTGGCCGAAAATTTGAGTAAAAACTGTTATAATGGAATGAAAAAATTTTTTTTTGCATGGACAGAAGAAAAGAGAATTTAGAATCCGTCATTACCTCACCATTGCTGCTATCAGATTGCAACATTTCTACCACCGAAAAAGTTCCATAGTGAATAATAATAATAGTAATATTAAAATATTACTGTTATTTATTTTTAAGTTAGTTCTTATTTTTATTATAATTTTAATCCTTCCATATTAAATGATAATTTTCAAATTTACATTAAACCAGATAACAAGAATTCATTGCATTTTTTAAACAAGAACGAAAAATCATTTGGTTCGCATAGACTATTAATATTTTCTAACTGTATGTACTTGTTGCCTCGTTTAACCTTCAGTGTACTTTACCGACGTTACCACACAACGGAAAAAACTACAGACAGAAAAACTAACTGAATTCATAATCACTCCAAAACATTGTTGAAAAGTGTTTAAAAAAAACCTTAATATGAGCGGAAGTGCAGTTCTAGCAATTTCCAATTGTAACTCTTAAGCTCTTATAATGTGTTTGAATATTTTGGTGTGATTCTGTAAATTTTAATGTTAAACATACCATATTCTATAGATTTTTTCTTTTATTTTTTTAATCATATGAATAATCTAAATTTTAATACGACTTTCGCAGTACAAAGTGTTTTAAATGTGATTAGTTATCCTATTTCTAGCATTTTAAATAGAGAACATAAGCTACTGCCGTGCTGACAAACCGAAGTCGTCAACATTTTAAAACTTTATTGAAAAGAGTTAAAAATGCTTCCCTTACCACTTTTACTCGAACTTTTTCCTTGACATATTTCTGAAATAAATTTTTTATTAATTCATTTGTTAGTAGATTGAGTTATCAGATGAAATTTTGTGTTGGCCATTATTAATTGCAAACAAATCCCTTTTAAACACGATTACGAAGCCTTTTCATTCATAAATGCAAGTCATAATTAGGTATTCTTATTTAGATATGGTGATACGAATCGATTGGTAGGACTTAAGACCGACTGACTACGCTAAGGTCCGAGGCCTATAGGTAGAATGCCCTCCGAGTGGGTCTTTCTAAGGGATCCTAACCCGTATTTATGCTAGTTTCGGAGAAAATCAAGGAAAATTCTGAATGGCTAAGTTGATGAGCGTGACCTGGGATCGAACCGGGCACTTCCCATCATCCAGCTTTCAGTGCAGAAACGCTCGGCCACTGGTGGGCCTGTGATGCGAACCAAAGTAGCGTTTAATTTTCCGTATGAAGGTAAAGCCTTTTGCCGAAAAGACTATCTAAAGTCAACGCATGAAACAGATTTTCTAGACACCATAGGCCAGAAAAATGTCACCCTTATGTAATTTAAATTTACTAATTTACTCTTAATTTATGTATTTTGCGTATTTTTAATCTATTCTTAAGACCTTTCTGAAATCTGAATTATTTGCTGACTTGTTTACGAAGTTATTTTTTTCGCAAATGTACAAAACTTTCAGGAATTTTTTTATTTAGATGTAAGTTTAATAGGGATTTTTTTATATTTTTTTATTCCAATTTCTATTATTTAATTGATTATAGATAAATTTGATATAAGGAGTTCGAATTTCAAGCTGAATGAGTTTTAAAATGAGGCCGCCATGTGAAACTGTCAAACGCGTTAGTGATGCCAAGTAAAAGGGCTTTGAATTTTTCAGATTTAATAAAACTATCGTGAATAAATTCTGTTTTTCTGATGGGTGGTGGAATGTTCAGGTCTAAAACCAATTTTTTCTATCTAATTTGAAAAGATCTAGCTTTTCATTATCACAATGCAAATCAAAGTATATATTTATTAAAAATCAACATTTTAGTGCCTTAACACGAGCACCTAATTTTAATTCCCATCTGCAAAAATTCCTCTTGGAAATTTTTACAAAATTTTATTTTAATAATAAAGAAAATTCTTTTATTTCTTCGCAAATTCTGGTGGTAGTTTATTGTCAATGAGCGAAATTTCCTTGTCCCTGAAAGGGTTAAGGTGTTTTTATACAAAGTTAAAATCTTTAAAGAAGGTTACTTTTAATTTACAATTGAATATACACATATTTCTTAAAAGAGAAAAAAAAATCTAATTGGTTTATGACTTTCACTTTTCTTCCATCCATCCTCGCCCCCCCCCCCCTCCCTTAAATTTTGGGCAGTGTTTCAAATTTTTTTTGGTGGCCCTCCTTTTTCGGCGGCTCTAAGCGACCACTTAGGTTCGCCTAATGGTAAAGCGGGCCCTGATGGGAGGGAAGCAAATTATTAAAGTCACCACTTTATCTTGTTTATTCACTATATGGCAAGTGGATATTTTTAGGTAGTGTAGTTAGTTCATTGTACTACAGGGCCCGACTTAGACTACCTGGAGCCCCGGGGCAAGCCTATTCTGGGGGGCCCCTTACAGTGGCATAACAGCTCTTTAGGTTGCAGAATTTCTGCATACACCTGTAGGGGGGGGGGGGGGCAGGGCATTTGCCCCGTATGCCCTGCCGATAGTCAGGGCCTTGTTCATTAACCTCCAAAATACAGTTTGAAAATATGGCAAAAAGAAAAAAATCCACTTATGGACCACTGGCTAGTGTAAAAGGTATTCCCTCTTACAATTTTCCCGCCTCTAGTCATAAAATCCCATCAACTCTATGGCAAAATTTGTTTATAGAATAACTCATTACCTAATGTTATTGAATAAATTGAAGTACTAAAAACGAAACTTTCGAGATGTCACATGCCTCATTAAAAATAATGAAATAACAGAAAGTTCGGCGTCAAAAGTGATGACTGGTTGTAAAATCACGGTCGTCAAAACAAAAGTTATAGTTGCAAAATACGACTAGTGACCACGAATTTCGAGCTCTTCTCAGGGGTCTGTCCAGACTTTTCAGACAGGGTTCTGTTTTTACGAAATTATAAAAAATCTGTACATACTTTTGTGAATCTAAATTTAGCATGAAAATAAAGCTCTTGCGAACTTCTTGGCACGAGTCCTCTTTTTGTGAAAAATGTCATTTTGAAAATTAAAATTAAGGTTTCATTTAAATAATGACAGTTCATTTTTATAGAGCTAAGCCCACAAATATGGATAGAAACCTTTTATAAATTAGAAACTGAATATCACATTTTTGGGAGAAATACAGCAGAGTGCAATTGATTATTCAGGCAGCCTATTCATAGCAGAGAAGATTAGTTTTCAAAATTAAACAGATTTATCAAAGGTCAGTTTTTATTTTAAGGAGAAAATTTTTGTAATGATACCTAAGTTTTCCTCACAGACCCCTTCATCTTGAAACTTGATAAACTTTTCACCCTTCACAAAAATAAGCTACTTCAAACAAAACCCTTCACAAATGTTGAATGATTTAAAAAAGAAAAAAATCAAAAAACTTGGGTAAGAAAATTACATTTTCGATCAGTTTCAAAAATACATTATACTTCTACAATAAAACATCAAACTAGAAATAGCAATAGAAAACAAATACACATTAATCCAGAATTTTATTTATTTATGTATTTTTCTGTTCTCACATTCTTTTTAAATACCTCACTTTGTTTCTGAGTAATAGTGTGAAATTCTCACTCAGTTTTTATGTCTGATGAGAATCCTACAACTTCAATTTACTATCATTTTCATTCAGTTATTTCACTGTTCTGTATAATTATTTTTTTTATTTTTTTACATTTATATTATAAAGATAAACTTAATTCATTTATTAGTGTTTTAACTGAAGAGGGAAAGGAAAGTTGCTAATAGTTTAAAAAATACGCGAGCATTGAAAACATTAAAAATGTATGTCAATTTAATAGATTATATGATCTAATTAAACAAGCAAATATACATGAAACATATTCTTACAAAAGTAAATCAAACAAATCTAAGTGCATAAGTAATAAAACCAATATTCATAAAAGTATAATATCAAATAAAAAGAAAAAAAAAGTCATGAAAATACTAAATGTAGTTTAAAACAACAAATTTTTAACATACCTGAAACAATTTTCTGTGGGTGGCATGAATGTTTTTGAATTGTCTATTTGTTGATTTAAAACCAATTTGTTAGTATAAGAGAACTTTCCGCATAGCACAGCATATTTTATCAAATCGCAAATGCTACAGGAAAGTTCACTTAACTTTTATATAAATTCCTGACTAACTTTCGAAATTTGATCACTTTTCCTGGGAGAAAAACAAAACAATAAACAAGCTGCTTTCTTACCGTAACAAAATATCAAAAACTGCTTACTGATGCTTGAACCTTGCACAGGAGTTTTACAGGAAGTTATAAACAGACAGGAACATGTAAACTGCAATATTATAAAATAGGATTTCGCAATTTATATCATTTATCATCCGTTTCTTTTATAGTATGCAGGGACACTTTCATTGTACTCGATTGTAAGCAAATCGTCAAAATATCAAATTTGTTTTCGGTTAATTTGATTCCACCAAAAGCAATAAACCTTTCTCATTTTAAAATCACCTCCGCTTTAACTAAATTTCTTGAATTCGGCGTAATATTTCCATATTAATAATGTACTGAATACTCAAAATAGCCATTGCTTACCATTGTTACACGCGTATAACGCTGGCCATTATCCGACACGACTTTTGAAGCAGACGATATTAGAACGCCCTCTATAGTTCAATTGAGTCGCGAATGGTGTATCAGTACTTTTCTTCACATTAATCCAGATTTTTTTTTTTTTTTTTTTACTCTTCTGCTCTTGCATTCATTAATTGACACACAGTTTTTACCTTTGATGAAAAATTGACATTAAAAATTAGAAGCATTGGGCTCTAAAATACTCTTAAAAAAAAAAAAAAAATACAGTGATGGATACAAATTTTATCTCATAGCTCGCACTCCCTTTCAAACTCAAATAATCAATTACATTAAATATTGGCACTGTTAAAAACAGGTCTAATGAAATAAACAGATCTTACTGCTATTTCATCATTCATAATGGTCAGCAGCCATTTTGAATCTTTCAATAATGACATGAGTAAAAATCAGGTTTGAAAGATAAACCACGGGTAAGTTTTGTATTATTTTATATACTAAATGTTACATGTAAGAGAAAAAATATACAGTATTGCTTTAACAAATTAAAAAAGAATTAGTATTCTATAAACATTTAAATAAGAATAATCACAGGAAAAAATACTCACAGTTAGGCTTAGTAAATAAGGTGAAAGAAAAAAAACAATGTATATAAAGACTTAAAAATGATCTTATCTTATTAATTATTTTAGATATTAGAATATTTTAATTGAAAAATAACTAGTATGATAGTCAATACATATCTACTATAATGATTACGCTGAATTTGCAATGATTTTTAATAATATCTAGTATAGAATGTCCTCCATGTTCAAAATACTTTTCATACAACTTAAGTATATTGCATAATTCTATACATGAAACATATACTGTAAAAATGTTAAAATAAATTATGTGTTATACTCTAACAATACTTTCTATTAAGAGTTTAACTTAAGTACTTAAATTATCTAACTACCTAATTTCTTTCATGTACTGTTTAAAAACATATGACAAATGATGTAGAAATTTACTATGACCTTGTGTTTATTAACAGAGAGGGAAAAAAGAAAATACAAAATATCTTAAAAAGAATAAATTGATATTTAAAGCTTACTTTAAAGTTATTTTTCTGTATTTTACAATGTAAGCTTAGCAGTTATTGTTTGTTTTAAACCTAACAGACAAATTTCTTTAAAGTTTAAGAACAATAATAACAAAAGATTGTAAAGAAAAAAATAGGCCTTTGACGGTTGATTTTCAACCTGACACCTGGAGTCTTGTCCATAGCTGCATTGTGTAGGGGTTTAGCTGTTTTCCAGGTGCCGGCCCCTTCCCTACACTAGGCTATGGATTCTTCGACTTCATCTATAGTAAAATCCATACGTGTATTCATCTTTTATAGATTACTAATTTTAAAAATGAGGTCTTTTACCATGTAAGTAAAATTTATAATTATATTCTTACATGTACAGTAACTTGTCATAATTCCTTATTAAAAAGTTTAAGTTATTTTTGTTAGTATTTTTTTTTTTTTTTCAAAAAGTTTACAAAACACTATCTTTATAAATAAATAAAAATATTTTTTTAACTAACATAATCAAAGTAGACATCAAATTAAATCTTATGAAATTCTCTTTAAAATGAGGAGTCCGAAATTTCTCTATCTCTTATAAAACATAATGTGTTTATTTAAGCTAAAAAATGCCCAATTTTCAAAATCAAAAGATATAAAATATTTTTAAGAGCATTTTATCATTTATTTCAAAAAGAGGAATGATTCCTGGATGTTTAAAACTAAAACACACTTGGCATGGGTTGATTTTACAAACAAAAAAATTTGTAAAGCATGTGTGTAGCACAAAATAGCCTGCCTTTAACTAATTCAATAAATATTAGAGATTATATTTTAAACAGGGCTTTGCACAGTACTTTTAAACTTTTTAATGCATAATTTTCTGCAAATTAACCTTTATTTATAGATACTGCATTAAAAATTAATTTAAATACAAGTGGTAGATGATAAATTTGCGATTAAGCTTACTTTTATCTGTTTACACTGTATTTCAATAAAACAACGATAATTCATAATCTAAACGTAATCTGCTTCTTTTTTAATTTAATTTAACAGCATCCAGCTTCAAATACGTTAAGTAAATATGTAAAATTAATATTTACAAGAGGATTATTAAAGAGTAAACTTTTGACAAAATTGTTACATCATCATTCTTTTTTTTTTTTTCTTTTCCAAAATAAAAAAGCCTTAATTAAATCAAATACAAAACTAATCTGTCTTTCTTTCCTTTTTAATTAACAAAAGATATATACATAATTAAACAGTTAAATATTTAAAATTATACATGTACAAGTAACAAGCAACATACTTAAGCATTTTATGCAAGTCCGTTTCTTAAATATCCTAATCTGAAAACACATGGACGAACCCATTTTTACAAAACAATTTATATAATTCAAACTTCACGCTACTAAAATATATATTAGAAGCTTTAAAAATATGCAAGTATCACACTCAAAATTTTGTTAAATTTGAAATATTGACGTTCAGGTTGACATTTCCGTGGAATTGCCTTACTACGAATCAACAGCTATATAATAAAATTAAATTAATGTCAGGCACACTGATAAGATTATATATGAAAGAAAAAGATATACATTCAACGCATTCAACTTATTCAAAAAATACTTCTATGTAGATTTTTCATTTTAAAATTTATAAGTTTAATATATGTTTACAATAAATTTTGGTGAGTATTTTATAATAAGACGATTAATATATATATTGCGAATAAAAGTAGTCTTAAAGATACAATAATGGAGTTGCAGCAAATAAACAATACACCCGCGAGATATTCATCAAACAAAATCTATTAAATTTCAAAGTATCCAAATCAAAAGAAAAGGAATAACTTGAAAAAATATAAATATATTTTAAATGAATAATAAAAAATTTTTCTCTCAAATCGCTCACACAAACAAAACAAACTATCCTTCCAAATACGTTTAGTTAAGCGGAATTCGTATTTGTCAGCAAAGCTGATTGGTTCCGTGGTGTAAACATTCCATGACGTACGCAAACCACTGACGAGATGCGCAGAACAAATGTCAAGAAGATTTCTCGATCTCTGAGGCTCCAAGGTCTTGTGCAACCCTGCTCCCGCTCAGGCGAAATCATTCTCGCCAACATTTGGCTTGATTTGGTCCATTCGAGTACAATGCGTAAATTCGCATTAAAACAACGAAGATGGTCCGTCGAAAATTAGTTATTTGTAGTTAAGTTCCTACATACATTTTTGACAATTTAAATTTATACTTTACTTTCTTCCAACGATTTGTTACTATTTCTCCAACAAGAACAGTAAAAGATATGAAATAACCAACTAACAGGAATATAAATGCAGGAGCAACATCCGTAAGATTCAATTTTCTTTTGACTGTTTCTGTTTCAGGGTGATTTACGAAAAGTTTCAGACCAATTAAAAAAGTACTATCACTCTCAAACTTTAAAAAGAGCCCTGAAGACATAAGTCTGTGCACGAACGTATCAATTATATTTTTACAACAGAATTTTTTTCGGATTACCATTGCAGCCATAGTTTCAATAAAACGATGTTCTGAAACAAATTTTTTCCCTGCTAAATATCCAACAGTGTTGGCACTTAACACTAAGGCAAGTTTTTTCTTCTTGTTCTTTTCGTAAATAAAATCTAAAACATCGCTGTTGCTGAAATTGTTCTTTAGAATATCATTTGTGATTATTCTTATATTTTCCTGCTCTGAAACTGACATTCGCCGATAAATACCTGAATTTGGTAACGCAAAGCAGTGATATTTTCCATTTTTTATAGCTGTGGCCAACTGTGACACGTTTCTAATAGGTGTGATGGGCGGGATAGTTAGAAAAGATAAAAATACAGAATCGTATGCTAGGCAAAGAAACATCGTCCCCAGAACCCACGAATAGATAAGCAAATTCTCTGCCGTCGACGAAGGCCGAAAAATAGAACTTTGCCTTAGAAAGACTGCGAGGACCTGTATCATAATCTTGTCGAATGAATATTTCCACCTTAAAGTGACATAATACAAAACCGACATTGCAATGCATGTTGAAATGACAGCTGCCCAAAGCGGCAACGAAAAAGTTTGAAGAATACCAAACAGTAGTGGTTCGTACTGCGGTTTCTGAGTTATGAACGTAAAAGAATAAAGTCTAAAAGGATATGAAAAATCCACAAATTCTGTCATATTTTCATCCACAATATGTAAGCGAGCTGCAATGTCAATTTCTGAATGATTTGTATATCCAATCAATCCTTTCAAAGTATCATTCGCGAGTTTGTCACTTATTTCAGAGGTGAAAATATAGGTAGCGTTACGGAATATTTTCGAATATTTAACAAGAAAGTCTGAAAGCGTACAGAATATTCGATTATTCGAGGATAAAATATTCGTCTTATCAATATAGCCGATTTTCACAATTTCTGGCACTTCCATATTTCTCAATGATACATTTCATGCACAATTTATAAGAATTTAATTTCACTAATTTTAACTTAAGTATCTTGTACGTGACATCGCTAAGTGAATTATTTACTCTTTATTTTAATAATCTTTTACATTTTTTGAATTTCTTTTACAAGTAGTCATTGTTCCTTAGGATTATTATTATGATGCATTATGCACATTAAACAGCTGAACTGTAAGTCACTATTAAAATATTTATTAGATTTTTAATGCTAACTATTATCAATAAAATGTACATAAGTTTTAGATATAGATTCAATAATAGCTGTAATTATTTAGAATAGAACAATATACACTTCTCATCGAACTAAAATCATATTACTACCCGCAACGCATTTACTCGACGTTTAATCAATTTAATATCATATTACATTACAAAATCTCCTTTAAGCACGGTTTAAAACATTATTCTGTAACAAAATTTCACGGCTAAAAGGTATTTATTTAGAATAATGATCAATATGTGAAATATATTTTAAGTTTTATTCAGAATAATAATCAATAAATAATAATTTGTTCAGAATGATTGATTATCAATAAATAATAATTTATTCATAACAATGATCAATCATATGAAAATATGCGAAATATATTTCATATTTTATTCAGAATAACAAGCAATGAATAATAATTTATACAAAATTATTGTTTATCAGTAAATAATAATTTATTCAGAATAATAATAATCTTGTGAAGATGTTATTTAGTGTTTTATTCAAAATAACAATCAATAAATCATAGTTTGTTCAGAATGATTGATTATCAATAAATAATAATTTGTCCAGAATAACGATCAATTATATGAAAATATGCGAAATATATTTCATGCTTTAGTCAGAATAATTATCAATGAATATTAATTTATTCAAAATGATTGTTTATTAGTAAATAATAATTTATTCAGAATATTCTTAATCTTGTGAAGGTATGTGAAATTTACTTAGTGTTTCATTCAGAATAAAAACCAATAAATAATAATTTGTTGAGAATGACTCATTATCAATAAATAATAATTTATTCATAACAATGATCAATCATATAAAAATATGAAAAATACATTTCATATTTTATTCAGAATAGCAATCAATGAATAATAATTCATTCAGAATGATTGTTTATCAGTAAATAATCACTTATTCAGAATAATAATGATCTTGTGAAGATGTAATATAGTATTTTATTAAGAATAACAATCAATAAATCATAGTTTGTTCAGAATGATTGATTATCAATAAATAATAATTTATTCAGAACAATGATCAATCATATGAAAATATGCGAAATGAATTTCAAGTTTTATTCCGAATAACAATTAATGAATAATAATTTATTCAGAATGATTGTTTATCAGTAAATAATAATTTATTCCGAATAATAATAATCTTGTGAAGATGTTATTTATTGTTTTATTCAGAATAACAATCAATAAATCATAATTTGTTCAGAATGATTGATTATCCATAAATAATAATTTATTCAGAAGAAGAAGAAGAATCATGTGAAGATATATGAAGTGTTTTATTCAGAATAATGTTCAGTTAAAAATAATTTATTCTGGAGATATGTGAAATATATTTTGTGTTTTTCATGTTTTATAATTATGATCGTACAAATAAAAAATAAATTTAAAGCAAAAATAACTTTTCAAAGAACAAAACAATTTAAAAAAAAAAAAAAAAAAAAAAAACTGTCACTGACATCTAAAAAGTAAATTGTATCTCTAGTAAAAATATAAAATATTCATAAATATTCAAAATGCTCAAAATATTCATAATATTGTTTGACCATCTAGAAAAGTATAGACTAGAAATTCTTGATTTATTAGTCTATCCAGGTTATTTGATTACCTTATACTCATAGCTCGTAAATCTATATTTCTAGTTTAGGGATTCAAAAAATGACTACTTACACTGAGAAAAAATTCTGTAACTGACATCTAGAATCTAAATTGTGGCTCTAGAAAAAATAGTTCCATCATGTCATCCTTATAAATTCTAGTCCCCTTTGAAAGCAAGTTCTAGAAATCCCTATTAGAATTCTAGAGAGTTTGTCTATATTATCGAGGTCAAACCTATTTGAAAATATCTCCAAATAAATGCGAACACAAGAGGCGGGTTTCAGCATCTATAATCTTGGTTTATGGCCCAATTCTAGATAGATAAGCAAGAATTTCTTGCCATACAAAAGATTCAGAATATTGTTTCACCATCTAGAAATGTGTAGACTAGAAATTCTCGATCATTTCGTCTACTCAGTTTATTGGCGTGCCTTATTCTCATAGCTCGGAAATCTATATTTCTAGTTAAGGGATTTAGAAAATGGCCACTTATTCATTCTAGATGAAGGCGGTATATTTTTTTTTTTCTCAGTGCAGACTAGAAGTTCTCGATTTATTCGTCTATCCAGGTTATTTGTTTACGTTATACTCATAGCTCGTAAATCTATATTTCTAGTTTAGGGATTCAGAAATTAACTATTTATTCATTCTAGATAAAGACGTTTTTTAGTGCTAGAGGCCTATTTCAGTCGGTACAGTTGTCGAATTTTTATAATACACTCTTAATTAGTGCTAGAGGCCTATTTCAGTCGGTTTATTGAATGGGGATTTATTGAATGAAGTCCCCCCCAAGGCACAACTTTGACATGAGTCCCCCCCAGGCACAAGTTTGACATGAGTCCCCCCCCCAAGGTACAACTTTGACATGAGTCCCCCCAAGGCCCAGCGTTGTCGAATTTTTATACGTCACTCTTAATAGTGCTAAGGGCCTATTTCAGTCGGTTTATTGAATGGGGATTTATTGAATGAAGTCCCCCCAAGGCCCAACTTTGACATGAGTCCCCCCCAGGCCCAACTTTGACATGAGTCCCCCCCAAGGTACAACTTTGACATGAGTCCCCCCAGGCCCAGCGTTGTCGAATTTTTATACGTCACTCTTAATAGTGCTAAGGGCCTATTTCAGTCGGTTTATTGAATGGGGATTTATTGAATGAAGTCCCCCCAAGGCCCAACTTTGACATGAGTCCCCTCCCAGGCCCAACTTTGACATAAGTCCCCCACAAGGTACAACTTTGACATGAGTCCCCCCAGGCCCAGCGTTGTCGAATTTTTATACGTCACTCTTAATAGTGCTAAGGGCCTATTTCAGTCGGTTTATTGAATGGGGATTTATTGAATGAAGTCCCCCCAAGGCACAACTTTGACATGAGTCCCCTCCCAGGCCCAACTTTGACATGAGTCCCTCCCAAGGTACAACTTTGACATGAGTCCCCCCCCAGGCCTAGCGTTGTCGAATTTTTATACGTCACTCTTAATAGTGCTAAGGGCCTATTTCAGTCGGTTTATTGAATGGGGTTTTATTGAATGAAGTCCCCCCCAAGGCACAACTTTGACATGAGTCCCCCCCAGGCCCAACTTTGACATTAGTCCCCCCCCAAGGTACCCCTATTTCAGTCGGTACAGCGTTGTCGAATTTTTATTATACACTCTTAATAGTGCTAACGGCCTATTTCAGTCGGTTTATTGAATGGGGATTTATTGAATGAAGTCCCCCCAAGGCACAACTTTGACATGAGTCCCCTCCCAGGCCCAACTTTGACATGAGTCCCCCCCAAGGTACAACTTTGACATGAGTCCCCCCCCCCCCCAGGCCCAGCGTTGTCGAATTTTTATACGTCACTCTTAATAGTGCTAAGGGTCTATTTCAGTCGGTTTATTGAATGGGGATTTATTGAATGAAGTCCCCCCAAGGCCCAACTTTGATATGAGTCCCCCCACAGGCCCAACTTTGACATGAGTCCCCCCCCCCAAGGTACCCCTATTTCAGTCGGTACAGCGTTGTCGAATTTTTATAATACACTCTTAATAGTGCTAAGGGCCTATTTCAGTAGGTTTATTGAATGGGGATTTATTGAATGAAGTCCCCCCCAAGGCACAACTTTGACATGAGTCCCCCCCAGGCCCAACGTTGACATAAGTCCCCCCAAGGCCCAACTTTGACATGAGTCCCCCCAAGGCCCAACTTTGACATGAGTCCCCCGCAAGGTACAACTCTGACATGAGTCCCCCCCAGGCCCAACTTTGACATGAGTCCCCCCAAGGCCCAACTTTGACATGAGTCCCCCCCAAGGTACAACTTTGACATGTCCCCCCCCAGGCCCAACTTTGACATGAGTCCCCCCAAGGCCCAACTTTGACATGAGTCCCCCCAAGGCACAACTTTGACATGAGTCCCCCCAGGCCCAACTTTGACATGAGCCCCCCCAAGGTACAACTTTGACATGAGTCCCCCCCAAGGCCCAACTTTGGCGTGAGTCCCCCCCAGGCCCAACTTTGACATGAGTCCCCCCCCAAGGCCCAACTTTGACATGAGTCCCCCCCAAGGTACAACTTTGACATGAGTCCCCCCAAGGCACACCTTTGACATGAGTCCCCCCCAAGGCACACCTCCCCCTCATTGAGAAAAAGAGAAAAAGCGTTGTTTTGCGGCTATAAGACAGTTTGGACTTCCAATGTTATTTGTTACAATATCCGCAGCTGAAACACATTGGTTTGATTTAATGAAAACTTTATCATGGAATTTAGATCGTCACGAATTAACTAAAGAAGAATTTGTCGATATTAACAAGTTTAGCAGTAGGCCTCTGGCATTAAATTAAAATCTGTCAGTGTCAGATTTTCATGTTTTAAATAATGAAATAATGTCGTGTCTGTATAATTTTTTATTATTATTATTATTATTATTATTATTTATTACGGCCTATGGACAGAATTTGTATGTATCGTGTCAGTGGCTGTAAAAATCACCCGACTGACTTGCAAATGGGTACACATGTGGTTTACACGCCATATAGAAATAGAGTTGTGTAGTTTTTGGCAGTGATGCCAGATTGGGGATTTTTGAAGCTTCTGGGGACAATTTTGGGGACTAAATGTTTGTGGGGACTTTTTGGGGGAATTCTAAAATTTTGGGAAACAAATCTGGGGGGTTCAACTTTTTGTCAATGTTGGCTACGTAATGATTTATCCCTACTACGACCAGGGATTTTCAATAGCTTTATTGTTATTATTATTTTTTTTTTTCTGTGTGAAATTTATCTGCTTATTAAAGATAGTATAAGAAATTCTTATATTTCCTGACGTATTCTCCAATCACAAGGAAACGAGTTCTTGTGATAAAACTGTAGTATGTTATAAAGGTATTCATCTACATTATCTATAACCGTTAATAGTTCTATCATGAACTGTTGCAATTATATTCTCAATCAAATGATAAATCATAATTCTTCCCTACTGTTGAACAGGATTCGAATGTTGTTATTTGTAGCAGAGAATTAGTTCGTACGAAAATTTGGCTTTAAACTTTTATAACACTCAAACATGCTATTTATAACCAGTTTCAAAATAGTCGGCTTTTTATAATGTCAGGTTTACAATTGCGAGTAGAATTTCAAATATAATGTGCCTCTCATGAATATTTTCGAATTCATATAAATTTCAATAAGCAGAGAATACTTGTATGCAAACATAAAATATATTGTATGAAGTTTACAGACACAATTTTTTTTTTAAATTTTAGAAAAATTGCAGTGCATAAAATTAAGCCCAAGAAAAGTATTTTTAAGACATATTTTTGAGAAATAAATTTCTATAAGCATAGCTAAGAGACATTTCATCAATTTCATATGATGGAATATTCCATGCAAGTACATTAGTGTAAATTTAGTATTATTTAACTATATTTATAATATGAAAAACAGTTTCTCGTTATGCTTCTATTACACGCAACGATTTTTCGCACAACTTTTGTGCCAATTATTAATTTGAGTCAGTTTTGTTGGCCCAAATCGCCTCAACCTCTAGTGTAACAGGAGTTGCGTGTATGAACAATTTTTTCTGGCTACTCATAAAAAGTTGTTCGTACGAGCAATTTCTCCTCCGATGATAAACCAATGATGTATAAACCAATGATGTACCAATAGCTCTTTATACGCGCCGAGAAAAGATGGAGCCGGCGCGGCGGAATGAAGTCATTCGAGGTTCTACTTCATTCAACACGAAGACTTCACGTAGGCCAGAAAAAGAGCGATAAATGACATGTACTGAACATCATGAAAACCTTTTTTTTAAACAATTTTTGGCTCAACTTTTGCAACCCTCTATCCGATTTCGGCATCCAGAAATTGGAGCGAAAATTGGCTCAAATGAAAATGGTGTGAAAAGATTTCGTGATTAATAGGAGCATTAAAGGTTTAAACATTTTTTGTCTGATGCTAATTTTATTGATTTACAAATGTTTGGTGAATTTTCGATTTTTATGGTATTCTGGACATAAAAAGTAGCCAAAGATACTACATTATTCACAGTTTCGAAATTCGGAACTCTTTTTTACAAACATAATCATTTTTTTTACAAACATAATCATTGTTTGAATTTTTAGTGGCTTGGTGTATTGAACGAATAATAATAGGGTTACCCGCTAAAACACTGAGAAACGTCTTTTATCATGAATATAAATTACTGGCAATCTCAAATTGCCTTTTTTTTGGGGGGGAGGGGGAGGGGGAGGAGAGTTATTCGTTGTTTCATATCTATCTCGAGCGAATAACTCGATTACAGCAATGATGTAATTTGAAATAAAATTTCAGTTTGTTGCTGGAATAACACGCATTTTTTTTTTTTGTGATATTTCCCTTTCCATATTAGAAAGGATTATTATATAGCACGTCACATTTTGGGTTATTATTCAACGTACCATAATCACCAGTCCATGTTAAATTATAGTGAGTATTTACTTTTAAATTGTTAAACTTTTTGTTTTCGAAAAGTAAAACATCGCTTAGAACGTGAATATAATAATAGAGTGTGTTCATAAATATTTTTAAAACTAGAACTTTGAAAGAAAATAAGTTAAACAGCATTTAAAAAAAAAAAAAAGAAAAAGTTGGAAAATTCACATACTTTAAACTATTTTAAAACACGCAATATTTTAAATAATCATTTCCATATTGATATTTGGAGTCTAACAGTTAATATTTGATCGAAATTTTGAAAGCATATGTTTCCAAAGTTGACGTGTCACTTAAAAGTAAAGATCAGTAAATCATACATAATCATATTTTAAAAAGAAAACGTATTTAAAAGAAAATTTGTCCAGAATACAAAACACAAGAAAGACAATATATATGTATATGAAGTTCTACACTTGACGAAATCTCAATAAATTACTAAATAAAGTCATAACAAACAACTTTCCATTTGTTATAAAACAAACTCCTAAACATTTTTTTTCTTTTTTTTTTTTTCTAAATTATAGACGGTGATTATAATTAAAGTTACGATTTCAAAACGCTATAATTTCAAAACTACCCATCAGAGCGATTTCATATTTTACCAGAGCAAGCGTGAGGCAATGAAATTTTGTTTGGGGGTGGAAAAAAGTAGTTCTAGCACGTTCCTATAGAGGGCGCTGTCAGGGTAATGTCAAGGGAAACGCCTAAATGGACTCATTAAACACAGGAATGTTGTTAGCAACACAATGGAGTAGCAGGAAACGATAGACTTCAAGGGTTTACTACAAATTTATTTTAGCCAAAAAGACAAGAATGCGTGTTTATAGCGGCAACAGTCATAGTGAAAAGAGAAAAAGAGGAGCTTCATGAAGCAAATACTTTATGGATAATTAACGGCGTATTTTGGAACTTTTTTTTTTTTTTTTTTTACTTTCTTCTATATGTATATATAGAGAAAGTATTAGATTGGATTCGTGAAAATTTTCGAACTCCAGTTTTCGATGGATTTGCACGTTTTGGGACTTCCTGAACACGATTCGACAGTTTTTAGAATATGTCTGTCTGTCTGAGTGTGTGTGTGTATCACGAATTTTGTGAACGCTGTATCTCACGAACCAATGAACGAAAATTAACCAAACTTGGTATTTACTTGGACCCTGGCATAAACTGGTGCTGATTAGATTTGGGGATCATTCACTCAACAGGTGGCGCTGTGATGCAATTTTTTTTTTCTAAATTTTTAACATGGCAGTATAGAACAAAATTTTGTATAATTGTACATAATGAGAGTTAATTTAATCATGTGATTGTAAAATTAATGTGATATATTTATAATAGTAGTAGTTAACTAGGAGAAAAAATTTGTGCATGTGGGGCATCGCTTCCCCCCCCCCTGCTGGGGGAAGTACCCCCGGGGGAAGTAAATTTTCAACATGGGTATCTTTCGAAAGATCTCGTCAATACCTTTAAAACGAATGGTTGAACTATAGATCTGTGATAATTTAAAACAAAGTTATCGATTTTTTTTTTACTTTAAAAGAAAAAAAAAAATTGAAAAAAAAATCGCATTTCTTCTGATAATTGTAAAAAAATAACTTTCTTTCGGCATTTAGTGATATAATTCTGTCAGATAAAAATCTGCGTTTATAATGGAAAATAATTTGATAATTTAATAAACAATTTGTATTGAATAAATTTTGTGTAAAATTACATAGAAGAAAGTCGTGTGGTGGCCACATCATACCTAGTTTCTTTTGCAATGCAAAATATATAAAATCAAAATGCATGAAAATTCCATAATTTACTTGCGGTAGACACCACAGATTAGATATAGTAATTTATATTGATTTATCATCCCCATATTCTCGACCAGGGAATTAGGTCGGAAAAGCGTCGAGCTCGTAATTGGAATATTGTGGGTTCAATACCCGAGCCGGCGAAAAACCGTCGTGTACTACTAATGGTGGCTGGTGTGCGTAAAATTCTTCGTGGCCGCAATATTCTCCATGTTTTTATCCAAATTACACCTCAAGGGGTCACCGAAGCGGGTGAGCCATCCCCTCCGTGAAGGATCAAAATTGTGATAGCATGTCTCCGGACCATCCTTAGAGGTACGACCAGACCGTCTTCAATTACCCATAGTGCAGTACTAGTGCGATGTTAAACCCAGTCACCCATCCTCGAACAGAGATTTTTTTTTCCAACAGAAGAATCTGGCAACAGCCATTAGAGTGGTGGTAGAAAAGAAATATATTTGTTGAGTGAATGCGTAGTGGAGCGAAATTTTATATTAAAAAAAGATTTGATTTATGTAAATTTTTATCTTTATTTATTTATTGCGTAATTTATGTCAGTTCTAATATCCAGTCTTTTTTTTTTTTTTTTTTTAACACGCTTTTATTAGCTTCACCTGTATGTATGTTTGTATATATGTTTGTAACCGCTCTGGGAGCAAACAAAAAATCTATATTGTAAAAAAAGACTTTCCCTACGTGAACGCTGTGGCTGTGAGGTAAAGCTCCGCGCTACGAACCTAAAGGTCTAGCGTTCGAGCCCAGTCAGGAGAGATTTTTCAAAAATGGTTTTTGTTTAATTCTAAATTATTTTAATTAAAGATTTAAATGTATGTAAATAATATGGTGTGTCACTCACACGATTTTCTCTTACCCTGCATTTTAATACTAAGATAGATATTTTGTGCTTTTTAGTTCACATTTCTATAAAAGCGTGTTCTTTAATTTTTTAAAACTATAATATTATTTTTTATGTAAGACATTTTAGATAATTGTGTGACTATTTATCTTCTTAAAAGGGGATTTATAATTTTATTCTATATACATAAGTATAAAATATAATTTTTGGGAAATTTTTCGATTTTCCATGAATTTAATCATTTTCTATCTTGAACACAGTTCGATCATTTTTATAAAATGTCTGGCTATGTGTGTCAGGAAAATATTTTGGTCGCTGTATCACACGAACCAATAAGTATAATTTAAACAAATCTTTACTCAAATTTCTATTTTGATTCAGTAAACGGTAATAAAGTGATCTTGATTGTAAATAAGTATTGATAAACTTGCTACCCCTTCTTCCTCTTCTTCTTGTTCTTTTTTTTTTTAGAGAAACTGAAATTTAGTTCATTAAATTACTTTTATAATTAAAATTTTAAGAGTTTCCTTTTATATCTTCATAACGATAACAAAAAAAAAAAAAAAAAGAAACTTTCAAAATGTTCTAAACTCATATAGACCTTAGGGTACACGAATTCTTTTGCGAATCTATGTACATAAATCAGTTGTTCTATATGTACGATAGGTTCTTGATCCTTTAAGGGCAATACAAATTATATAAAATCAAGAGCCACCAGAATTTAAGAACAAATATAGAAGTAAAGAAATAAATGAATTTTTTCAGATAAGTCAAAAAATAAAAATAGTATATTAAAAGTTTCCGGAATGGATTTTTGCCGTTGGGAAATAAAATATCGTGGTAGAAAATATATCCCATTGACACTCGAAATATTAACAAGAACTATTCCTAGACCCTTCCGATTTCATTTTACTTATTTATTTATTCACTTATTGTTTGCCACCATTATTTTTATACAAAAATCTTTATTGTATTTTTAAGCAATTCTTGGGATTAAACAAGATAGATTTTATTGTATAAGTAGAGAGCGAAAAACGCAGAAAATTCTTATACTTGTAATACATATAATATCTGAATTCTTTTGCTAAACACAAATCAGTAACGTTATTTACAGGGTTTTCAAAAGTTATTACAGGGGCTAGTTACAGAGTTTCAATTTGCTGTAATGAAAAGTTTTTAACAGTTTCAAGAAATATATGATACTAGTATGTTTTGGTCACCACGTGACTTTCTTCTATATTTTAATATACAGTGGGTAACAAAAATCTCCGAACACTAGCAAAAATTCTTATATAAAAAAAGGTACACTTAAGAGGCCTCTCCACTTATCATCCCCAGAAGTCAAAGCCAACGGTATTCTATGGAGAATTTCGCCCCATTAGAACTTATTAACTAAAACATATTTTTAAATTCGGATTTCACTGTCAGAAACTTCACAACTATTAAACAATTTATCGCTTTCTAAAAATTATATTTTAAAACTTTTAATATTTTATTTTGAGGTCGCAAAATGCCAATTTTCACAATGTGAAATTTTTCCTTTTTGAGCTTAAAAATGAAATCTTAAAAATAAAACAAATAAATTTTTAGAAAGCGATAAATTGTTTAATAATGGTGAAGTTTCGGAAAGTGAAAACGGAATTTAAAAATCTGTATTAGTTAATGAATTATAATGGGGCAAAATTTCCCATAGAATAACATTGACTTCGGCTTCCGGAGACGAAAGGTAGAGAAGCCTCTTAATACAGTTTTGTTAAATAAATTCTTGTCGAATCCTGTTTTTAGACTGACTAAGAACAGGATTCGACAAGGATTTATTTAACAAAACTGCATTAAGTGTACTTTTTTTTATATAGGAATTTTTGCTAGTGTTCGGAGACGTTTGTTACCGACTGTGCAAATTCACGCACTAAAAACTATCTATTAAAATTACAGGGTGACAAGAAAAAACTTGGACACACATGATACATTATAACTTTAATGCTAATGAAAATATTGCGACCAAACTTCAATAAATATGAATACATTATTTTGTCTATTATATTTACAAATTTTCAAAGTGGCTACCTTTAGCCTTAATACAGAGCTTTAAACTTATCACAAATTTTTCGGCTATGGGCCCGCAACTCACTTACTGATATTTTATCCCAGTCCTTGCATAAGAATTCCTTTAGGGATGCCAAAGTTTTATGAGGTTTAGCACACACCCTTGTCTCCAAGAGGGACCAAACATAATAATCCATTGGGTTCAAATCTGGGGAATACGGTGGCCTATCTTGAGCTCCAATGAGAGTCAGAAAAATTTGTTTTGTACCAATCTTGAGTACCTTTAGCTCTGTTTACAGGTGACGAATCCTGTTGGAAGGTCCATCTTTTGTTTCCAAAGAACTTTTGCGTCACCCTGTATTATTTATTAATATTTTCCATGATAAATGCAGACGATTTGCATCTCAGAGAAATACAACACCTCCAAAGAAAGTCAATTTTAGGCTACAAACGAAATCTTAAGAAATGTGGTTCTTTTCCAAGTTTAGATTTTGTTTAAAAAAAAAAGCAAAGAATTTGTTTTAAATTATCATAGATCGATAGTTCAAACATTCGTTTTAATATAAAGGTATTTGATAAGTCCATTTCAAAGATAATTAATAAGAAAGCACCACAGAACTGGCGTTTTAAATTATTACTTACAAAACTTTGAATAAACACCATAAAATGCAATAATCTCGCAACAATTATTTCGGGTCGAAAGAGCATACGACCCTTCATCAGGCGAATAAAGTAGGCACGAGTGCTGCAGTCAAAGCGGCAACGTAAAACGACAACGTAAGCGTTGCCGCTTTGACTGCAGCACTCGTGCCTACTTTGTTCGCCTGATGAAGGGCCGTGTGCTCTTTCGACCCGAAATAATTGTTGCGAGATTATTGCATTTTATGGTGTTTATTCAAAGTTTTGTAAATAACCATTTCGAAGGTACCCATATCGAAAATTTACCCCCTCGAGAGAGGATTTTCTCTAGGGAGTGGAAACTGTGACCCTACATATACACTCCCCCCCCCCTGGTTGATTGTTGCTATTATATGGAAAACTGCCCTGAAAAAAAAAAAAAAAAAAAAAAAAAAAAATCAAACCCTGATACTTTTTTTGCTGATTCTTATGTAAAATGACCTCCTGAATCCGAATATGACCCCCATTTTGCCCAGTCACCCACCGTTTTCTCGGGACGCCACCTCCTCCCCAATTCTTACACAGTTCGGTAATTTTATGGCCATGAATTTGATTTGGAGAATGGAAAAGAGTTTTAACACTTAAAAAGAAAAAAAATGTAATTTATAAGGAATAATAATAATAATTGACTAATGAAACATAACAAATGTAATTTGTAATTTCAATGACAAATACCCCCTAAAATTTCCCCTTGCTGCAAATGTTCATGTTTTAGAATTTTTCACTTCTGTAGCCCCCCACAGGATATTTAACAGTTAAAATAATCCTCACCCCCACCCCCCTACAAGTTAAATTTATGGTCATAAAATTACCGAAAAGTGATAAAAACAGAGTGTCGTCCCCAAGAAACGGTGGGTGGTAGGGCAAAAAGGGCGTCCTATTCGGATTCAGGAGGTCATTTTTACATAATAATTTGCAAAAATGGTGTTAGGGCCGATTTTGATTCAGAGCAGTGTAATTGTTTAAATTTTTATAATGATTTGTTAAAAATAATTATCACTGATGCAGATTTATACGAAATTTTGTCCTATACAGCCATTTTTTTTTTTTTTTTTTTTTTAATTAAGAAAAGGATTTCAGCGCCATCTGTTGAGCATTTTTCATCAACAGTTGATAGGCAGTAATTTATGTCAAGGTGCAACTACATATGCATTTATATGAAATTCTGCACAGTAGCTCCTGAGATACAGTTGCCACAAAGTTTTATTACACGCACACACAAGCAGACATTTTCTAAAAATTGTCAAATCGTGTTCTAGATCTCTCAAAACGTGCAAATCCATCGAAAACTTACGAAATCAATACTTTATTCTATTAAATATTGAAGAGAGTTAAAAAGAAAAAAAAGAAAAAAAGAAAGGCCGAAATGCGAAATGAGAGCATTTAAAGACAGGCACTTATAACGAAGTCGTATTACATACAAACACACATTGAAAGGGTTAAAAACCTAGTAAACAAACAAAAACACTTTTTTTCCCCCCGAAGTTTATCGTTCGAAAATTCTGAACTTGTTCCAAGGCTAAATTATCTCTGAGTATGTTATCGCTTACAAGCGGTTTTTTTTTTTTTTTTCGTTATTAATAATAATCTTTTTTTTTTTTTTTTTTTTTTTTTTCGATAACCGAGATAAGTTTATCGATTACTCCGTTTTCATAAAATGGGTCGCACAATGTTTTAAAGATTTTTGTCGCGAAATCATTCTGTTAAATACATGTCTTCTATAACTTGAAAATCTGAATTTATGGAATTATTGGATAAGCAAAATATATAAGGTATGTTTTCCATTATTATATTACAACTGCCGAAACATTTGTAAACCCTATATTTTCAGATTGAAATTAGTTTTGCATTGTGTTTGTACATACAGACGGGGGAAAAATATTATGCTAATCGTATACTCATTCATTTGTTACCATGTTTTTTATTAACTTCGATTATTGTTTGTTTGTCCGGTACAAAACTTGCAATCTTGATTTTTAACTAATTTCCCTAGCTAGACATTTGAAAACAAATGTCTAGCTAGCAATTTCAGAATACAGACCTGCCAATTATGCTAATTTATCTGTAATAGCGTTAGGCCCCGCCTTTTTTTCACACCGGTAAATTTGTAGAGTAATATTCAGCAATATGTACTCACGCTTAAATAAGAAGATTATTACTCTATAAACATACTGCAGTGAAAAAAAAGGCGGGGCCTAAAACTATTACGGATGAATTAACATAATTGGCAAGTCTAAAAATAGCTCAGAACTCCCTGACAACACAATAGTTCGAAGCCCGATTTTCGAATTTTTGATTAGTTTTCTTTCAATTAATTAAAATATGAAAATAATAACCTCCTAATAGCTTTAAAAATAGCCATTAAAATATTAGCTGTAATTTAATTGTTGCCAAAAAAAAAAAAAAAAAAAAAATACGAGTTCATTTTCTTTCGACATAAAATTAAATACATTTTATTAAACGTGAAGGTTAAAAAATTGTAAAAAGTTAATCTATGCATCTCACAAAAATTAAACATTATTACTTTAAAATTTTTATGCGCATTGATAAAGTGCTAATGTAGTTCTATCCGCGTTTGTAATGATCGATAGATGGCGCTCTCTGAACTGCAGTTGTTAGTAAATATAATACCCACGTGTATTCATTATTGTTCTTTCTCCGCCATTACATCATGGAAAATCGATTGCATAATATGATGATATGCAGTGGTGTGATAATTTCACCTTAGCCCACCAGAGAGCGAGCATTTCATTACAATCGCGGATAGCTATTATTCAACAGAAAATTTAAAAACATGGTATATAAAAAGTTTTTTATCTTATAATTATTTGTTATATTATTTTCTTCTCTCTCTCTCTCTCTCTATATATATATATATATAGATAGATATATAGATATATGAAGAAATTTTTAGATTCGTGAAAATTTTCAATCTTGAGTATTTGACGGGTTTCCAGATTTTGGAATTCCTAAACAGCATTTCACCATTTTTAGAAAATATCTGTCTTTGTGTATCACTAATTTTGTGGCAATTCTCACCAACTAATAAACGAAATTCAACCAAACTTAATATTTCGTTGGAATTTGACGTAATCTGGTACTGGTTATATTTGGGTGCTTAATCGCTTAACAGGTGGCGCTGACATCCCATTTTTTCATAATTTTCAATAAGGCAGTATAGTTATTTAATCTTAAAAATTTCTTTACACACCATAAAATTAACGAAAACATTACCGGTTTCGGAAGACCGTGGTCTTTCTTCTTCAGGTTCAAATCACGTGCTATACCTGGGAGGCAATAGCAAGATTCTAGTTTTGCCTTTGCAGAAGAAAGGCCACGCCCTTTTGAAACCGGTAGTGCTTTCATTAACTTTATGGTGTGTGAAGAAGTTTTAAAGTTTATATATTGATTGTGTACACTAGTTCTTTAATTTATTATATGACAGTATAAGACAAAATTCGAATAAATGTACATAATAAGAGTTGTTTTTAATGAATGATTGTAAAATGAATATGAATTATTGATAATAATAATAGTACACTAGAAAAATAAATAAATAAATAAAATAAAAAGTGGTTATGTAGAAGTATCTCCCTGGGAGGAAAGTACACCCCCGGTGTGTGTGTGCGGGGGGGGTTGTTAATTTTAATGGATAAACCATTGGTCTGTGATAATTTAAATCAAAGTTATTGATTTTTTTTTTTTTTTAACAGTAAAAAAAAAAAAAAAAAAAAAAAAAAAAAAAAAAATCGTCGTGTGTATGGGGGTGGGGGTGGGGGTAAGGGGATGACCTCAGATGTCAGCACAAAATCGGCTTCCATTGGACTTTTATTGTTTTTCTTCTTTGAAATAGAAGCCATCTGTATTCATCATGGAAAATAATTTTAATAAGTGACAATTTTAATAAATGCATAGTTTGATACAATTTTGATAAATAGTTTGTACTGCGTAAATTTGTTTCGGAAGATACAGAAGAAAGTCTTGTGGTGGCCACAACATACTAGTTATTATTATTGTTATCATTATTAATATTTATTTTATTTTATTTTATTTTTATTTAATTATTTTTTGCTTTCGTTGCGTGCTCATTCTTATACTTTTAATGTAAATAAAAGTTAAAAATTTAGCACAATAAATGAACTCTCCATACTGAAAAAAAAAAAAAAAAAAAAGAAACTTTTTATGGTGATGCAGTCTACAAATTAAAAACTAGTCCTAACTATGAAAAGTCTTTTACATAAACTTGCATACGCATAATGGTAGGTAGCCCACCAGCGGCCGAGCGGTTCTGCGTTAAAAACTGTTAGACGTGAGGTGCCGGATTCAATCCCAGGTCGCGCTTGTCGGCCTAGCCGTTCGCAGTTTTCTGTGGTTTTCTCCGAAACTTGTGTAAATACGGGCTAGAACCCCTTAGAAAGACCCCACGGAGGGCACACCCCGTCAGGCCTAGGACCCTAGAGTAGTCATTCGGCTTTACTCCCATGCACACACGCACGCATGATGGTATAGTAGGCACAGTATTCGACATCAAAACTTTGAGCATTTGTCGACAATGATTGAGGGTCGAATCTTAAATTGCGAAAATATCAATTAAATACGTAAGAAAAAGAATGTTGAAAGTGTATCTACAATAAGAGGTATAAGTCTAGTCCGTGGTAAAAACGAAAAATACAGTCTCAGCAATGGTCCAACCATGAGTAAAAGAAAGATGGACCTATGGGATAGGCTTGCTCAGGTTTTAGTAATTTCAAACCTCACCTTAAACGTACCATTCAGTCGTTTGCATATCCCAAATTTATAAGCCTAGAGCTAACTTTTTTCTATGATTTATTATTATATTATTCGTTAAATGGACGGATTTCATATAGACTGGCTTCTCTAATTTGCAGTCCATAAAATCATATCTGCGAACCTTCCCGATCTTTTAATACCAGTATTTACTAATAAATACTTTTGCTTTATTTAAGGACTACAGCTCTGAAAATGAATAATATGTAGGTAACTATTATGAAATAATGATGTTAAAAAATCAGAAGGGTTGGCAGTTATGTCAAATAGATAGCATATATTGTATAAAACCAACAATTACATCCAAATTTGACGTTATTGCGATAGGAATAGATAAGAAAACTTATAATTTTTAGTACATTAGGATGAAGTAATACGATGCACGCCAATTACAAGGTATTTCTATATTTTTCCAATGTGAAAAGTTTTTACATTATACACAAACTGACATTTATTTTATTTTATTTATTTAGGGTAGGTGCTCCAGTGATTGGCATGCTCCAGTAATTGACATCTATCCCAAAATAATTAATAAATAAGAAAAATAATAAAATCATATATTTTACATATAAGAATTTTAACATTTTATGTCAAACACTGGAGCATAGGGTGCTAATAACTGGTAAAATGAATAACTAGCAGTGTCAAACACTGAAAAATAGGGTGCCAGTCACTGATAAAAAGAAAAACTGGCAGTGTCAATTACTGGAATATTGAGTGGGTGTCAAATAAAAATTCATAAAAAAAAAAAAAAAAAATATCAAATGTATATATTTTAACATATATGTGGTTCTGAATGTTTTTCATACCCTATGTACTAACTTAAGATTTCTAAAATATTTTCTGATGACTAGAACATTAAAAACATCAGAGATTGCTCTAAAAGTGTCAATCACTGGTGCACTTACCCTATTTATTTATTTTATTTTATTTTATTTATTTATTTATTTTTTTTTTTTGGGGGGGGGGGGGGAAGTCTGATTTCCTTCTAAAGAGTATAAAATACAAAGTTCATTTGTGTTTTTCCTGTCAGTCCCACCAGACCGGACAGATTTGAAAATGCTTCTTTTATAATTTTTTATAAATCTTTCTTTGCTTAAAATAAAGCTCGCTCCATATCTGATTAACGTTTTCTATGATTTTATTAATATAAGATACTTGATTGTGTTCAAATACTTTTAAAAATCTGTAGGACTATAAGAAGCTTTAAAAATAATATATGAATAATAATTATAAGATAAGAAACTTTTTATAAACCATGTTTTTAAATTTTCTGTTGAATCATAGCTATAGAACTAACTGCATTAGCACTTTATCAATGCGTATAAAGTCAATTCTTGTGAGATGCATAATTTAACTTTTTACAATTTTTTAACGCTCACGTTTAATTAAATGTATTTATTTTTAGGTCGAAAGAAAATGAACTCGTAAATTTATTTTTGGCAACCATTAAATTATAGCTAATATTTTAATGGCTATTTTTATTGGAGCTTGTTATTTTCACATTTTAATTAATTAAGAGAAAACTATTCGAAAATTCAAAAATCTGACTTCGAAGTATTGTGTTGTCACCGGGTTCTGAGCTATTGTGAAAGTTTCAAATGTCTAGCTAGTAGGGAAGTTAGTTAAAAATAGATTGCAAGATTTGTACCGGACAAACACACAAACAAGCATGAATAGAAGTTAATAAAAACATGGTGATAATAATAACTAAAGTGAAACAAATAAATGTTTATAAAAACTATACTGAAGGTTAAAAAAAATCTGGAGTGACTCCACTCGACTTTCCGAACATTTAGTAATTAACGATTGTATAAATAAATTGAAGTAAGAAAAGTAGTTAAATAAACAAAAATGAAAATTATAATAGGGTGTTTGAGTATTTTTCTCCATTGTTTAGATTTGCGCTATTGTACTTCAAATAATTTGAGATCATAATGATAACGAATTTTTCGTTGTGCACCTGTAAAAATATATAAGGACTGGATTTGACTAAAATCTATACAATTCGTGCGACAGTGATCTATAATATGTGTATAAGTTCTCAGCTCAATCGAATAAAGCGTTTAGACGCTATCACACTTTAAAAAATTTGGCACCATAGGCCCTAATGATAAGGAATATTTCTTTGTGTCACCGTAAAAAAAAAAACTATAAGTACAAGAATTACCAAAATCTATACAGTTCATGCAACTATTAGCTGTAATATGTGTAAAAATTATTTTTTCAGTTTAATAGGGCGTTTTGACGTTATCACACATTTAAAATTTGGTCCCATAGGCCATAATGATAAAGAATTTTTCTTTGTGTCTCTGTAAAAAAACTATAAGTGCCAGATTCTCTAAAATCTATACAGATTGAGTAACTGTGACCTGTAATATGTGTATAAATTTTCAGCTCAATTGAATAAGGCGTTTAGACGCTATCGCACTTTTAAAAATTTGGTCCCATAGGCCATAATGATAAAGAATTTTTCTTGGTGTCCCTGTAAAAAAACTATAAGTCCTAGTTTCAACAAAATCAATAGAGTTTGTGCTATGGTAACCTATAACAGACGTAACAACTTTCAGCTTATTCGAACAAAGAGTTTAGGCGCTATCGTGTTCACTCACTCACACACATACACCATCGTAAAAATATATTAAATGTACTCAGGGGACCTAAAAGCGTATATACACACCGAAATCTCAAATTCGGGTTTTTGACATGATTAAATACTTTCCTTACATATATATGTTAGGAAAGTAAAAATAATAATTAAACAGAACGAAAATGATAAAAACAAATAAATGTTTTTGTTTAAATTTTGTTCAGTTTGTGCATAACCTCTCAATAAAAATTTTGTAACAAATCTTTATATTCGAAAAAAACAATAATTTGCCAAAACAGTTTTTTTTTTTTTTTTTTTTTTTTTCAATTTTCGATGTCTTCTTAAATATCATGTTTAAAAATATGAAATTTTCATAAAGGACTTTTCAAATATAAAACTTCCTCTAACTAATTGAAAATGTTTATATACAGAGTCATCATAAAAAGTTACTCTCTCTTTCATTTTAATATATAAACCTTTATGATGTGGATGAAATAAAAAGTAGCTGAATGTTACTAGAAAACTTTTTGTAAATAGAAAGTGTAATTCAAATGTTAATAGTTTAAAAGTTAGTTCCCTAATCAAACTAGTTGGCATAGGTGGACTCTGCTCAGTTCCCCACCATATTTATGGTCTCATAAATTTCTAGTGCGAGACATATTATAATCATGTTAAAAGAAATGAATTTGACCAAAGCTTGATACAGGGACAGAAAGAAATCCCCGCCTAATAGGCTATCCATCGTTCACTTCGATATATTTATCTTATTCTAATCTATTAATTTATTTTATCAGGGTCAATTCCATTGTTTATGTTTCATGCCAATGTTTTCATTTCCAATGCAATAATCCTCAAAATTCATATTTATATGAAAAAATTACAATTTCGCTATGTTCATAAAATCGTAAATTACGAATAATTTACGAAATTTTCCTATTAGAATATTTGTATTCAATCATGTTCAAACAAATATCATAAATGTAATTTTGAAGTTGTCTAATGTATTTAGGATCCTCAAAATGGACGTTTATGTTCAATTTTGCCTTATTCTGACATGTTAAGTAAATCGTAAATTCCAAATAACTTACGAATTTTTTAAATTGGAAAAATCATAGTCTATGATATTCATGCCAGTAACCTAAATAATATTTCGAAAGTGGTTTGACATCTTTACGATGAAAATATCCCTCAAGATTGACGTTTATGTTAAAATTTGCTCTATTCTGCCATGTTAAGAAATTCGTAAATTTCCAATAACTTAGGAAATTCTTATATTTGAAAATTCACAGTCATTAATATTCATGCCAGTGTCCTAAATAATATTTCAAAAGTAGTCTGACATCCTTGCGATGAAAATATCGATCAAAATTGACGTTTATGTGAAATTTTGCCCTACTGCCATGTTAAGAAATTCGTAAATTTCCAATAACTTGCGAAATTTTCAAAGTAGCATATTTATAGTTACTGATGTTCATTGCGGCATCAAAACGGATATTTTAAAAGTGGTCTGACATTTTTAGAGTAAAAAGTTTCCATTTAATGCACAATTAAGTGAATTTTTGTCCTATTCTCCCATGTTAAGAAATTCGTAAATTTCCAATAACTTACGAAATTTTTAGATTTGAAAATTCATAGTCATTAATACTCATGCCAGTGTCCGAAATAATATTTCAAAAGTAGTCTGACATCCTTGCGATGAAAATATCGCTCAAAATTGACGTTTATGAGAAATTTTCCCCTATACTGCCATGTTAAGAAATTCGTAAATTTCCAATAACTTCCGAAAATTTCAAAGTAGCATATTTATAGTTACTGATGTTCATTCCGGCATCAAAACGGATATTTTAAAACTGGTCTGACATTTTTAGAGTAAAAAGTTTACATTTAATGCACGTTTAAGTGAATTTTTGTCCTATTCTCCCATGTTAAGAAAATCGTAAATTTCTAATAACTTACGAAGTTTTTAAAATCGAATGTTGCAAATGAATAGGGTTCTTGCCAGTGTCGCAAGTAATATTTTAAAACTGATCTGACCTCTCTGCGACAATTTGTTCTTGAGATATCGTGTACACAGACTAACAAACTAACGAACGGACTAACGGACTAACAGACACCCTACAGACAGACACCTTCCAAATTTTGTCATTTTCGGATTCCTCGCACCTGAAAACGTGTAGAGAAGTAAAAAAACCGAGGTCGAAAATTTTCACGATTACCTAAGTTCCCCATACCTATAGTATGATGGGGAACTAAAAAAGTGAAACAACCGATGTTTTTTCATGCCAGCCAGGTAAATTTACTGGCATAAAGGACTTATAAAAAACTATGATTCAGTGTCCTAAAAATACAAACTGTAGATAAAAGTAACGGTAAATAAATAATTTAAAAATGTGTGCATTATTTACACGTTTTAGTTCCCCATCATACTATAGGCATGGGGAACTTAGGTAATCGTGAAAATTTTTGACCTCGGTTCTTTGGCTTTTCTACACGTTTTCAGGTGTGAGGAATCCGAAAATGACAAAATTTCTATGGTGTCTGTCTGTAGGGGGTCTGTTAGTCTGTTAGTCTGTTAGTGGGTCAGTCCGTTAGTTTGTTAGTCTGTGTACACGATATCTCAAGAACAAATTGTCGCAGAGAGGTCAGATCAGTTTTAAAATATTACTTGCGACACTGGCAAGAACCCTATTCATTTGCAACATTCGAATTTTAAAACTTCGTAAGTTATTAGAAATTTACGATTTTCTTAACATGGGAGAATAGGACAAAAATTCACTTAAACGTGCATTAAATGAAAACTTTTTACGGTAAAAATTTCTGACCAGTTTTAAAATATCAGTTTTGATGCCGGAATGAACATCAGTAACTATAAATATGCTACTTTGAAAATTTCGCAAGTTACTGGAAATTTATGAATTTCTTAACATGGCAGTATAGGGCAAAATTTCACATAAACGTCAATTTTGAGAGATATTTTCATCGTAAAGATGTCAGACTACTTTTGAAATATTATTTAGGACACTGGTATGAATATTAATGACTATGAATTTTCCAATAAAAAGATTTCGTAAGTTATTGGAAATTTACGAATTTCTTAACATGTCAGAATAGAGCAAAATTTCACATAAACGTCAATCTTAAGGGATATTTTCAGCGTAAAGATGTCAAACCACTTTCGAAATATTATTTAGGATACTGGCATGAATATCATAGACTATGATTTTTCCAATTAAAAAAAATTCGTAAGTTATTTGGAATTTACGATTTACTTAACATGTCAGAATAAGGCAAAATTGATCATAAACTTCCATTTTGAGGATCCTAAATACATTAGACAACTTCAAAATTAAGTTTATGATATTTGTTTGAACATGATTGAATACAAATATTCTACTAGGAAATTTTCGTAAATTATTCGTAATTTATTGGGAGTACAAATTAATTCGGTCCGTTTTCAATAGATGGCTCTGGCTGATTTGTTTACTGAATAATGATAGATGTTTTTGGCATTGTTAGAAAGGTTTGACCTTTGTCAACCATATTCAGTCAACGAAGCTTCGAGTTTCATACAACAACATTGGTTTTTTGAGCATTCAATATGTCGAGTTTTGTGCTAAAGAAACAACATTTGCGGGAAGTTTTGATTTTCTTTTTTAATTGGAAGAAAAGTGCCGCTGAAGCGCATCGATCGCTTGTGGAAGTTTATGGTGAATCTGCGCCATCTGATAAATCATGTAGAGAGTGGTTTCGACGCTTCAAAAATGGTGATTTTAGTGTCGAAGACAATGAGCGCCCGTGCCAGCCGAAAAAGTTCGAAGACGCCGAATTGGAGGAATTGCTCGATCAAGATCCGTGCCAAACGCAACAAGAGCTTGCAGGATCGTTGGGAGTCACTCAGCAAGCAATTTCCGTGCGCTTAAAAAAAATGGGAATGGTTCAAAAGCAAGGAAATTGGGTCCCATACGAGTTGAAACCGCGCGACGTTGAAAAGCGATTTTTCATCAGTCGTTAAAAATTACTTGGAAACGTTGAAATGGGAGGTCCTACCCCACCCGCCGTATTCGCCAGACCTTGCTCGTTCTGATTATTGGTTGTTCCGATGGATGCATCACGATTTGGCTGGACACCGCTTCACTTCTTTCGAAGAAATTCAAGAATGGCTCGATTCATGGTTTGCGTCCAGAGAGGACTCATTTTTCAGAGATGGAATCCGAAAATTGCCAGAAAGGTGGACAAAAGTTGTGGCTACCGATGGACAATACTTTGAATAACATGCTTTTTCATTTTGATAATAAATAAAATGTTCTTTTTAACGAAAAAAAACGGACCGAATTAATTTGTACTCCCAATACGATTTTATTAACATAGCGAAATTGTAAATTTTTCATATAAATATGAATTTTGGAAATAGTAGCATGAAAACTAAATAACAGAATTGACCCTGATAAAATAAATTAATAAATTAGAATAAGATAAATATATCGAAGTGAACGGTGGATAGCCTATTGGGCGGGGATTTCATTCTGTCACTGTATCAAGCTTTGGTCAAATTCATTTCTTTTAACATGATTATAATATGTCTCGCACTAGAAATTTCTGAGAACATAAATATGATGGGGAACTGAGCAGAGTCCACCTATGCCAACTAGTTTATTTAGCTTTTAATGTTGTTTATGCATGCAAATCAAATTATAGAATTAAATTTCTTCCCCTTCCTATCACCTGATTGCGCTGAAATTTCGCGTATAGCACCGATTACTCAAGAAGTAATGGACTTATTAATGGGGGTATAGGGGGCCCTGTACCCCAAACTCCAATTCAAAATTTGTTTTAGAATTTTAACCAGTACTTCCTATCGTCCGATTGAGCCGCAATTTTGCAAGCATATCTAACTCCGATGTCAATATAATACAAGCTCAAGAATTAACGGACTTAGGAGGAGGAGCTGAAGCCTATTTTTATTCACATTCTAACCCCTTCCTCATACCACCCTGATGAACTCAAGTTTTCCATACATGTATATTATCCTCTGAAATGGAGTTTTTAGTATATTTTGATATAAAAGCGTCTATTTAAATTTTTTTAATTGAGGTTGACGCCCTTGTAGTCAAGCGCTCTTAATCCCCATCCAATACAGGCTGGCTCATCAGGCATTTTGTTTCCCACTCAGCGATTGTTGCCCACGCGGTCCGAATTTCAAGTGTTATCCAATCACATAAAATGAAGGTTTTGCAGCCGAAAATTGCTCAAATCATACCAGAACTGCTTTTTAGAACGTTTAGATTTTCAATAGATGAAGAAAGGCGAAAGAAATGGGCTATTAATTGTCCAAAAGAAAATTGTACGCTTAGCTTTCAGTCACAAATATGAAGAGTAATTATGATATGTTTTCTTGCATTTTTGCATCAATTATTTGTTTTTATTGCTGTTTGAATATCTAAATGTTGTATTTTACAACCTACACTACTTTTCAACGTGTATAAATATTTAAAATTAACTAATTTAACAGCAATAGTGATGCTAGTGATGGCTACTTTTTACAGGGGTTATAAGAAAATTCGCCAAATATTACCGCCAAACTTATCAAGTACAGTCGGTAACAAAAGTCTCCAAACATTAGCAAAAATTCCTATGTAAAAAAAAAGTACACTTAATACAGTTTTTTCAAATAAATCCTTGTCGAATCCTTTTCTTAGTCAGTCTAAAAACAGGATTCGACAAGGATTTATTTAACAAAACTGTATTAAGTGTACTTTTTTTACATAGGAATTTTGTTAGTGTTCGGAGACTTTTGTTACCGACTGTACATACAAACAATAATTCGCTCTTCTGTTTAGGCAAATTCGCCATTTTAGGTGATAAAGACGCCGAGTAATATGTCTGCAGCTAAACGTCGCCAAACTATATTTCCGCTGGGCAACAATGATCAGCTGTGAGTCAGCTAGTATTATAGGAGTCTTACAATGACGTCATTTTTCTCAGATTTGACAAATATCTAACGTGGAAATGATTCCCATTTCCCAACATATTTTTTTCACATTTATTTTACGTCATATTTCAACTCAACTGTACGTTAAAAATCTGTCTATTTTAAGTATAAAGTGTCAATAAAGTATTTAGAAACAAAATCCAAAATGAGGCTTTGTAAAGGTACACTTGTGTAAGAAATTTGGTGAATATATATCCAGGTCACCCCTTTACCCTTTGAAGCAAACTTCTCATCAAACATAATTTTTACACTTTTTTGATAGTTTTAAGTTATTTTAGATCTAAATAAGTGGAAAATGTTATATTTAAAATTTTAATTAATTTTGGTTCTAAAATATAGGGTGGGGCACCGGTGTCCCTTTCTGTGTTAAAGGTAAATTCATCATGGGACGCGGGCGTCCCATGAATAAATATTTTTACAAATTGCACTCATTTACAATTACTTAGATATAGGAGTAGCAATAATTCATTACTGATCTTTTTTAAATAATCAAATTTAATTAGAAATAAATTTTTGAAATTGGTTGATAAAATTTTTTCAAACTATTTTTATTTAACATTTTTATTTTAGTAAAACATTTACTCTGATAATCTAATAGATTTTTTATAGTAACTATTAGACTCTCTTTTATAATAAAAAACTATCATATAATAATAATATTTATAATAAGAGCGTCAAAAAATAAATAAGCAAATGGGACACCGGTGTCCCATCTGCGTCAAAGAGTTAAAAAGCGGAATAACGTAAACAACATTGACAATTTTATTTTCATTCAAGATAAAGACACTAGATGACGCCACTAAAAATTCAAATATTTCCAAATAATTAAAATTTAAAGTACAATAAATTATCAAAATGGTAAAAGTGTTTATTTTTGAATAATTACACCAAAACACGATGCTAAAAATTTTTACAATTTAAATACCCTAAATTTATTAATATTTAAACAGAATTTGTCACTTTTGTTATGGTTTATCGCGTTTATTTGCAAACGATTCAAATAAATTTAAACAGAATATTACAGTTTATTATGTAAATGTGGTTATTTTTATAAATAATCACACACGATGCAAAAAATCTTTATCTCCAAATGCTTCAATCTGATTAAATTTAAATAACGTTTTAATTTTATAATAACGTCATATACTTCTAAATAGAAACACTAGATGACGCCACTAAAGAAATCTTCAAATTAATTCATTTGTAAAAAGGAGGTGTGATTTATATTACCTGAAATTTTATTTGAAATCTGTTTCCCACCCACCCCTTTTTTTTCCCTTTTCTCACATGTAGGACATTTCTCCTCAGACCTAGTACCCTAGTACCAATCATATAGCCTTAATCCTCATACCAACACCACAACACCACACCAATATACATATATGTTTATAATTTCCGTTTGTCTGTCTGTTCGTGTTCTTTCATAAACATTCATGAAGTTTTTTGAAACTGATTTATATCGGTATAACTTCAGTATATCTCCACAGCTGAATTTGGCGATTTTTCTTTGGCGCCGTTTTGAACGATAACGATGTCGTTCTGGACTGTTTGCGATATAATATGGCAGCCTATATATTGTTTATTTTGGATTTATGATTTTATGTTTTAGGATTTAGGATTTAGATTATGATTTTTAGATTTATGATTTAGCCATAATCGCCAAATATCGTTGTGGGGATATACTGAAGTTGTTCATTACGGTACGGGATATGATATTCAATGAAAATGGAGAAAATACAACAAGTGGATTGTTTACAGGGGACCCTGAAACAATTCCAAAGCATGTCGTTCTGTGAAAGGTAACGTAACTTATATTTTAATATCTTTATTTTGCACAATTCATAATAAAACTGACATTTATTATTAATAAATCAATAAATAAAAATAAATATTTCAAACTGAATACAGTATGATTAGCATCAAGTTTTACAAAACAACACAAAAATATTCGGATACATTAAGGGCTATAATTCGAAATTGTTGCAATTGCATTTTCGTTTTTATTAAGCCTCCGTCTGTCTGTCTCTAGAGTCCGTAAATATTTTTAGAATTTCATGAAAATGATATAGGTTATTCAAATTCACTTCGACATGTTCCCTATTTATAAAAATATATAAATATCAGAACTGGTTTGTATACAGGGATACCTAAAAAACTGAGTTTTATGAGAGGCAATTTTATAAATAATATTTAATTAACTTTGTACGGCACAAATCAATATGAAATTGATATTTATTATTCATATGCCAAAAATAAGTTTTCTATGAAATACTGTATGTTTAACGTTGAGATTTACAGGGCTTCTCTAAAATATTCAGATACATTAAGCGCTACAACTGGAAATTGCTGGAATTGCATCTCCATTTATAACCCATTATAACAACGTTTAACCCTTTGCACTCGGCGCCTTTTTCGCGTGGCGCACCAGCAACTCGAGACGTTTCGTAGCCTTTTTGACGCATTTCTTACTAGTAACTTAAAATCATTTCACACACTAATTAATGTACAAAATTTTTATATTTTAACATTTTATGTATCTTTACACCTTTATAAACATAATTTCTTAAATGTTAATCTGTAATTTTTCTATGTATGATATTCCATGTAACAATTCCCAAGATGCATGTCCGGCTTGTCGGGGCAAGTATTACAATAATGTGTCGTTTGATGCCTTTTTCCGGGTTTATTTCTCTGAGAACAGACTTTTCAGTCCTTCCTATCAAGCGGATATCTTCGGAATCGAGGTTGAAGTCGAGGCTCGACCATAGATATAGTGATAAGACATAGATTGATCATTGGAGGGGAAAAGTGATACCATTTTACTCGGGAAAAGACGGCCATTTTACTCTCTTATGGATATATTTTCCCGAGTGAATATACACGGTAATACACACAGGTAATTTAGAAAATAAAATTTATGTACTAAAAGAGAATGAAAAATTCCAGATACCCCTTTTTCTTTCTTTCTTTTAACTTTTCCTTTCCTTCCCTTTTTTTTTTTTTTTTTTTTTACTGTACTCTAATATACTCCTGTCTGCACAAAACTGTCTTTCTTTCGGCATTTATTATTATTATACTTCTTTTAGATAAAAATCGTCTGCATTCATCATGAAAAATCATTTTAATAAATTATAATTTAATAAATTATTCGTATGGCGTAAATTTGTATAGGATTATATATGGAAGAAAGTCTTGTGGTGGTCACAACATACTCGTTGTATAGTAAAACTTCCGCAACAACTAACTATATTTAAAATAATTTTTAGCATTCCATATTACTTACTAATATAAAATTTTAAAATATATTAAAATTTAAAAAAAATTATTCAATTAAATATGAAGACAATAATTATTTCATAATAATAACAAAGAAACTGGTTATAAAAATTATATTTTACATAAATTACTTCAATATAACTTATTTAGGAAAACTTATCCCATTTCTTTTCGTATATTTATTAGAACACTTAAAAGCCGCGCAATATTTCGCCATTTTCAAAATTCATTACCATTCTATTCTATTATTATTTTCAAGTTTTAACCACGGAGTAATATTAATAGGAGTTGAAGGTCCAATGGGAGAAAGCTACGAAACTGTGATCTAAATTTTTGGTAAATATTGAGGGCGCCACTTGTCATTCCTCCCTACTTCGGCGCGGATATACTGTTGTTTTCAATAGAATTTTGCTGGAATACATTTAAAAATTTTTATTTTAAGCAATTTAATTTCTTTGTAAATTCTTAAAACTGCATAATTCAGATGTTTCAAATAAATACTTCGTTCCTAGTTGTAAAACAGGCTATGATAGTGATAAGAAAAGAAAAAAAAAGGCCTTGGAGAAAAATAAAGTCCGAGTTCGTGTTTTCTGCACCTAAAGTAAGTTTATTTTTTTTCTTTACAAAATTTCATCCATTCTCCTTCCTCCCAATTGTCTGTTTTAGCTAGCTTCGGTTCATAAGAATCGTCATTTTTTAAAAGCTTTCTTTCAAAGTAAAATGAGTATAAAATGGCTCTTAAAAAAAACATGTTGGTTAGAATACTCAATTTAATGAAATTTGCTTTCAATCGAAATTTTTTCAGCTTGATATTATTTTTAAAAAAATAATTAAAACGAGACATTTCCCCATTGAATAACATTGCGGAAGCTGGAGAGAAGGAAGGATTGCACGCTGGCGCCATCTGTAAACATTAGAAAACAACATCACAAAATTTCAGCGTTACCTTCTTCTCCTGTCTTATTACTCCGTGGTTTTAACCTTTTAACTCTCTAATGGCTGATGCCAAAAAACTTTTTCAGCATCAAAAATCTTTGCTCGTTAACATGGGGATGATAGATCTATATAAATTACTATATCTATGGGCTCGATCGCGTAGCTGGCGAAAATCTAACGTCAATTGGTGGATTAATTTTTTCAAATATCGCAAATGATTATACCTAGCATAAGATTATACATAAAAAGAGTAGGAACCCGTGTCGAAAAAACAGTTACTGCCGCGCATAGAGTTACCGCTAGGGTGACCAGATTTTTTTGATGCAAAATGAGGACAAATTATGCAATGTCCTCATTTCCATGAGAAAAATGAGGACAGTCTTCTTTAAAAATGAGGACATTTCTGAGGACATAAAATTTCATAAAATATAGCGCAAAATTAGCTTATATTAAATTAACCCCACTTGCAGCCATTAATCGTCACTGTCATAAATTTATACTACTTATGAACTTATACGATAAACATTATAAATAATATTTATATAAGCATTATTAAATTTATAATAAAAATTATTGTAAACTCGTACACATTATACTTCTCTTTCTATAATACAATGGCATACTATGCTGTTAATATTAATTTCTGATATGTGGTTTACACGAATGTACCAAACTATTTTATATTTGCTTCTATTAATACTTTTATAAACTGTTATAATACAATTGTTACTGCTGTATAGACCAAGTTTTTAGTATAAGCGAAATCATAACTACTTCAAAAGGAAGTGATCCAATAAATAACATTTTAAAAGGAAAAGGCAATCTGAAGAATGTCAATAACTGGCTAAGCTATGAATAAGAACTGATCCACAAACTGAGTTATTATGATGACCTTCGAGTAGAACAGCACTATTTTCTCACTTGAGCGCAAAAAATCAACAGATGTTGACAAGGTATATGTGCAGGGATGGAATACGGGCGCAGAATTCATACCGGGATCTGTTTAAGAAACTTCCCTACCTATAATATCGTTGATTTAAGAAGTAGAAAATTTTCTTACATTGATAGATAGTGGTATGAATTCTGCGCCCGTGTTCCATCCCTGTATGTGTTTAGTTCCTATCCCTGATTAGTCAGTTTTCAGTCTTGCTAAAAAATGCTTTTCCATTTAAAATGTTATTTAAATTTAGTTAGTTATAAAATCTAATTAGTAATAAAATAACTTCCAGCTTCATGTTAAATTTTTAAATGCTTTTTTTTTTTCTACTTTTATGACAATTCAGCTTTTTTTTTTTTTTTTTTTTTTTTTTTTTTGGATGGGTTTTTACGTCGCCCTAGTGCTGCGCAATGGCAATTGGTGACAGTCTGAGACTCACCCTAAGAGGTAGTCCGGAGGCATGCCATCACAATTATGATCCTCCACGAGGGATGTAATAGTGTTGGAGATGATTTAAAAATAAATGCAATGAATCGAGAAATCATGATTTTATTACGTTGTGTTCAGTTGTAGAATCAGTATTGCAAATTAATAAGGTCAGCAGCATCTCTAATGTTGAAATTTTAAGTAAAGAAGAAAATTACTGAAAAATGAGGACAAATGAGAACAAACGTCCAAAAATGAGGACAAATGAAGATATGAGAACTTCTGAAAGTAACCGAGGACAACACTTGAAAAATGAGGACTGGCCTCAGAAAATGAGGACATATGGTCACCCTAATTACCGCAGCAAACCAAGTGGTGAGCGAGAGTCACCTCTCGAGTTGCGGCATCAAACCACATGGTGAGTGAGAGTCACCTCTTGAGTACAAAGCAGTGATGCCAGATGGTCCAAAAATATTTTCCCCAACAAGTCTTCAAATTTCCCCAAATCAGGGTTTTTTTTCGAAAAAATCCCCAACTTGATTTCTACTAAAAAGGGAAAATAAAACATTTTTCAAAAAAAAAAAAAAATATATATATATATATATATATATATATATATATATATATATATTAAATCTGCTTATATGTATATATATATATATCAGCAGATTTTTCTATGCTTTAAGCTCAGATTTTTCCCCAAATGAAGACAAGTTTTGAAAAAATCCCCAAATAACAATAAAGCTATTGAAAGTCTCTAGTCGTAGGGATAAATCATTACGTTGCCAACATTGACATAAAGTTTAAGAACTCCCCAGATTTGTCCTCAAAAATTTTAGAATTCCCCAAAAATGTCCCCACAAACATTTGGTCCCCAAAATTGTCCCCAGAAGCCTAAAAAAAAAAACCCCGAAATAGGGACAAAATCCCCAATCTGGCATCACTGGTGCAAAGAGTTAAGAGTGATTATGAATCGAATTAATCTATCTGTGCATCGTCCTGTCATTCTGTTTGTCTGTTGTTTGATCCCGTAGGCAAAGTCCATTTAAGGCTAAACGATGCGTCGAGTTCGTACAGTTGGGAAGTGTTTTTAATCTATGTAAACTGCAGGATTTTTCATTCTTGCTTTTTTTAAATTATTATTTTGTTTGAAATTTTCCAACAAAATTAAAAGTGTTTATAAATTAGGTTCGTGTATTAGTCTGTAACTGTATACATTCTCATTTCCTTTGGTATATTTACAATGCTGTAAAATCGATATAGGTATGATGGCTTAAGTGGGATGCCCCGATGACTATTTCTAATAGATTTTAACCCGTATCCATTCGAATTTTAGAGAAAACAGAGAAAATTTCGAATGATTAGGCTGACGAGTGCGATCGGGTTCAAACCCGGCATTTTTATTCAACGGATTTTAAGAGTAAAACGGAAATTGATTTTAAATTAATTCACTACAGCATATTTTCGATTGAATTTCGCAGATCATGCTCATCGGCCTAGCCATTCAGAGTCTTCCTGGTTTTTTCCGAAACTCACGAGAATGTGACTAAGGATTCCTTGGAGAGATACCCACGGAGGGTATCTCCCTCAGGCCTAGTTCCCCATCCTGTTAAAACGCCATGAACATCGACTATTTGTTTGTGTACAATTCGCAAAAAAATTCGCATATAGTACTATGGTCTATAAGATTTATTTCCTTAAGAGGGGACAATAACTAATCTCGCCGGCAGCTTTCGCCCATGTTATTGTATGGGAAAATTTGTTGCTACAATTACACATTACCTAATGAATATTTTTAAATTCTGTTTTCGCAGTCAGAAAATTCATAACCGTTAAATGAGTACTCATTTTTGAAAAATTAATTTTTTTAAATTTTTACATTTTAATTTTGAGTTCAAAAATGCGATTTTTCACGAAATGCATTTTTCTCATTTTCTAATCGCAAAATGAAATACTAAAAATTTAAAAAATCAATTTTTGGAAAACAAGTACTAATTGAACGCTTATGAATTTTCTAAATGTGAAAACAGAATTGAAAAATATTCATTAGGTAATGAGTAATTATGTAAACAAATTTTCCCATAGAATAACATGGGCGAAGGCTGCCGGCGAGATTAGGTATTGTCCGCTCTTAAAGCATTTTTTAATATCATTATGCTGCACAAAACATAATAAAATTAACATATATTATTCAAAGGACCAAAAGCATATTTCCTGTTGAATCAGCATATATAGTTACGCTCATCACTGACTGACTGACTCTGTCACGCTTAAAAAGGCAAAGAGGTTTCCTTGGGCTCTGTCTGTGTTTGAACGCAAGTTGTCACATCATTTTCATACATTAGTTCATTAAAAAAAATCTAATGGTCCGATCGATAAGCTGTTTAATCCGACGGATTCAGAAAAATCGCCCCTTTCATTTGGTACCTTATTTGTAATGAATTTTTGATTAGGTTTTTTAAAATTAATTAAAATATGAAGATAGACATAGCTTTAAAATAGACATTTAAATTTTTAATGGTTGCCATTTTTTTTTTTTTTTTTTTTTTTTTTTTTTTTCAGCATAAAATGAAATATGCTTTCACGTGGAAAAAAAAAAAAAATTATAAAATATTAAATTTGCTCATGCATATGAAAAAATGACGTCTATAAAATAATAATAATAATTTTAAATTTTAAAGGTAACGAAGAGATATAAATAAAGTGCGAAAATTTCGCACGGGCTTGCTTAGCAAATGAATTATTTGAAATGATGAGAAATAAGTAAAATGAAATGATCATTTTTCAACAGACGCCGTAGTCGCCCTACAACTACTAGTATAGAATAATTTCCATTAATGAAGGAATAATTGATTTAGAAGACTGTACAATAAAGTTTAGATACATTTTGGGATATAAATTGGAATTATTTAAAATGACTTATCATTGTAATAGTTGTCGTTTTCAATCCCAATCTGCAGTCGCTGGCCTAGGTGTGCGAAGTTTCTAGTGGTTTTCCCCGAAATGCGTGTAATTATGTACTAGGACCCCTTAGAAAGAGACTCTAATTCGAGGTTACCTATACAGGCCTAAAAATATTTTAATCCACTCAAGTATTTTATTTATATTTATTTATTTACTTATTTATTACTTTCTCTTACCCATAAGGTAGAGAAAGTATTGTTTTTAGGTCAAATTTTCGAACGCGAGATTTTGTTATATTTACACGTTTTGAGGTCCCCTGAATACGAAAATCATGTTTTTAGCAAATGGTCTGTGTGTATGTCTGTGTGTGTGTCTGTATGTCTGTGTGTCTGTCTGTTATCAGCATATCTCAAAAACAAATTATGGCAGAAAGTTCAAACTTGGTATTCTAAATGTGTATCATATAGGGATGCTACAGTAAGCTTTTCGTTAAGATCAAACAAATGGTTCGTGTACAGGGACAATCAAGAGAATTCTAATACATTACGTCTATGGGGGAAATTGCAGGTAAGTAGAGTTTAACGTCTATAGACTGCACTAAACCAAATGAAACGAATATATATTTTTTGTAATAGAGATAGTTAACTGGGAAAAAAAAATTGTATATGTAAGAGCTCGCCAATACCTTTAAAACGAATGGTTGAACCATCGATCTGCGATAATTTAAAACAAAGTTATCGATTTTTTTTTTTACTTTTAACGAAAAAAAAACTTAGAAAAAAAATCGTACTTTTTTTTTTTTCTAATTTTGAGAATAAAATGGACTTTTTTTTGGATATTTGGTGTTATACTACTTCTCTAATATGGAAATCGTCTGCATTATCATGAAAGATAATTTTTTTAAATAATAATTTTAATAAATTATTTTTTAAAAACAGAATTATTTTTTAATAACCGAATAAAATTCTATATAAATGTAGGTGCATTAATGAAACAGGGGGTTGAGGGGGGCGGTAGCCCCCCTCATACAGAACTAATTATCACATAAAACTCTTCAGAAGCCTAATATGATTTGTTTAACATAGGTTTACATGAGAGTACTCGTTATCTTACCTATTAATCTGCAACCTGTATTTATTGAATTAAATTTCAGGGTAAGAGAAAGTCGTGTGAGTGACACACCAGATTATTTTTAAATACTGATCGGGGCTTTGCCCCCATCGAGTTACGTTTCCGCTTGAATAATGCACAAACTGAAAAAAAAGAAAAAAAAAAGAAAGAAAGAAAGAAAAGAAAAACGTCGATTTTTTTCTGACACGGAAGCGATAAAAACCATTTGGCTAATTGAACGGAAGCAGAAATACAATGAGACAAATTCCTAAAGATTATAAATCTCTGTTTGGACAGTTGTTAAAACTTGAACTTTGAAATGGCTGAATATCTAAGTGCGCCTAAATTGTAAAATGTCTGAATTTTTATGCGTCTAAACTGTAATATGTCTTAATTTCAGACCTATTAACCTTATTCAGACACTTATCTCAGCAGATTTATAAAGAGATACTTATGTGCCTTAATTGGTTACTCGGGTGCCTTCGGGCAGGGCGAGTCACAAGTATCTTATATGTGCCTTAATTTCAGACATCACGTGAGTCTGAAAATTTGCATACTTAAGTGTTTCAGACATTTATGTGTCTGAATTGGTATTTCAGACACATTTCTGTCTAAATTTAAGGCGCTTCTATTTACAGTGTATATAGTTGAAACAACACTCTTTTTAACACTTTCTAACAAATTTGAAAAATATATTTATGATTTCAGTTTGTCTGTCAGCTTGTTTATCAGCGTTCTAACTCATGTAACTATTCAGAGAATTTCTCGAAATTGACATATGTTATACAAGATGTTTATGAAATGTTCTCTGTTGAAAATGGGGTATCATTACTGGTTTATGTACAGGGACACCCGAAAGAATTTCGAAGTATTGTGTGAGAGGTATTTTTTTATAAACTGCATTTCAGTACCTTTATTTTGCACAAATCATGATGAAATTGACATTTATTATTCAGTTACCTTTTTTTTTTTTTTTTTTTTTTTTTTTATTGAACACAAGCATGATTAGAATTAAGATTTGGAAACACAAAAATATTCAGCTACATTAAGGGATATAACCGGAAATTACTGAAATTGCATTTTCGATTTTATTAAGCGTTTTAAATACTTTTCAAGAATGCTTAAGAATGAATATTAAATCAGTTAGTCTACATGTGTGTCTTCCTGACCTATGTAACCTTCCTGACTGTTGTGAGATCAGTTGGCAAAATATACTGAAGATTAAACGATACAACCCCTAGCAACACACTTGTCCACAGAACATCCCGAGGTGGCCCATAGGATTTCGCTTTTATCCACAGGACATCCTGAGGATACTTTTAGGAGAAGATGTGCTGCTAGGGACGAACACGTGCAAACCCCATAATTTTCCGTTCTTGTTTTTTTTTTTTTTTTTTTCTGTGAAATCTTACAATGATTGAACTGCTAATCTGCCTTTCTGAATGAATTTCCTTCAGGCTGAATGAAGAAATAAAAAGAATCTCTCTGCTTAAAAGTTAAGGGCCCTCTTCACTCACCGCCGACTGAAGCCAAAGCTAATGTTATTCTATGGGAAATTTTTCTTTACAAATAACTTATTAACTAGTACATATTTTTAAATTCTGTTTTCACATTCTGAAAATTCCCAGCAGTTAAATGGTCGGACCCTTTTGAAAAAAATTATTTTTTTATATTTTACTTTGAAGATGTAAAATACGAATTTTCAATATGTGAATTTTTTTCATTTTGCAATTTCAAAATAAAATATTAAAAATTGAAAAGGTACATTTTTAAAAAAGGTCCGTCAATTCAACAGTTGGGAATTTTCTGACTGTGAAAACAAAATTTATAAATATGTATTAGTTAATAAGTTGTTTGTAAAGAAAATTTCCCCATAGAATAACATTGGCTCGGGCTTCCGGCGACGGTAAGTGAAGAGGGCCGTTAATAAAGTATTTGTTTGTATAAAACAAGTAAACTACAATATTTTAATAAAATGATTTTTAAACCGAACAGAATTTATCAGTAAAAGAATTTTTAGAGAAATATTTTACATAATTTTCCAATTTTTCTAATTGTTTTTGACATGACTTATGTATATGTTTAAATAAAAGAAAATTGTTATTTTAAAAAATTGTCAAATTCAAAAGCAGGTTAGACACTCTACAGTGCATTTTTTGGAATACACCATGTTGCTATTATGCTCTGTGGCCACCACGAGAATTTCTTCTATATAATCTCACACAAATTCATGCAGTAATACAATTTTTTTATTAAATTATAAATTATTTTCCATGACCAATGCAGACGATTTTTATCTCATAAAGTATAACACTAAATGCTGAAAGAAAATCAATTTTGTATTAACATCAGAATTTGTTTTTTTTAGTTAAAAAAAAAAAAAAAAAAAAAAAAAAAAAAATTTAATTATTACAGATTTATGATACAAACTTTCGTTTTAAAGATATAATTTTTATATTCAGTTAAAAGATTAATTATATATTATATTGTTACGAAATTGTAAATAATTGTGTTTATTTTTGTATAAATTCTTTCAAAGAGGCTTAGTAAGTTGATAAAGTGCTAATTTTGTGCATTTCTAGTCGTTTTAGCGTTGAAATAGCCTTATTTTCCCTTAAAAACGCATTAAAAAGCCCCAGTAATGCACGTAATGGATTTGGCGCCAAATTTGGCGACTTTTCCCACCTTGGCGATTTTTTTTTGGCGACCTTGGCGAGAAAATCCTTATATGGGATATACCAAATATGGAAGCTGTAAGTTGATTGGTTGACCACTTTCTAGAGTTTTCTCGAAAAATCTGGGCTCAATGGAACAGCATATAAGGAGCGCTTCCTCGCCAAGGCAGTTAGTTCAGTTCAGATCTCAGCGAGCTTCGCTAGTGCTTGCATTGCTCTTGAGCCTCTTTGAGAGAGACTTGCTTCAAGTGTTATTGGTATACAGTTTGTACTGTGGATTTGTTATTGACAGCTGTTGTTTAAGCTGTGTTTACTGTTTGAATTGAAGCTGATACTTGGTTTATAGACCTGCATTTTTCTGGAATTTTCTGTGAATAAATTACTGAATTTTTGTACGTTTGGCCTTTCATTCTCAGACAACTCACGAACCCCCAAGTACGCAACATTTCTGGTGTCAGAAGCGGGATTGTCTGTGAATGGTGATAACGAGGGCTATGGAGCAAGAGATGAAAAAACTTCTAGAAACCTTAGCTACCCAGATGAATGAAATGAAAGCCGGTCAGGAAAAGATGGAAACCGGATTGAAAGAGAAAATGGAAACATCGCAAAGAGAGTTGAAAGACGGTTTGACTGAAGAAATGAAAGTAGCACAAGAGAAAATGGAAACATCGCAAAGAGAATTGAAAGACGGTTTGACTGAAGAAATGAAGGTAGCACAAGAGAAAATGGAAACATCGCAAAGAGAGTTGAAAGACAGTTTGACCGAAGAAATTAAATCTAATCAAGACGAGATGAAGAGAGAACTTTCGACAGTAAAGGAAGTGATTGAAAGTAAATTATCGGATATGGAAAACAGAATGGATGGAATAGAAGAGAAAGTTATAAAGATAGAAGAAAATTTTGAAGAGAAAGTTTTGAAAGTGGAAAAGAATTTTGAAGAGAGATTTATGAAGATAGAAGAGAATTTTGAGGAGAAATTTAAAGAAAACTTTGATCAAGAGCTGAAAGGAAAGGTTTCAGAGATAGAAAGCAAGTTTAAGAGAATGGAGGAAGATCTTGAGAGAAAAATGAGAGAAGAGTGGAGCGGAGAGGTAATAGGGAATGATTTGCAGAGCAAGATTCGGAATCTCGAAGAAAAGTTAGAATCCAAGCCCCAGGAAACTGAAAGGAAAGAGAGAAGAAACCAGAATCACGAATTTATTAAGCTATCTACCTACGACGGCAGTTCCTCCTGGCATGTATATAAGACGCAGTTTTCCATCGTAGCTGAAGCTAACGGCTGGGACTCTACCGCCAAGTCGGTCCACTTAGCAGCAGCATTGCGGGGAGATGCAGCCGAGATCCTGAGAAATGTTTCTAAAGAAGAAAGGAACGAATTCGAGGCCTTGACTAGAGCACTGGAGCTACGGTTCGGAGAGAAGTGTTCTAAGGACTATAGTCGCCTCCAGCTAAAGTCCCGTTACCAGAAAACGGGCGAAAGTTTGCAAGAGCTGGCAGCGGACATTCAGAGATTGTCACACCTAGCATTCTCAGACTGTCAAGCTGACACTCGAAACGACTTAGCTCTTCAGTACTTTATCGATGCTGTTCGGGATCCAGAAATTCAAAAAGCGCTGAGACTCTCCAACATCAGAGACGTAGAATCAGCTTTAGGCTATGCACTTAGGATAGAGGCAGCCCAACAAGCCTCCCGTAAAGACCGCCATACCATAAGAGCAGTCTCATTAAACGATACGCCTGCTGGTGAAAATGAAATGAAGAGAAGTATCGAAGAGATCTTAAAGAGATTACGCAGCCTGGAGAATAAAAAGGAAATAAAGGACCGGAAGATAAAGTGCTGGGGCTGTGGAGGGGATGGTCACGTGAAGAGGAACTGCCCTTTACGACCAACTGTAGGAAATCACCCGGCTTCACCATCACTGCAGGGAAACTAAGAGGAGGCCATCTCGCGGGGCGGAGGTTGCCTAAAATTAAAGAGCCCCAATTTACAGTATTTCATGTTTCATCGATGAGTGGCGGCGATAATGGACTTCACGTCTATGGCCAAGTCAACAACGCCACCTGCCGGATGATTCTGGACACGGGAGCCAACGTGACCATCATTAGAACGGATTTGGCTCAAGAACTAAAAGAGAAGATCATCTGGACGCCGCCCTGTGTTAAACTCCAAACTGTGACCGGAGACGAAATCAAAATATATGGAAAAATGAACTTGACCATCACTTTTGGGAATGCCAGTTACCATCATATGGCATATGTGGCTGATATAAGAGATCCGTTAATCATTGGAATTGATTTCCTGAGAAAATTTAACTTTCAATTGGACTTCAAGAATAATGAACTGCATTCGAGTTCGGAAGACATCGCTGTGTTCAACACTGAAAATCAAGACATTCAGACAATTTGCCAGATAACAGCCAAGTCTGAAATTTCCATCCCTCCACACACAGAGATAATAGTTTCAGGAACACCACCTACAAAGCAATACTTCCGCTATGGACTGATTGAACACCCGAATACAGACAATAGCCCAAGAGGAGTTCTGGTAGCTTCATCTCTAGTTGATCTCTCAAAGAATACTATTCCTGTGAGAGTCGCAAACATCAGCGATAAGGTCCGAACAGTGAAGAAGGATGAGGTGTTAGCAGCCTGCATTCCTGTAACATGCATCAACCGCCCCACGCAATCAACTGAATCCAAGTCTTCTGAACAGTTAATAAAGGAATTACTCAAGAATGCGGAGTTAGGAAAGGAACAGAGATGTGCTGCAGAGAAGCTACTCCAAGAATTTAAAGACCTTTTTTCTCGAACACCTGAAGACGTCGGGAGAACGAACATCACCCAGCACAGAATTGATACAGGAAATCATCCTCCAATCAAACAACATCCAAGAAGACTTCCCTTTGCTAAACAGGAGGAGGTCACTGAACTTCTAAGTGAAATGCAGCACAATGATGTCATCGAGCCATCAACGAGTCCTTGGGCCTCTCCCATAGTACTGGTGCGGAAAAAGGATGGTTCAACAAGATTTTGCGTGGATTATCGTCGTTTGAATGACATCACGAAGAAAGACAGTTACCCTCTTCCCAGAATTGACGACACATTAGACACACTTGCTGGCAATAAATGGTTCTCGACTTTGGATCTGAAGAGCGGTTACTGGCAAGTAGAATTACATCCTGATGATCGTGAGAAGACTGCATTCACCACGGGACGGGGCCTGTGGCAATTTAAAGTTATGCCATTCGGATTATGTAATGCTCCTGCCACCTTCGAACGCCTGATGGAGACAGTGCTAAAAGGACTTTCCTATGAGGCCTGTCTGGTGTATTTGGACGATATTATCATTGTGGGGCGCACCTTTGAAGACCATCTACGAAACATCCGAAAGGTGCTAGAGAAACTCAGAATGGCTAACCTCAAATTGAATCCAGGCAAGTGTAACTTGTTCCGTCGTGAAGTGAGCTACCTCGGCCATATCATCTCTGCCGAAGGCGTGAGAACTGATCCTGAGAAGATCTCTGCAGTCGAGAACTGGAGTCGCCCTGAAAATGTACACCAACTACGAAGTTTCTTGGGGTTATGCACTTACTACAGGAAGTTTGTCAAGGGTTTCTCAAATATTGCCAGACCACTCCACAAGCTGACGGAAGCCAAACAGAAGTTCCTGTGGACAGATGAATGTGAAAACGCGTTCAAGCGACTTAAAGAGGCCTTAACATCATCGCCTATCTTGACATATCCACAGTCCGACAGACAGTTCATACTTGATACAGATGCCAGCCATGAGAGTGTCGGTGCTGTTCTGTCGCAGGAAATTGACGGTCAAGAACATGTCATTGCCTATTGGAGTAAATGCCTGTCTAAACCGGAGCGAAATTACTGTACCACCAGGAAAGAGCTACTCGCCATCGTAAAAGCCATAGAACATTTCCATCATTATCTGTATGGCAGAAGATTCCTGCTCCGGACTGACCATGCATCTTTAACGTGGTTGCTCCAGTTCAGGAACCCGGAAGGACAGATTGCCAGGTGGATACAACGCCTGCAGGAATATGACTTCGAGATACGTCATCGTAAAGGGACTCTACATGGTAATGCAGATGCCTTGTCACGGAAGCCCTGCTCGGAAAGCTGCAAGTACTGCTCTAGAGCCGAACAGAAATACTTGCCGATAAATCCGGTTGCCCGCCAAGTTACTGTCTCAACACCATCAGATCAAGATCCCGATCCATGGAGTGACGAAGAACTTAGAAAAGCCCAGTTGGAAGATCCTGACATAAAGCCAATATTACAGCTGAAGGAAACGACCAGCAACAGACCTATCTGGCAGGATATTTCCAGATTTAGTCCCATTACGAAAAGTTATTGGGCACTTTGGGACTCTCTTCATATCAGAAACGGCGTATTATACAGAAAGTGGGAATCTCATGATGGGAAAAGCTTCAGATGGCAGATTTTATTACCAAGATCAAAAATGCCAGCTGTTTTAGAACAACTGCATAGTAGCTCTACCGGAGGCCATTTTGGGGTAATGAAGACTCTGCAGAAAGTTCGGGAACGTTTCTACTGGTGCAAGGCAAAGGAGGATGTGGAGAAATGGTGTAAATCCTGTGATGCGTGTGCGGCACGTAAAGGCCCGCAGAAACGAAGTCGAGGAAGACTGCAACGGTATAACGTGGGAGCACCATTTGAACGGATTGCAATCGACATCTTGGGTCCTTTGCCACGGACCTCCAGTGGAAATAAATACATCCTCGTCGTGATGGACTATTTCACCAAGTGGCCTGAGGCATATCCCATTCCCAATCAAGAGGCATGCACAGTCGCAGAGGTCCTAGTGCAGCAATGGGTGTCAAGGTACGGCACGCCCCTACAACTTCATACCGACCAAGGTAGGAACTTTACCTCTGATGTTTTCAAAGGACTGTGTCAACTGCTCGGCATAGACAAAACCCGGACAACACCCTTACATCCCCAGTCGGACGGCATGGTCGAGAGGTTCAATCGTACCATCCTAAATAACCTCTCTCTGCTAGTATCAAGGAACCAGCAAGATTGGGACTTGAAGTTGCCATTGTTCTTGCTGGCTTATCGAAGTGCTGTCCATGAAACCACCGGCTATACTCCAGCCCAGATGCTGTTTGGACGTGAACTTCGTCTCCCCTGTGATCTCCTGTTTGGTTGTCCACCCGATGCGCCTTCATCGCCCGAGGAGTACATCCAAGATCTCCAGGCACGATTTGAGGACGTACACAACTTTGCTCGGGAGCGGATTAACATGGCAACGGAGAAAATGAAGACAAGGTACGATCTAAAGGCTACGCAACATGAGTTTCAGGAAGGAGAGAAGGTCTGGTTGTGGAATCCTGTTCGACGCAAAGGACTCTCTCCCAAGTTACAGTGCAGCTGGGACGGACCATACACAGTCTTAAAAAGGCTGAATGATGTAGTGGTGCGGATCACTAAAACACCTTCATCAAAACCGAAGGTGGTGCACTATAATAGGCTAGCCAAGTACCACAAGTAACGGTAATATTAAAAATTAAAAATGTAAATACTGGTAAAATTTGCGCATGCGTAATGTAAATATTTGTACATATTTGTGAAATTTGTAAATATTTATATATAAATATTTGAACATATTTGTGAATTTTTTAAATCTTTCTCACTTGATTTGTATTTCTATTTTAGCGTTATATGCAACTTAGTTTTTGTGTTTTAGATTGTGTAAATTTGTTTAGTTTCGCCTCTTTACCAAGGGTTGCACTGCCCGGGACGTGCAGTCCTTGGGAGGGGGGCAGTGTTACGAAATTGTAAATAATTGTGTTTATTTTTGTATAAATTCTTTCAAAGAGGCTTAGTAAGTTGATAAAGTGCTAATTTTGTGCATTTCTAGTCGTTTTAGCGTTGAAATAGCCTTATTTTCCCTTAAAAACGCATTAAAAAGCCCCAGTAATGCACGTAATGGATTTGGCGCCAAATTTGGCGACTTTTCCCACCTTGGCGATTTTTTTTTTGGCGACCTTGGCGAGAAAATCCTTATATGGGATATACCAAATATGGAAGCTGTAAGTTGATTGGTTGACCACTTTCTAGAGTTTTCTCGAAAAATCTGGGCTCAATGGAACAGCATATAAGGAGCGCTTCCTCGCCAAGGCAGTTAGTTCAGTTCAGATCTCAGCGAGCTTCGCTAGTGCTTGCATTGCTCTTGAGCCTCTTTGAGAGAGACTTGCTTCAAGTGTTATTGGTATACAGTTTGTACTGTGGATTTGTTATTGACAGCTGTTGTTTAAGCTGTGTTTACTGTTTGAATTGAAGCTGATACTTGGTTTATAGACCTGCAATTTTCTGTGAATAAATTACTGAATTTTTGTACGTTTGGCCTTTCATTCTCAGACAACTCACGAACCCCCAAGTACGCAACAATATTATATAAATATTTAATTAAAGATAATTAATTTATATAATTAATATATATTATATAAATATTTATTTAAAGATATAATTTTTATATTTTAAAGGATATAATATCTAATTACAAGTTCTTTTGAAAGATATCCGTATTGAATACTTACCAAAGAGAATTAGAGTGCTGATTCAATGGATGACGGATTAGGTTTCCTTGGTTCAAGATGAATCACGTGACATGCTCCAATAGGTTGCTGTGCTTGACCCTTTATCGCTATTTTGCCATTTAAAATATCAGTTCGACAAATTATCATTATTATTAGGTAACCTGACAGTCCTATGACAGAAATAAACTGTTTTTAAAATAATTTTACACATATTTCACATTTTAATAAATAATAAAATACCTTTTTTTTCATCGTTTCCCAACAAGTTTAAAAGTGTTTATAAAAGAAAATTTAAACTTTTAATGAGCTAAATTTAACAACAAATAATAATTTTTCAACTATTTTTAAGCATTTTGTCGTTTAAAGTTCAACTACACGAAATAAAAAAGAAGTAAAATCAAAATCAAAATGATTTAGGACAAAAGAATATTAAACTACGTAAGTAAACAAAAACATTGGCTGCGAAGAACAATCTCCAAACCGTTGCCATAGAAATTTACTGAAAATAAGCTGTTACCAAGGGAACCACCGAATACGCAGGTGCAAGGAGAGCATGCCACATGACTCATCTTGGACCTTCTCAAGGGTTACCATTTATCACTCTACTTTATATATCTCGTTGATACTTATATCCCCGAGCATCACTCGAGGATGAAGTAGGACCAGTGGGGTTGGTGTGGTGCTCCTCTATGCACACAATTTTTTCCTGGTTTACTATTACTATTATCAATAATTCATATTAATTTTACAATCATGCGCTAAAAAAAACTTTCCTTATATTTATTTATACGAAAATTTTTCTAATACTGCCATGTTAAAAAAAAAAATAAATAAATAAATAAATAAAAAAGGGTATCACAGCGCCACCGATTGAGCGATTGATCCTCATATGTAATCATGGTCCAGGATTAAATTAGATCAGGGTCCAACTAAATATCAAGTTCGGTTATATTTCGCTGATTGTTCGTGAGATACAGCGTCCACAAAATTTGTTATATACACACAAATAGACATTTTCTAAAAACAATCGAATCGTGTCCGTCAAAAACTAGGGTTCAAAAATTTTTAGGAATCCAATCTTTCTTTATATATATATATAAGAAAGTAATAATCTATACACGGGAAAAAAAATATACCTCCTTCATCTAGAATGAATATGTGATCATTTTCTAAATCCCTTAAATAGAAATATAGATTTTCGAGCTATGCGCATAAGGCACGCCAATAAACTGAATAGACGAATTTTTAACTAGAAGTACAGTAAAATTTGATTTTACTGTACTTTAAAAAAATGGCTCTGTCCTGATGATGCCCTGATGTTCAGGGCGAAAGGCCTTGACACGATGTATTTCAAATGATTTTTAATTAAATGTATCATTTTATACGTGTTTTACAGTGAATTTTTACTTTCCGAACACTATAGTGAGGAAAGTATTGTAATCATGTCAAAAATCCGAATTCGAGATTTTGATGTTTCTATACGTTTTGAGGTCCCCTGAGTCCGTTTTCACTATTTTTATGATGATGTATGTATGTGTGTGTGTATGTGTGTATGTATGTGTGTATGTGTGTATGTCTGTGGGTGAACACGCTAGCGTCTAAACGCTTCGTTCGATTAACCTGAAAGTTGGTACGCATATTGTAAGTCACCATAGTACGAACCCTATAGATTTTGGTGAATCTAGCACTTATAGTTTTTTTACAGGGACACAAAGAAAAATTCTTTATCATTATGGCCTATGGGAGCAAAATCTTAAAAGTGCGATAGCATCTAAACGCCTTATTCAATTGAGCAAAAATTTTATACACATATTATAGATCACAAATACTCAATCTGTATAGATTTTGGAGAATCTAGCACTTATAGTTTTTTTACAGGGACACAAAGAAAAATTCTTTATCATTATGCCTATGGGGCCAAATTTTTAAAAATGTGATAGTGTCTAAACGCCTTATTAATCCGAGCAAAAAAATTGTACACATGTTATAGATCACAGTTGAACTAACTGTATAGATTTTGGTGAATCTAGCACTTACAGTTTTTTTACAGGGACACAAAGAAAAATTCTTTATCATTATGGCCTATGGGACTAAATTTTTAAAAGTACGATAGCATCTAAACACCTTATTGAATTCAGCTGAAAATTTATATGAGTATTATAAATCACTGTTGCACTAACTATAAGTATTTTGGTGAATCTAACATTTATAGGTTTTTACAGGGACACAACGAAAATTTCTTTGTCATTATGATCTATGGGCTCAAAGTTCAGTAGCGTTAAATAAAACAACGTGTAATAGATGGAGAAAAATACTCAAACACTCTATTATGGTTTTCTCTCTTTTGTTTGTTTAACAACTACTCTTTCTTTACTTTATCTACAAAACTGTTAATTACTCAATGTTCGGAAAGTCGAGTGGAGTCACTCCAGATTTTTTTTTTAATAAAAATTGTGGTTTTCTGCAAATACGCGTGTGGTTGTGATGTCTCTATATGAGATGTAATTTTATATTCATTTATTAATTTTTTTAGCCATCTGAGGTCTTGCTTTCCTAATTTTCTTCACTAAGAATGGAATTTTTTCAAATTTTCGGTCATTTAAACCTGCTTTGTTTAATAGTGGCTGCACTGTAGTTCAAGAAATTATGCTGCTAAACAATTTTTCTGAATATCTTTTATGTTCTAAATGTAATACAAAACGATTTTATATGCAATGGCTTTTTAACTTACGGTCATCTCGCTTGGATGACCAAAATGGCCGCCTAAAACCAAATTTCCAGTTTTAACGGACAAAAAATTTATATCTTGCTAAAAACCCTTTTACCAATATTTCGTTAACATTTAATTATTTTGCCATCTCACATATTAAAATATTTTTTTCAATTTTCTTTCAAAAATTAATACTTTTTGTGGCATCGTTAACTGCCTTATTCTTACCACTTAAGAAATAATTTCTAAAATAACAACTTTCCTAAGAATTGCATTTTGTTTTTAACACTGGACTCATTGCTAAAGTGTATGTGGAGGACAACATAATAAAATCTGTTCGAAAATTTGCTTTTTAAACGATAAAATTGGCGGTTGTAAAAGGGAAAAAGGAAAATATCCAAGTTCGGCTTTTTTTTTTTTTTTTTTTTTTTTTTTTGTCGCTTAGTGTATATCCTAAAATTATTATCATGATTTGACAGATTTTTTGCTTATAACAAGAATGGATTTCAACAAAATTTTACAAAACTTGCAGGAAAATTGACAAGACATTGGAAAACATTATTCTCAGATATAAAATGTATTCGTTTAATTTTCGATGAAATATTTGTTGTAGCAATAAAATATTTACATGATGCAGGGGTCGATTCAGGTAAAATTTGGGCTCCTTTTGCGGCCCCTTCACAAAATTCCACATAGTAAAAAAAGCCCCTTCACAAAATTCAAATTCATAAAAAGTGACCCTTCACAAAATTCAAATTTATAAAATGAGTCCCTTCACAAGATTTTATTTTATAAAAATCATCCTTTCATTAAATGTTTTCATATTTTCAGTATTATTTTTAATTTATGCCTTAATTTGGCACAACGAAACTCTATTAACATGATATTAAACATTACATAAAGTGATTGTAAAAACTGAAGATTTTACACAATATTTTACTTTTTCACAAAAATAAATAAAAATTTCACAAAAATATTTTGTTTTTGACAAAAAAAAGGGACACAAAAATTAAAACCTGGATCGACCACTGTGATGTAAATATTTTATTGCTACGCATGCGCAAAAGATTGTACTTTTTAAAAGATAGATTGAAAGCTAGATGTATAGAGCAACTTATGTTAAAAGTTCATTTGGAACGAATAAAAAATTAGAAAATTTACTGTAAAAAGAATGAGCGGATTTTTTAAGATTTTTAAAGAGTTTCAATGGGCTCTTCCCACCTGACGTCAGAGTTCACATGATAGAGGAAAAACAAATAGCAGACGAAGTCTTGTTTATCTAGAGCGATTGCGGAAATAACATATTTTCTATTCTTATTTTTGATCAATCGTATTTAATCAGTGTTATTTTTTTATACATCATCATTTTTAATCCATTTTATATCATTATTCATCATCTTTTGTTTGCTGTATAGATTTAGAATCATCATTTAGTTTATATTTGTTATCGATGTTCATGAAGAACACGTTAAATACTCTGATTTTTGGTACTTAAATCAGTGACAGTGCAATATCGTACTGCATAAATCCATTTAGATCAGTAACTAAGTTAATTAACTTGTTGTAACACCTTTATGCAATTAAATTAAATGAAAACATTTTAAAATTCCAAATTATAATCCATAAATATTCCACAAGAAGCTATTATTTATTGCTAGATCAGTTAATGTTACAGTTACACTACAATATACAAAAATCGATTCTTATAGGTAAAAATAAATAAACACGTAAAATGTTTTTTAAAAATTATTAAATTTACAAATACAATTATTCTACTGTTTACAAACGTACAATATTACTTTTATTTCATTTTATATTAAATATTAACACTTTTGTTCTTAAGAACAATATTTAATTGAATTCTATTCTCAGAATTCGATTATTCGTTTTCCTCTATCACGTGATTGAGCAGACGACGGTGGGAAGAGCCCATTGGAAGCTCATAAGGAATATTTCATAAAAAGGTGTTGGGGAGAAAATCTCGCATGGGCAAAATATCGCCTACATAAATGAATAGAATGCAAAAAGGAGATCGTAATTATTAATAATGGTGTATAAAATTTCATAACAACACATACCATAGTCAGAGCACTCACATACAGACAAATATACCTCAAAAATTGTTATACATTTTGCTTAAAAGAGTTTAAAGGCTGTGTTAATTAACTTTTGTCAAGATTAGTCATGAAGAATTCAATCGTACTTATCTATTTTAAAATTTTTAATTAAGGTTTTTGAACAGTGTTCAGCTTTGATGTCAGCAGTGAAGTACAATATTTTTAAAATGTATGTTCAATGGTGAAAAGCAAATTATAAAATAACTTAAAATTAAATATATATAAAGTAATAAAATTCCATTCTATAATGTACTTATTTATTTATTTATTTTAATTAAATAATTTAGATTTCTAAAGCCCTGTGGCCTTCACCAGAGATCCCACGTGATACAAATGTATATTTTCAAATAGATCATACTATTTTTTTTATGCGATATTTTTTCCGGCGATATTTTGTCCCGTGATATTATGTCCGGAATCCGGATCCCTATAAAAATGATTTTTTTAAGTGTGCGTGAAATAATTGGATCTTTAAATTAAATGCTTGACATGTGGAAAACCCCTTAAAGGCTTGTAACTCTAACATAATTTTATTTATTTACTGAAATTAGTAAGCTCATAAGGGGGTTTTCATAAAAATGATTATTTTGATATATGGTTAAAATAATTGGAACTCCAAATTACATTCGTGGCATGTAAAAAACCTCTTATGAAATTTAAATTCTGAAAAATATCTAAAATCTCACTCATTATTTTGCCGATAATACTTAACTTTTAACTTAATTTTATTTAATTTTTAGTGTATTCAAATGGCATTTTGACATAAGTTGCCTAATATGTCTTTCAACCCATATACTAAAAAAATTGCTATCTTTCGCACATGCGCAGTAAGAAATTATTTGCTACAAATATACATATCTAAGCGGTACTTAAACGTGTACATTTTATGTTTCAGAGTAATGTTTTTGTAATGGTTTATCAATTTGTTGAAATCCATTCTTATTATAAGCAATCTATATAATATTTCTCTAACGTGGACGAGTTTTAATTATTTTTTGTCGAAACAATACGATACGCGAGGATAAAAAATAATATTTATGCATGGACAATATTTAAGCACGCGGACTCAGCTCAATGGACTAATAAGAAAAAATGACGACATTTGTCTGATGAGATTATTTTACGGAAAAAAAAAATATTTTTAACAGTTTTTTCTTCAGAATATTTGCAAGCGTCATTTTAAACCTAGCAATATTTTAAAGATATATATGGAATATGAACTTTTGTGTCATAAATTGACTAAAAAACACAATCATAAAAAATATAATCAAAATAGGAATTATTTTATTTTATCTTATTTATTTATTTTTATACAAAAATAAATAAATAAATTATAATAATATATACCAAAATTAATAACAAGTCATCGCCAACATGATGACAAAAATTTAAAAGGCGTCGTGGGAGTCCTATATTAAAACTGTACTGCCTGTGGAAGTATGAAAATTGGGTCGTGAACTACAAATTTTATTTTGAAAACTTCCTTTTAATGATTTAATAATAATTTGGCTTCTGGTAAATTAGAATTTTAATTAGGTGGTGAAATTTGTATAACATTTATGAGTTTCAAATTTTAAAGGTAAATAAGAAAAGAAATAAAGTGCGAATATTTAGCACGGGTTTGCTAGTAAATAAATAAATAAATAAAATAAAATAAAATAAATATAAATATAAATAAATAAATAAAATAGCATATATATATATATTTAATTCCTACACTAAAGAATGCAAATATTGTAAATGATAAGTGGAATTATGTATTTAAGTTACAAGTCATTTGTAGCGTTTTTAATACAGGTTAATCCGAAGTATATATATATATATATATTTCAATTTGTGGGTTTCTCCCTAATTATACTCGTGACGTGACTATATCGTTACTAGAAAGTGTGAGTTAACGAATGATCGTTGCATGTTTGAACTTCCAAGGCCCTTTCACCCAGCTTTTCCTTAGAAAGTAGAAAATATGTAAAATAAAATAAAATAAAATTATAATTTTCCTTTAAATTTTCTACCAGAAAGTACTAAGATTAGCTTTTAATTTTTAATCATTATTATTTTCACGGATATTAGAGGCCGTTAAATGTATTCACTTAATTATGATTTTACTGTTTTTTCTTTTTCTTATTGGATTTTAGTAATTCTGACGTTACAGTACAAATGTAACTGGTAACTTCTGTTTTGATCATTATGTAATTAAATTATGTAATAGTATAAAGTAAAAAAAAAAAAAATCAATATGATCATATCATAACAAATTTTAATCCGGAAAATTTATGAGACAGATAATAGATTCTCTTAATTGGGTGATTTTAATAAAATTCCAATTTTCATCAGTTCTTATCTAATTCATTATTTGGTTTAATAGCCTGAATTTCCTTCTTGCATAATTTCAATGAAAGAAAATATATAAAACAGAAAAATATGTAAACTCATTCGCGTAATTTAAACCATAGATATAGTAATATATATAGATCTATCATCCCCATGTTATCGAGCAAAAAATTTTGATGCCGAAGAAAAGTTCTAAAATCAGCCATTAGAGAGTATTGAAAAAAAAAAAAAAAAAAAAAGAATAAAAAGAAAAATGAATTTGAAACTGTATCTGGAGTTTTTCATTCACCTTTAATAAATAAATTATTCATAAATTTTAGTTACTAAATTAACCGTGAGTATTCCTGTGTGTGATTTACTGGGGGAAAGGCAGCCATTAGAGTGATTTTTCTCGAAAAAAAAAAGGTGTCACTTTTTCCCTCTCGCTGATCAATCTATGTCTTATTACTATATCTATGATTTAAATGAACGTCATGTAGAATTTCATTTCCTCTCTTTTTCGCAAAAGTTGTTTTTCTCAAGAAATTACTCTGAAAGGGAAAAACGTTTTTATTGTGATTGAGTCTCGAACATCATCGAATCAAACAATGTATAAGAAATTTGAATTTTACCTCCAAGAACAATCATAAACAATTATCAAACTTCAAAACGCAAAAGTTATGTAAACAATTGCGATTAAAAAACAAAACAAGACAGAAAATCATGTTCGAAGAAAATCTTTGTTGTTGTTTTTTAGTGTTGCCACCGCTTCCGGGGTAATGATAACCAAACAGGTTTTTTTTCCTCTTCTTTCATTGCCATGACACGCCGATCTTCGGAGAGGAAAGAGAAAGGCGCACAAGATTTTTCTATTTATACTGAGAATGAAGATCAATGGATAATGATTACATTTCAGTGACAATTTGAGAAGAGTTCTAAACATGTTATGAAAATGATAGAATAGTAAAATGTCGTGGAATTCACTGCTCTTGTAAAGAGGTATTTATAATTCAATATTATTATTGTTGAGTATGTTGCCATACTGAACATTTTTCGAAAAAAAAAAAAAAAAACCAGACGATTTTTTATTTTGTTTCTAAATAAAAATTATTCGCTAATGTGGAATGCGAATGTGAGTTCTAAAACCGCATAATTATGCCTATGAAAAATATAGAATAGTAGAATGTCGTAGATTATTCGGACCTTTTAATCTGATAATCTGATATGTATTGTTGAATAATACTTTAAATTTGTGTTAGAGATGATAAGCTAAATTGAGTTCAATGACCACTAGAATTAAACCTATCGTTTAAAAATTAATTCTCATTTTAAATGTCTCAAAATATTTTTAAGGATTCGATACAGATTTTAACTTTTGAGCCCGGTATATTTGTAAATAACAAAAGTATGTTTGTGAAATTTATTATTATTGTTGTTGTTGTTGTTGTTTTATTTTATTTTATTTATTTATTTATTTTATGAAAAGAAAAAAAATAGTATATAAAACTTTTAATTTCAGTCTATACTCTATTTTATGTTTAAGCTGTTACATGGGTTTTGAAGGCTTAAAAGAAAAAAAAAAAAAAAAAAAAAACATATTTTTTTCTTTCTTTTCATAATGCACCTAATTATTATTATTTTTCTCCCTCGTTTTTTCGAATTTGCAATTTTTTTTTTCTAATTTTTCATTGATTTTTCTATTTTATTATTTCATATTTTGTTCAAACTGCTTTCTTTTTCATTTTAGTTATCTTCGTTTCTAGTAATGGTTACCATACTGTTTATTTTTCCTTCTTTCATATTTAATCATATGTTTAGGTATAGTTTATATATATTCTCGATTTTATTATAAAATTATTGCTTCAATCATTCTGATGATGTTTCGAAAAAAAAAAAAAAAAAAAAAAAAAAAAAATCCAAGCTGGTGATATATTTTACTTAGCGAAGCGATTGTTATTATCTTTTTATTATTATTATTATTATTATTAAATAAAATGTGATTTATTTTATTTATTTATTTATTTTATTTGTTCATTTATTTCATTTCAATTTTATTTATTTCATTTTATTTTATTTGTTCATTTATTTCATTTCATTTTTATTTATTTCATTTTATTTTGTTTATTTATTTATTTTTTATATAAATAACGAGAAGTGTCTGTGTGTCTGCATTCTGGTGCTCACATTACTGATCGCATAGGTGTGGCCGTGGCTGGAACCCTGCAGGTGTGCACCTGATCGAGATTTTTTCGAACTTCGAATTAAAAATTTTTAATTACATTTTTTAAAATTTTATATATTGGCTTCTATGTTGCATTTTTCTAAAATTTATTCATTCATTTCAATCGTCTGCGTATCTTAGCAACGGCTATTACGCTATTTATTTTTTAATTTTTTTAATTCATTTATTTGAAGGCGAAATCTTTTTTTTTAATTTTTTTTTATTGAAAATCAAATGGTAATACAGTAACAAAAATCAAGTATATTAAATTTTAAATTAAAAAACTTATTTATAACAGATAACAACTTTTTATTTTTTATTTTGTAATTAATTCCTTTGAAAGATTTTTTTTATTTTTATTTATAGCATTTGTTGGTAAAAAAAAAATAAATAAATAAATAAATGGTAGTATGTAGTAGAAAGGATTAAACTGATTAAAATTTAAGGTAAATTAAAATTTATTTGATTTTCATTTATTCAATTAAAATTTAAGTTTAATTAAAATTTATTTATTTTTTATTTATTTAATTCCTTATAAAAGAAAATATACTTTTTATTTTGTAAAGAGGGAGGGCTATACATGGTTCAAAAACTAAAATATTTAATAGATGCTGAGATACAGTCATATTAAAAATCGTAGTTTTTAAATAATAGCAGATGCTCCTGCCGTCGATAAATACCCGAACTGAAGTGCCCGGGAAAGACCTTTCTGCAGGCAGTGGGAACCTGGACCCGATGTAATGCGGGCGAGAAAAGAGCTGCCTATCCCGAAGCGAGGTTTAGAGCGATTTCATTTCAATGTAGATTTTTACTTTCCGAACACTATAGTGAGGAAAGTATTGTTATCATGTCAAAAATCCGAATTCGAGATTTTGATGTTTCTATACGTTTCGAGGTCCAACGAGTCCGTTTTCACTATTTTTACGATGATGTATGTATGTGTGTGTATGTATGTGTGTATGTATGTGTGTATGTATGTGTGTATGTATGTGTGTATGTCTGTGAGTGAACACGCTAGCGTCTAAACGCTTTGTTCGAATAAGCTGAAAGTTGGTACGTATATTGTAAGTCATCATAGTACGAACCCTATAGATTTTGGTGAATCTAGCACTTATAGTTTTTTTACAGGGACACAAAGAAAAATTCTTTATCATTATGGCCAAGGGACCAAAATCTTAAAAGTGCGATAGCATCTAAACGCCTCATTCAATTGAGCAAAAACTTTATACACATATTATAGGTCACAGATGCTCAATCTGTATAGAGTTTGGAGAATCTAGCACTTATAGTTTTTTTACAGGGACACAAACAAAAATTCTTTGCCAAAATTTTAAAAGTGTGATAGCGTCTAAACGCCTTTTTAATCTCAGCAAAGAATTTGTACACATGTTATAGGTCACATTTGAACCAACTGTATAGATTTTGGTGAATCTAGCACTTACAGTTTTTTTACAGCGACACAAAGAAAAATTCCTTATCTTTATGGCCTATGAGACCAGCGATAGCATCTAAACGCCTTATTCAATTGAGCTGAAAATTTGTATGAATATTATAAATCACTGTTGCACTAACTATAAGCATTTTGGTGAATCTAGCATTTATAGATTTTTACAGGGACACAACGAAAAATTCTTTATCGTTATGATCTAAGGGCTCAAAGTTCAGTAGCGTTAAATAAAACCTCGTGTGATATATGGAGAAAAATACTCAAACACTCTGTTATGGTTTTCTCTTTTTTGTTTGTTTAGCAACTCCTCTTTCTTTATTTTATCTACAAAACTGTTAGTTACTCAATGTTCGGAAAGTCGAGTGGAGTCACTCCAGATTTTTTTACTTTCCGAACACTATAGTGAGGAAAGTATTGTAATCATGTCAAAAATCCGAATATCAGATTTTGATGTTTCTATACGTTTCGAGGTCACCTGAGTCCGTTTCCACTATTTTTGAGATGATGTATGTATGTGTGTGTGTATGTGTGTGTGTATGTGTGTATGTCTGTGAGTGAACACGCTAGCGTCTAAACGCTTTGTTCAAATAAGCTGAAAGTTGGTACGTATATTGTAAGTCACCATAGTACGAACCCTATAGATTTTGGTGAATCTAGCACTTATAGTTTTTTTACAGGGACACAAAGAAAAATTCTTTATCATTATGGCCTATGGGACCAAAATCTTAAAAGTGCGATAGCATCTAAACGCCTTATTCAATTGAGCAAAAATTTTATACCCATATTATAGGTCACAGATACTCAATCTGTATAGATTTTGGAGAATCTAGCACTTATAGTTTTTTTACAGGGACACAAAGAAAAATTCTTTATCATTAAGGCCTATGGGGCCAAATTTTTAAAAGTGTGATAGCGTCTAAACGCCCTTTTAATCTGAGCAAAAAAATTGTACACATGTTATAGGTCGCATTTGCACCAACTGTATAGATTTTGGTGAATCTAGCACTTACAGTTTTTTTACAGGGACACAAAGAAAAATTCTTTATCATTATGGCCTATGAGACCAAATTTTTAAAAGTGCGATAGCATCTAAACGCCTTATTCAATTGAGCTGAAAATTTGTATGAATATTATAAATCACTGTTGCACTAACTATAAGCATTTTGGTGAATCTAGAATTTATAGATTTTTACAGGGACACAACGAAAAATTCTTTATCATTATGATCTAAGGGCTCAAAGTTCAGTAGCGTTAAATAAAACCTCGTGTGATATATGGAGAAAAAAAACACTCTATTATGGTTTTCTCTCTTTTGTTTGTTTAGCAATTCCTCTTTCTTTATTTTATCTACAAAACTGTCAGTTACTCAATGTTCGGAAAGTCGAGTGGAGTCACTCCAGATTTTTTTTTAAATTATTATTATTAAAATAATGTGATAAAAAAAAAAAAAAAAAAAAAAACATAGTGATTAAATTCTTTTGAAAATTTATTTAAATATAGTGACCAGCGAAGCGGGCGGAGTTTTTATCAATGAATTTGGATTTTATAAAGAGAAATTCTTTTTTTTTCCTTTTTTTTAAATTTAAATATTGAGAAAGGGGCCTTTTAAATAAATTTTAATTTAATGCAGGGACTGTTTTAAATGGATTTGAATTTTGTGACGCAGTCTTTTTAATGAATTTGAATCTAGTGAAGCGGTTAATTTTATAATTATGGATTTTGTAAAGCGTACCTTTTTATGAATTTAAATATTGAGAAAAGGATTTTTTTTTTAAATGAATTCGAACTTAATGAAAGAGAATCTTTTTATGAATTCGAATAGTTTGAAGGAGACTTTTTAATGAATTTGAATTTAATGAAGGATCTCTATTATATGAATCTGAATTTGCGGTAAAGGCGCGAGTATGAGTACGAATATGAATATTGTGAATGTACATTTTTAATATTATTGTATTTAGTGAAGAAGCTTTTTCATGAGTCTTAATTTTGTAAATAGAATTATTTATTTATTTATTTATTTTTTATGAATTTGAATTTTATAAGTAAATCTCTTTATAAATTTAAATATTCAGAAATTGACTGTTTTAACAAATTTGAATTAAGTGAAAGGGTTACTGTTATGAATCTAGATTTTTAAAAAAAAGACAAAAAAAAAAAAAAATCTTTTCATAAATTTGATTATTGTGAAGGAACATTTTTAAAGAATTTGAAATTTGTAAACAAATCTGTTTATAAATTTAAATATTGAGAAAAGGACTATTTTAATAAATTTGAATTTAGTGAAAGGGTTACTTTTATGAATCTAGATTTTGTAAAAAAAAAAAAAAAAAAAAAAAAAAAAAAAAAAATATTTTCATAAATTTGATTATTGTGAAGAAACATTTTTAAAGAATTTGAAATTTGTAAACAAATCTGTTTATAAATTTAAATATTGAGAAAAGGACTATTTTAATAAATTTGAATTAAGTGAAAGGGTTACTGTTATGAATCTAGATTTTGTAAAAAAAGACAAAAAAAAAAAAAAAAAAAAAAATCTTTTCATAAATTTGATTATTGTGAAGGAACATTTTTAAAGAATTTGAAATTTGTAAACAAATCTGTTTATAAATTTAAATATTGAGAAAAGGACTATTTTAATAAATTTGAATTAAGTGAAAGGGTTACTGTTATGAATCTAGATTTTGTAAAAAAAGACAAAAAAAAAAAAAAAAAAAAAAAAAAACTTTTCATAAATTTGATTATTGTGAAGGAACATTTTTAAAGAATTTGAAATTTGTAAACAAATCTGTTTATAAATTTAAATATTGAGAAAAGGACTATTTTAATAAATTTGAATTTAGTGAAAGGGTTACTTTTATGAATCTAGATTTTGTAAAAAAAAAAAAAAAAAAAAAAAAAAATATTTTCATAAATTTGATTATTGTGAAGAAACATTTTTAAAGAATTTGAAATTTGTAAACAAATCTGTTTATAAATTTAAATATTGAGAAAAGGACTATTTTAATAAATTTGAATTAAGTGAAAGGGTTACTTTTATGAATCTAGATTTTGTAAAGAAAAAAAAAAAAAAACTTTTCATAAATTTAATTATTGTGAAGTAACATTTTTAAAGAATTTGAAATTTGTAAACAAATCTGTTTATAAATTTAAATATTGAGAAAAGGACTATTTTAATAAATTTGAATTAAGTGAAAGGGTTACTTTTATGAATCTAGATTTTGTTAAAAAAAGAATATTTTCATAAATTTGATTATTGTGAAGAAACATTTTTAAAGAATTTGAAATTTGTAAACAAATCTGTTTATAAATTTAAATATTGAGAAAAGGACTATTTTAATAAATTTGAATTAAGTGAAAGGGTTACTTTTATGAATCTAGATTTTGTAAAGAAAAAAAAAAAAAATCTTTTCATAAATTTAATTATTGTGAAGGAACATTTTTAAAGAATTTGAAATTTGTAAACAAATCTGTTTATAAATTTAAATATTGATAAAAGGACTATTTTAATAAATTTGAATTAAGTGAAAGGGTTACTTTTATAAATCTAGATTTTGTAAAAAAAAAAAAAAAAAAAAAAAAAAAATATTTTCATAAATTTGATTATTGTGAAGAAGCATTTTTAAAGAATTTGAAATTTGTAAACAAATCTGTTTATAAATTTAAATATTGAGAAAAGGACTATTTTAATAAATTTAAATTTAGTGAAAGGGTTACTTTTATGAATCTAGATTTTGTTTAAAAAAAATATTTTCATAAATTTGATTATTGTGAAGAAACATTTTTAAAGAATTTGAAATTTGTAAACAAATCTGTTTATAAATTTAAATATTGAGAAAAGGACTATTTTAATAAATTTGAATTAAGTGAAAGGGTTACTTTTATGAATCTAGATTTTGTAAAAGAAAAAAAAAAAAAAATCTTTTCATAAATTTAATTATTGTGAAGGAACATTTTTAAAGAATTTGAAATTTGTAAACAAATCTGTTTATAAATTTAAATATTGATAAAAGGACTATTTTAATAAATTTGAATTAAGTGAAAGGGTTACTTTTATGTATCTAGATTTTGTAAAAAAAAAAAAAAAAAAAAAAAAAAAAAAAAAATATATTTTCATAAATTTGATTATTGTGAAGAAACATTTTTAAAGAATTTGAAATTTGTAAACAAATCTGTTTATAAATTTAAATATTGAGAAAAGGACTATTTTAATAAATTTGAATTAAGTGAAAGGGTTACTTTTATAAATCTAGATTTTGTAAAGAAAAAAAAAAAAATCTTTTCATAAATTTAATTATTGTGAAAGGAACATTTTTAAAGAATTTGAAATTTGTAAACAAATCTGTTTATAAATTTAAATATTGATAAAAGGACTATTTTAATAAATTTGAATTAAGTGAAAGGGTTACTTTTATGAATCTAGATTTCGTAAAAAATAAAAAATAAATAAATAAAAAATAAAAAATAAAAAAATCTTTTCATAAATTTGATCATTGTGAAGGAACATTTTTAAAGAATTTGAAATTTGTAAACAAATCTGTTTATAAATTTAAATATTGAAAAAAGGACTATTTTAATAAATTTGAATTAAGTGAAAGGGTTACTTTTATGAATCTAGATTTTGTAAAAAAAAAAAAAAAAAAAAAAAAAAAAAAAAAAATTCTTTTTATATATTTGATTATTGTGAAGGAACATTTTTAAAGAATTTCAAATTTGTAAACAAATCTTTTTATAAATTTAAATATTGAGAGAAGGACTATTTTAATAAATTTGAATTAAGTGGAAGGTTTACTTTTATAAATCTAGATTTTGTAAAAAAAAAAAAAAAAAAATCTTTTCATAAATTTGATTATTGTAAAGGAATATTTTTAAAGAATTTGAATTTTGTAAACAAATCTTTTTATAAATTTAAATAGTGAGAGAAGGACTATTTTAATAAATTTGAATTAAGTGAAAGGGTTACTTTTATGAATCTAGATTTTGGAAAAAAAAAAAAAAATCTTTTCATAAATTTGATTATTGTGAAGGAACATTTTTAAAGAATTTGAATTTTGTAAACAAATCTTTTTATAAATTTAAATATTGAGAAAAGGACTATTTTAATAAATTTGAATTGAGTGAAAGGGTTACTTTTATGAATCTAGATTTCGTAAAAAAAAAAAAAAAATATTTTAATAAATTTGATTATTGTGAAGGAACATTTTTAAAGCATTTGAATTTTGTAAATAAATCTTTTTATAAATTTAAACATTGAGAAAAGTACTATTTTAATAAATTTGAAGTAAGCGAAAGGGTAACTTTTATAAATCTAGATTTTGTAAAACAAAAATTTTTTCGTGAATTTGAATATTGCGAAAGAGCATTTTTAAAGAATTTCAATTTAGTGAAGTGACTTTATTTTTGAATTTGAATATTATAAAGGAATCATTTTAGGAATTTGAACATTATACGTGAGACATTTTAATATGCTTGAATTTAATGAATGGGCTTCTTTTGTGAATTTTGATTTTGAAAAGAGAATTCTTTATGAATTTAAATATTGGCGTTGTCTAATGAATTTCAATTTAATAAAGGCGTTGTTTTCATGAATTTAAAATTTTTAAAGGAATCTTTTTATAAATTTTAATTTGAATATTGTAAAGGAATTTTTTGAATAAATTTGAATATTGTGAAAAGACCGTTACTGTTTTCGTTAAATTCATTCATCAACACTGGGAATTTTGTGAAGGACTAGCTAAACGACTTTTTGACTGGGTCAAAAAAGGCAATGCTCTCTGTCTTTTGTGAGCCTCTTTAAACTAAGGGTTTCATGTATAAACTATATTAATGTATTACATACCCCCTGGTATTAATTTTAGTATTGAAACTTTTCCAGCAGGTCGGGGCGATCCGTTTGACTAAAAGTTTTGTATTTTTGAATTCTCTTGAAATGTCATACACATATTTACCGTTTACCGAAGACTGATAGACAGCCACAGAAACCAAATTTAACAGCGCTTCAACTACATTAAAAACACCGAAGGTTAAATAAAAAATAAATAAATAAAATGTAGAATGAAATAAAATATGCGACCTTCGATTCCGGGAATAAAAATACGCTTTTAGTACATCCAGTGATGGTAGTATATTTTGACAGCGGAGTTTGCTTCCACTTTCGCTTTCATTATTTCACGTGCAAAAGACGTCTTTCTTAGCTCTTACCAGTGATGCCAGATTGGGGATTTTGTCCCCATTTTGGGGATTTTTTAGGCTTCTGGGGACAATTTTGGGGACCAAATGTTTGTGGGGACTTTTTTGGGGAATTCTAAAAATTTTGGGTACAAATCTGGGGTGTTCTTCAACTTTCTGTCAATGTTGGCAACGTAATGATTATCCCTACGACTAGAGACTTTCAATAGCTTTATTGTTATTTGGGGATTTTTTTTTCAAAAATTGCCTTCATTGGGGAAAAATCTGAGCTTAAATCCACTTAAATCTGCTTAATATATATATATATATATATATATATATTTTTTTTTTTTTCTGAAAAATTTTTTATTTTCCTTTTTTTAGTAAAAATCAAGATGGGGATTTTTTCGAAAAAAATAACCCCCTGATTTGGAGAAATTTGAAGACCTGTTTGGGGAAATAATTTTCGACCATCTGGCATCACTGGCTCTTGCTTAGTTCTTTTTGAAAAGAGAGGAAAGTGATGTGATTCTCATTATATATTTTTTAAAAAATTCAGCTTTAACTTATGTTTAACCTTTTGAACTTTGTTGAAATGAGTTGAAAACGAAAACGCAACTGCAAAAATGAATTTCGAGTTATTTTCAATTACAATCAATAATGTAAATGAACAAGGATACACGAAACAGGGGATATTCTGCGAAACTTTATATTTAACTAGCAGGCTACGCCCGTGTCGCTGGTCACTAAATTTAAATGAATTTTCAAAAAAAAAAAAATCACTATTTATTTTTTATATCACATTATAAATAAAAACTTAAAAAACAAAACAAAAAATAAATAAATAAATAAATAAAATAAAAAAAAAATACCCACATTGAGCTTTGTAACACAATTAAAAATTCCTTTTAAGGTCAAAAAGTCAAAATAACATATTACAAATTAAATAAAATTATCATATATTATCATTAAATAAATCATTAAATAAAATATTTTTTCCGTTTTGCACTCGTTTTGCAACAATGCTCTATCGTCTTATGTGAATGATTCTCAAGAATGAATCAACAATTGTTTGCAAATTTAATATATTATGTATGGAAAATAAGTGTGCTGTAATTTAAAAATTGCAGCTCTTCGAACTTCAAAACTGATAATTTTTAAAAAGTTATTTATTATTCTTTAATATTAGACTCTTATTTTAAGATAAAAGCAATCGAATAATATCGCGTTGTGAAACTTTGCAACGTAATATTTTGAAATCTAATAACTTGATGTATAGAGTGTCCTCACAAAAAAATGAACAGATTTTAGAGCTCTTTTAAAAAAGTATAACATCTATGCAGTATCTTTAAAGAAAATTCATCAGTTTTCACTAAAAAAAAAAAAGGCAGAATTTCATCACAAAAGTAGTTAAATCTAAACCATAGGTTCCCAACCTTTTTTGAAATGGTGCCCCCTTTTCTAGTGAATATTTCAATACCGCCCCCCTCCCACTCCAGAGAAATAAGAGTGTACATAATGCATGGTGAAAACAAGAATTAAATAAAAAAAATTACTAATAGATAGAATATCGTTGGAATTGAAACGATACTGAATTTCTTCTTTATTTAAAAAAGAGGAATATAAATTTTAGCTTACGTGTTATAAGTACAGGCCGGGGGTTTGATGATACGAAGTAATCTATAATAAACTATTGCTTTCTAAATAAATAAATTGACAGTTTCAGAGAACAATCAAAATGCATACTTAATTATATTAAAAAGTATTTTTATTAAAATTTAAAGACATCGAATTTCTAACTTAACTAATGAGAAGGCTGAATTTGATGCATTTTAAGGAGCTTGTTAATATCAGGCCGTATATACTACAGAAGTATCTCTTTCTCTCAACAGTGAAGTCTCATATCGAAATATGTGAATTTTCGTACACGTCATAGAAAAGAATTATCAGCGTGATTTTTAAGTCTTTTTTAGACTATATTTGGTTAATCTTCCAATGCCCCTCCGTGCCATGTCAACGCCCCCTAATTTTCTCTAGGTCTTTTACCGCCCCCCTGAAAGCCTCAAACGCCCACAAGGGGGCGTTATCGCCCACGTTGGGAACCTATGATCTAAACCAATCAAAAATAGGAGTGGTCCGCCCGGATGTTTTCTGCCGACAAACTCTTTGCTTTATTTTTATAGATTAAACCTCCACACATAAAGAAGTACTATAAAGTAGGTCTTATGATCTATACTCTCCCATGTGATACCTGCTGTGCGACAATTTAACATAATAATGTATAATTGCAACCAAAATTCATATGTGAGATAATTTTGATGAAAAATTATGCTGATTCAATCTTACGAGGTGACGCTTTCGTGCACATTGGGGCACTTCACGCATATCAAAATTTCCTTTTTTTTTTTTTTTTTTTTTTTTTACTTGTGTCGCTTTTATTGCTATATGAGGAGCTACACTGACTAAAACTGTGTACTCGTTAACTAATAGATTCCGCTGTTATATAGAGTGATATTGAAGAATGCTTTGTGGTGGTCAGTGTTGCCAGATCTGGAGGAATTTTTATTCAATAATCACCAATGATTTTTAATTGTAACGTTTCCTTAAACACTTCGAAGATTGATAGTCTTTTATGTATAAAAATATTACTTCTTAAAATTATTGGTGATTAATGAATAAACAAGTAATATAAAAGAAAATTTTTTAAAGTCAATTCCTACTTACAAACACTATCGAAAAAGTTTTTTTTTTTTTTTTTTTTTTTTAATAATTTTGAATTGCGTGCAGAATGAAATAAAAATAATTATAAGATAAAAATTATAAGATAAAAAACTTTTTATAAACCATGTTTTTAAATTTTTTGTGGAATCATAGCTATAGAACTAACTACATTAGCACTTTATCAATGCGTATTGTTACGAAATTGTAAATAATTGTATTTATTTTTGTATAAATTCTTTCAAAGAGACTTAGTAAGTTGATAAAATGTGAATTTTCTGCATTTCCAGCTCTTTTTCGCGTTAAAATAGCTTATTTTTTCCTTTAAAACGCATTACAAAGCTCCAATAGATAATGGATTTGGCGCCAAATTTGGCGACTTTTTGCCTTTGGCGACCTTTGGCGAGAAAATCCTTATTATCGATATTCGAAAGATGGACGTTCTAATGTGATTGGTTAAAGAGTTACGGGAAATTTGAATAAAAAATTAAAAAATTTGGTTTTAAAAATAAAATATTAATCCTTTCAGAACAACCTATATTTACATCATGAACTACATTAGCACTTTATCAATGTGTAGAAAATCTTTAAAGTGATAATGACGTCAATTTTTGCCAGATGCATAATTAAACTTTTTACAATTTTTTAACGCTCACGTTTAATCAAATGTATTCATTTTTATGTCGAAAGAAAATGAACTCGTATTTTTTTTTTTTTTTTTTTTTTTTTTTGGCAACAATTAAATTATAGCTAATATTTTAATGACTATTTTTATTGCTATTAGGAGCTTATTACTTTCATATTTTAATTAATTAAAAGAAAATTATTCGAAAATCTGACTTCGAAGTATTGTGTTGTCACCTAGTTCTGAGCTACTGTGAAAGTTTCAAATGTCTAGCTAGTATGGAAGTTAGTTACAAATAGATTGCAAGTGTACCGGACAAACAAACAAACAAACACACAAACAAGAATAGAAGTTAATAAAAACATGGTAAAAAACTTTTTATATACCATGTTTTAAATTTTCTGATAAATCATAGAGCTCTTATCAATGTGCAGAAATTTTTTAACTTGATAATTATGTCAATTTTTGTAAGATGCATAATTTAACTTTTTATAATTTTTTAATGTTCACGTTCAATTAAATGTATTTATTTTTACGTCGAAAGAAAATGAACTCGTAATTTTTTTTTTTTTTTTTTTTTTGACAACGGGCTCTTTCCACCGTCGTCTGCTCAATCACGTGATAGAGGAAAACGAATAATGGAATTCTGAGAATCGAGTTCAATTAAACGTTGTTCTTAAGAACAAAAATTTTAATATTTAATATAAAATAAAATAAAAGTAATATTGTGCATTTGTAAACAGTAGAATAATTGTATTTGTAAATTTAATAATTTTTTAAAAACATTTTATGTGTTTATTTATTTTTACCTATAAGAATCGATTTTTATATATTGTAGTGTAACTGTAACATTAACTGATCTAGCAATAAATAATAGCTTCTTGAGGAATGTTTATGGATTATGGATTATAATTTGAAATTTTAAAATGTTTTCATTTAATTTAATTGCATAAAGGTGTTACAACAAGTTAATTAACTTAGTTACTGGTCTAAATGGATTTAAGCAGTACGATATTGCACTGTCACTGATTTAAGTACCAAAAATCAGAGTATTAAATATGTTCTTCATGAACATCAATAAGAAACATAAACTAAATGATGATTGTAAATGTATACAGCAAACAAAAGATGATGAATAATGATATAAAATGGATTAAAAATGATGATTTATAAAAAATAACACGGATTATATACGATTGATCAAAAGTAAGAATAGAAAATATGTTATTTCAGCAATCGCTATAGATAAACAAGACTTTGTCTGCTATTTGTTTTTCCTCTATCAAGTGACTTCTGACGTCAGGTGGGAAGAGCCCATTAAATTATAGCTAATATAGCTAATATTTTAATGGCTCTTTTAACGCTATTAGGATGTTATTATTTTCACATTTTAATTAATTATAAGAAAAGTAATAAAAAATTCGAAAATCGGACTTCGAAGTATTGTGTTGTCACCGTGTTCTGAGCAGTCCTGAAAGTGTCAAATTTCTAGCTCGTCGGGAAGTTAGTTAAAAATCGATTGCAAGATTTGTACAAGATCTCGTATATAGGGAGAGTGTGAACTAATAGTAGGAATTGAAAAATCCGGCAAATCTGGCAACACTGGTGGTGGTAGAGCATTACTCTTCATCTAATATCTTTGTAAATAGATGTGCATAAAATTAAGTGTTTTTTACCATGTTTTTATTAACTTCTATTCTTGTTTGTTTGTGTGTTTGTCCGGTACAAATCTTGCAATCTATTTTTAACTAACTTCCCTACTAGCTAGACATTTGAAACTTTCACAGTAGCTCAGAACCCGGTGACAACACAATACTTCGAAGTCAGATTTTCGAATAGTTTTCTTTTAATTAATTAAAATATGAAAATAATAAGCTCCTAATAGCAATAAAAATAGTCATTAAAATATTAGCTATAATTTAACTGTTGCAAAAAAAAAAAAAAAAAAAAAAAAAAATAGAAAAAAAGAAATTTACGAGTTCATTTTCTTTCGACATAATAAATACATTTAGTTAAACGTGAGCGTGAAAAAATTGTAAAAAGTTAAATTATGCATCTGGCAAAAATTGACGTCATTAACATTATCACTTTAAAGATTTTCTACACATTGATAAAGTGCTAATGTAGTTCATGATGCAAATATATGTTGTTCGGAAAGGATTAATATATATATATATTTTTTAAACCAACTTTTTTTTTTTTTAATTCAAATTTCCCGTAACTCTTTAACCAATCACATTAGAACGTCCATCTTTGGAATATCGATAATAAGGATTTTCTCGCCAAAAGTCGCCAAGGGCAAAAAGTCGCCAAATTTGGTGCCAAATTACCTGCCTGTTGGAGCTTTTTAATGTGTTTTAAAGGGAAAATTAAGTTATTTTAACGCGAAAAAGAGCTGGAAATGCAGAAAATAGACATTTTATCAAGTTACTAAGCCTCTTTGAAAGAATTTATACAAAAATAAAAATGTATACTTTTAAAAAATTGAAGAACACGCTCTTATTGAAATATGAACTAAAAAACGCAAACTATCTATCTTTATAGTATTAAAATAGAAGGTAAGAGAAAATTGTGTGACTGACACACCATAATATTTACATACTTTTAAGCCTTTAATTAAAATAATTTAGAATTAAACAAAAACCATTTTTAAAAAATCGCCCTGACTGGGCTCGAACGTTAGACCTTTAGGTTTGTAGCCCGGAGCTTTACCTCACAGCCATAGAATTCACGTAGGGTAAGTCTTTTTTTTTACAATATAGATTTTTTGTTTGCTCCCAGAGCGGTTACAAACATACATATTGTACAACCGCGATAACTTGGCACGCGAATCACGTGTTTTCAGATGATTCCATTAATGAAATAAGGTGAGAGGTTGTGTTTCCATGGTAACACAGAGTAGAGTGGCTTCCAGATTTGGCGTTGTTAGCCCGTTTCTTAGTGTGAAATTATAATTTGATGTTGTTGATAAACTTAATGTTTGGAGGTATTTTTAATTACTATTTAAAAGAAGTGTTCGGAGGTACTATTGTTTACAAATTTTAAAGTTTCGGCGATCAAATAACATTCAAAAAGAAATTTTGATTTTTTAAAATAAAGTAATCTTAATGGCTTCCGAGAAGTAATTTTTAAGTACAATCATTATCAGCAGAAAGGTATGAAAGAAGTAACTTAATTAAACTTTTAAAAAGTTTATTTCTACAATGTATGAAATAAAAGAAACCATGATTAATACCATTACAGTTTTGATAAAATAAACATTAAATTATTGTAATTGTCATTAAATAACATGATATAATCATATAATGGTTGTAATAAAAGTAGAAAGGAAGAAATTTAATTAATCACGACAGTTAATATTTACAAAACATTCAATTATGATATATTTTTAGATTTAAATAATTGAACTAATCATGATAGTGAATATCTAAAAAAAAAAAAGAACTGTTTTACGTATACTTTAAGAAGTTAAAAGCTAAACGAGTAAATTTTAGGGATTTAATTAATTTAAATACTAGAAATAAACATACATGTGAACACAAATTATAAGCAATGTTTAAAGCTATTTTGTTTTATCGATTTTCTGCATATCTGATAAAAAAAATTATAAGAAATAATTAAAACAATATTTAAATTGACAAAAATTTAGCAATTTTCTATTCAATTAGCAACAATAGACACTTTGACTGCTCGTATAGGTGCCGAAGAAGCTGGTAAGTCAAAGAATTGTTTGGCGAAAAGAACTGCCGCCAAGCATCATTTGCATTTCATTCGGCCGCCCCTTCTTCAAAATGAACTATCCCAAGGTCGTATGCCATCTTTTCGCGGTTGCACAGTACAAACATACATACAGGTGAAGCTAATAAAAGAGTGTTAATAAATACAATTATTCACAATTTCGTAAAAATATGCATTGATAAAGTGCTAATGCAATTAGTTCTATAGCTATGATTCAACAGAAAATTTAAAAACATTGTTTATAAAAAAAAAAAAAAAAAAAAAAAAAAAAAAATTATCTTATAATTATTGAAATTGTTATAATCGATATATAATAACGGGGAAGATGTATTTCAACAGTGGAATCGATAAACGTTGATAATAGCTAATTGATTAACTGCGTCATCATCCTTAATGGAATTTTCATGAGTTTAGGCGTGCGCTCTTAAGAAGGGCTTTCGGTGAAGGTTATGTCTTCTTTCTTACATTTAATGTCTCTCAAATACGCACGCGGTTTTGAGTATTATGAGTTTCTTAATAGTTGCTCGTTGTCTCCAAATACCTATTGGATCATTGGTTCACTTTCACTTTTATTATTTCCTTTGAATGAACTTCGATTAAATGAGGTAGGGGTAACGCAATTTTACAGGAATTGGATGCATGGGTCGTATCGGGATAGCCAGACTTGACTTCGACATCTTAAATTTTGTTTAGTTACACTTCACACCTTAAATTCACAGTTTAATGTAGGTTTTATGATAAGTAAAACCTACACTGCAAAACCTTTTTCTGCCCTTCAAAAAAAAAAAAAAAAAAAAATATATATATATATATATATATATATATATAAAATAATAATAATAATAATAATAATAATAAAATTTAAACTACAATACCTATGACACAACTTTCCATTCACGTCACAAATGATTTCGCGATTATTATTATTATTATTTTCTTTTTAATATACATTTTCATATAAAAAAAAAAGTCAATTTGTAGCTAGTTTTCGGGTGTTTGTGATATCGGGAGATATAAATGAACTTCAATTATATGATTATATATATATACAGGGTGTTTCAGTGAACCGGTTCAGAATTTCTAAGAGGGGTAGGGTACATCCTGACAACTCGAAATCATATAGCAATGTGGGGTCGGAAATGCTTTCCTGAAGCGGTGTTGTACACAGAAGCACCATAAAGAAAAGAGACCGTAGCACAGTGGATCGAACAATGTTAAAATACGAACATAGGCCCAAAAATCAACCTCTAAACAACTGATATTTTGCAGTGAAATAATTTAAAAGAATGTCTAAAAAATACAAATATATGGTTATTTCTTCAATTACACGAAGTTTTGTTGTATATAAATAAGTTCAAAACGAAATCTTTCAGAAATAAGATTTTTCGATGAATTTCAGTGACTTTATTTGAATAGCCATCAAGTGGCACTTAAGATAACTATGAAAAAATACGAAATAAAAATACTTTAAATAATGTCCTAATAAAAGTTTAAGGTACTTCTGCCAACATTTTGTTGGTTTTTTATGTTGTGATTCACGCATGAAATGTGAATATGAAATTAACAACAAAATTAAATTTATAAGTTATGTAACTTTTTTTGTCCAAAATTGTCCAAAATTTCAAACACAGTTTACTACTCCCGAAAGTATACATTTTAATCTGTGAAAAGGATTTTCGCCACAAATCGCCACTTTTAGAGAAAATTAAATTTTTATTCTGTCTAACCCCAAATTATCAATCGAGAAATTTATCTGAATAACTGTATTCATTAACGACAGAAAATATATTAAAAATTTTATAGTGAAAATATTATAGAATTTAGATGATTAAAACAAATTTAATAAATCAGAAATTACTTCTTATTTTTTTTTAAAAATATTTAATAAAATAATTAATTTTACTTTAATGGTACTGAAAAGTACCGTTGGACCCAAAAATGGGGGAAATGTAAATGATTGCCGTGATATGTCATAAAATGTTAAAATTAAGTAAATGTTTAACGTTAAATAGTTAAATGTTAAAATTAAATAATGTAATTACATATTACAATTTAAAGTAAAAGTTCCTGTGTTTCTGGAAAATGTTCTTTCATTTGCACATTTCTTTTTTTTGTTCTCGTGCTTGAAATCATGGGGTAAGATGTTAATAACAAGTGATGTAGCAAATCTTCGTTACATGCTCTTCGATTTTTCTCGTGTGTTATTCTCTGTATTTACGAAACTCTTTATTTCGGGCTTCGCTAGCTTCTTCTGACAATTGTCCAATTGGAATAGAACAATTTTCTATTATGTCTTTTCCATGAATCAATAGTTTGTGAACTGAAGCTGGCATATAGTACCACAAATATTTTGAGACACATTGATTCGCTGTTTCCAGTGCAAATTTTCCAAATTTGTCTCCTAAATTTGCCTTCAAAAATTGTCCTCCTAAAAATAACAGAACCTAGAAACAACGTTTTTTAAAATTTCTTTGATAAGAATTCACTTTATTTGCTTATTTGTTTAAAAATTATTTCAGATAGCAAAATAAAACAAATAAAAAATCCAGTTCAATCAAAAAAAAATCATTAATTATTGATCGCCTGCCTTCCATAAATATTTAGTAAAATAAAGACAAAAGTGATTTTTTTTCATAGAGTTTGTCAGTAAATGCCTGCATGAGTTTTCTATTGAAAAACTACATAAAAAAAAAAGAAAAGAAAACAGAAGCATTAATCTAATGATATATTTATCATTGTGTGCTAAATTAATTGTCTTACAAATATAGATTTTTTTCCCGAAATTTTTATTTATTTTCTTTTATTCTCTTCTTTTATACAACATTTGTTTATTTACCAGGTATGTTTCTAAATACCTATTTGCAGCAGAAAAGTATCATACCGCTTAACCCCTTTATTAAACCATTTTTTCCTCAAATGGCACATTAAACTATTTTCACGAATAAAATTTGATGTAAAGTAAAAAATTCATTTAGCCTATTAGAAATAATTAATTTTACTTTTGGCATCTTATTCTCTTAGTCAATCGCATACTTCTCACAAATCATCGTATTAGCATAATCAGGATTGTCACAAACAACTACTTTTTAATTTTTTCCCACTAGAATTATCAAAATAATTTTCATACTGATGTTTTTCCAGAAAAATAATACACAGGAATCATTATTTTAAAAAATTGGTGCCAGGTGAATAAAACGATAACGAATTTGGTGGGGAAAATATTCCCTCGGCCTTATAAAAGGTTAAAAAAAAACATGGAATCGCTTTAACTATCATACATATATACATATTTAAATCGAAATGTGACAAAAAACATCATACATAGATAATAATAATACCATAACGTTCCTATGTTCGCCTCTGCCTATACTTCGATCCACTGTGCGTAGGTGAGAAATCATTTTAATAATACATGAAAGAAGCAAAAGGTACATGGATTAAAGTAAGTGTTCGAAGTTTCTTCCACGGGCTACAATGCACGCCTCACATCTCCGATGCATGGACATCCAAACATTCTGGGCATATCCAGGCATACCTACGAGTATATAATACTCCAGGCATATCTCGAATTTCTCCGACAGCTTCTGTGTACAACACCGCTTCAGGAAAGCATTTCCGACCTCACATTGCTATATGATTTCGAGTTGTCAGGATGTACCCTACCCCTCTTAGAAGTTCTGAAACGGTTCACTGAAATACCCTGTATATATATATATATATATATATATATATATATATATATATATATATATATATATATATATATATGTAAACAATTATACCTATGATAGAATTCACCTCCTTCCTCGCGCAAATATTAGAACCCCCTGCCCTCTGCCCACAGAGAACATTCCACCTATAGACCTAGGACCCCATCATAGTCAATCGGCCCTAAATCCTACAACTTCACACAAATAATATTTTCAGATGTATATGTACTTTTTTCCCCACATGATTTTCGCTCTGCTGTATAGGATAAAAATCATTTTTAAATTCTTTTGTTAGACCACTGTAAAAAACTAACTTCTATCGAAGGCAAACATAAGTAGCTTTAAAAACATGAAATAAAAAGAAGAAAAAAGAGCTTCTTTTTTAATTTGTTTAATATTGTTTCGATAAAAAAAAAAAAAAAAAAAAAAAAAAAAAAAATGTCATCTATAAGATTATCAACATTTATTTCCTAGAAACCTAATATTTTAACATTCTAAAAATAAATAAATAAAGTTCAATAACATCAGCATATTAAGCAAGTACAAATAAGTACATCATCTGTAAATGATCCCTTAAAAACATTTTATTTATTTATTTATTTATTTGCATAAAAAAGCTTAAAGAAAAAAAGAAAGAAAAAAAAAAAGAAAAGAATTAGTATAAACAATTAAAAAGAAGCCGTGAATTAAGAAAGCAAGCACAAGACATTCGAAAATAAAAACAAGGTTCAAACAATTATAGTTCAGTGTCAGAATAATTGCCACATTCGTCATATTTAAAGGTAATAAGAAAAACCAACCGGTACTCTTTTAAATTGATCACCCTGTATATATATACATTTACGCATAAAAAAAAAAAAATAAATAAATAAATAAATAAAAATAAAAATAAACTTTAAATTTTACATCTACTTTTTAAGATAGCAAGCGATCATGTTTTATATAAAAAATAAATTATTAAATTCATTTTTTTACTTATTTTATTTCATATTGCTCGCGCACTTTTTATTTCCTAATTCAAAATTATAGAAAAAAAAAACTGTTTCGATATCGTTTGTAACGATACAGATTGTTATTAATTTCCTTTTCTTTATCTTTCAATAATAATAATAATAAAAAAAAAAAAAAGATTTTGATGAAATTCTGGCAAAAGCAGAATTTAGTTTACGACGGAGGACTATTAGTTTTTTTTTCTTTCTTTCTTTTTTCAAATTATATCATCTCTTTCAAATTATTCAATTATATTTTCGATAAATTTTAGATTTCGACAAATGTCCAACTATCGAAAACGACAACGCAAAAATCCCAGATTGAGACTAATAGTCCGCAGTTCTAAAAAAAAAAAAAAAAAAATCGACCCCTGATAGCATTCTTGCTGATTCTTATGCAAAATGACCTCCTGAATCGGAATATGATAACCATTTTGTCCGGACACCCACCGTTTTCTCGGGACACCACCCCCTCCAACCAACTTTTATCACTGTTCGGTAATTTTATGGCCATAAATTTAATAGAGAATGAAAAATAATTAATTTAACACTTAAAAACAAAAATATATATAATGTTTAATAAATAACATTAATAATAGATTAAAAATATATAAGAAATGTAATATATAATTTCAGTGGTAAACCCCCCCCCCCCCCTAAATTTTTCCCTTGCCGCAAATGATGTTTTAGAATTTTGTAGCTCCTAGGAAGATATTTAACACTTAAAATAATCTCCCCCCCTTTCAAAAATAAATAAATAAAAATAAAATTTATAGCCATAAAATCACCGAAATGTGATAAAAATAGGGGGCCGTCCCTAAAATACGGTGGTTGATAAGGAGAAATGGACGTCCTATTCAAATTCAGGAGATCATTGTACATAAGAATTTGCCAAAATGGTGTTGGGGCAATTTTCATGCCGAGCAGTGTTATTTACTATGGATTGTTTGTAATTTTTTTTTTTTTTTTTTTTTTTTTTTGAGGAATATATTTAATTCGGATTAATGGACCATATTCCTCCTTTGGGTTCGAGACTATAAAAAATCAGCTGTTTTCGGTAAACAATTCTCAACTCTACCATAGCAAAGCATTGTGGCTTGCAAATTTTTATCTTGCAATATTATTTCTAAGAGTTACAGATTATATGAAATTGAAGTAAGAGTGAGATAGTGATAACTTTGTTTTGTTTTTAATCCAGTTTTAGTAATATACTTTAATATTAATCAACATATGTAATATTAAAAGTTGCCGTGTGAACTGTGGCGATGTTAACAAATTTAAATGGATGTTCCATTTAGTAAATTCCTTTATTAAAGTGATTGAAATTCTATTTATTTAAGCTTTGATGTCTATATATATGTGTGTGTGTATAAAATGTTCTTATTAATCTTTTTTTCATTATATATATGTATGTATGTGTGTGTGTGTATACATAAAATGTTCTGCAATTTTACGATATGGAATAGTCTTAACTTTATCATTCGATTCAGTTGTTTACATTTCACTTTTGTTCTTGTTTGAACATTATTATTAAGTTTCACTGCAGAAATATTTAGGAAAATGTTATACGTAACAATAAAATGTCATCTTGAATCTAATTTGTTTACAAAATATCGGCCACGTGTTCGGCGATTTTACCTACGGTGACGTCACAGGAATATTGTCTATTAAATTTTTTTTCTGTGGGTTGGATTCGATTTCGGGTCGGGTTAAGTTTTTAACGAATCGGGAGAGGTTGTTTAAAAAATTTACAATTGTCAGCAAAAATATGTCAGAAATGAATATAGATTCATAACTAATATATACTTTCTAGACTCATGACTAAATAGATGCATATTCAAATTATTATAATAAGATAAACTTCAATTATAAGACTACCCATCTGTTAGCTGAATAGTTAGCTCTGTGGCCTTCAGTTGTTAAGTACCAGGTTTGAATCCTGGTTTAGCCGGAGATGCTCGGACTCCACTTGAAGCCACAGGTTCTATTCTAATAAGCTTCAATGTGCATAAAATGATCCTAGAGCCAAACCTTTTACCCAATCCATATCATACTACCATAAATAGCAAAATTTTCTATTAAACGGACAATTATTTCATCTCCATTCTGAATCGTTTTGGATGGATGGTTGGGTTTTAAGTCGCACTAGTGCTGCGCAGATGGGCAATTGGCGGTCTGGGACACACTCCTAGGGGTGGTCCGGAGACATGCCATCACAATTTTGATCCTCCACGGAAGGGATGGCTCTCCCGCCTCGGTGACCCCCAGAGGTATAATTTTTTATGGGAACATGGAGGACATCGCGGCCACGACAGATTTTACGTGCACCAGCCACCATTAGTGTACACGACGGTCTTTGGCCGGTTCGAGTACCGAACCCGTAATCTTCCAATTACGAGGCCGGCGCTCTACCGACTAGGCTACCGCGGCCCCTGAATCGTTTTGATTCTTTCAGCTGTCCTGAATAACCAATCCATTTAAATTGTGAACAAACTTCACTTTCCCGAAAAATGGTTGTTATATTATTTGCGAAGGTGCAACAACATATTGCATTTATAGAAAATTCTGTGCATTGTCTTACGAATTAGAGCTACCACAAAATTTTCATTACACACATACAAAAACAGACAGACATTTTCTAAAAATACTCAAATTGTGTTCAGGACCTCTAAGAACGCACCAATGTATCAAAAACTAGAAATCGAAAATTTTTCTGAATTCAACACCTTCTTCCACTGAATATAGAGAAAAGTGAAAAAAGCAAAAGTTTTAACTTGTTTTAACCTATAACAAAGTTTCTAATTATGAATCATCTGTATGTAGATCTGACTATGAGTCAGAATTTACGCCATTGCTGTATTTTATGAGGATATAAACGCTGAAATTGCTTTACGGAGTTAAATGTTGCCAGTAAGCCGACAGGTTGTATAACTGTATATATTGTTTTCTGCTTCACTAGAGCAAACAACTGTAAATAGATACAAGTGTATCGCCTAACATATCAAATAATGGGTGAGTTTTGCAATGGTAGAAGCCTGTCGCATCATTTTACGAAGCATCTACAAACTAGAAAGAGAAATCATGCGGTTTTCATTGATGAAAGTTTTTCGGACTTGGAAAAAAAAAAAAAAAAAAATCAGAAATCTGTTTTAAACTTTCTTTTTAAGAGTAAATGCGTAAAGAAATTTTTATTAAAATTTTTTCCTCCATAACCAATAAAATATATTTTAAGGTGTGACTACTACGAACATAAAATACATAAAGATGTAACATCTGCTTTTTTTTTTTTTCTAAACTTTCTTCTATATTTAATAGAAGATACTACTGGGTTCGTAAAACTTTTTGACTTCTAGTTTTCGACGGATTTACACGTTTTGAGAATTCCAGAACACGATTTGATCCTTTTTAGAAAATATCTGTCTGTCCGTCTGTCTCTCTCTCTCTGTGTGTGTGTGAGAGAGAGAGACAAAAAAATTTTTGGCGACTGTATCACAGGAATTATTGCACAGAAATATACATAAATTTATACGAGATACACCTTGAGATAAATTAGAGCCCATCAGCTTTTGTTGCCAATAGGTGATGCTGCTATACAGCTATTTCTGCAATTTAAAAGAAGGCTATTTCTCAGGAACTACTGCCCAGAATTGCATACAGCTTTATATATTAATGCACCTTGGCATTTATTAGTGCTTGTTAATTTTTCGTGCTAATCGCCGATAGGTGATGCTCAATTTTTAATTCATTATACAGGTACACACGTACACACGTTTTATATACTTTGAACTACAATTTTTGTCCTAAACATATTTACTGACTCAGTTTTACATTCTTCTTCTATACATATAAAAATAAAATATATATAAAAGAATTTGTAATTAAAGACTTTTTCTATCAGCTTGATTCGCACTAAAATGCATGAAAAGGTTAAAATGAAGTGTTGCCACCTAAATTTCATACTTTAGTTATTTTTAAAAAATCTAACTGTCGTGTCGAAAAACTGGTTGTACCCCTGGACTCAGAAAAATCCCCCCTTTCATTCTGTATCGAATTTGAAACGAGCCACGTACATTTTGAAATGAGTGAAATGAATTAAAATGAGGTGTTACCACCTAAATTTCATACTTTAGTTAATTTTAAAAAATCAAACTGTCGTGTCGAAATACGGTTTGCGCCGCTGGATTCAGAAAAATCGCTCCTTTCATTTGGTACCGAATTTGTAACGACAGGAGTGATATTTTTAATTTATTTTTCCCTTTATCCGTTTTTAACCCATATTCGGCAGAAGATTTAATGATAGAGAATGTAAGATAAAAAAAGTCTTTAATAAATAAAATATTTTATTCGTGAAAAGTTTCGACTTCCAGTTTTCGATTGATTTGTACATTTTGAGATGTCTTGAACATGATATGATCATTTTTAGAAAATGTTTGTCTTTGCGTTGCCAAAATATTGTGGATGCTTTATCTCAAGAATCAATGGACGGAATTCAGTATAGGTTTGAGTATGGTTGAGTCCTTGCCGTAACCCAAGTAACGCAGCAATATTGGCCCAATATTGCTCATTATTGCCCGAAATCGACGAGCATCGGTGAAAATCGCCTTTTTTTTTTTACCAATCTTGTGCAATCTTGCTCGATATTGCACAGCGATGAACCTATAATCTCGAATTTTCTAAAAAGTACAACATTTGGTTTTAAATTTAAATTTCATTTTAATTTTCCAAAAATGGAAGGCAGAGAACTATTTTACAAATATTATAAATACGGTGAATCGCTGTAACAATTCGGCCGATACGACGTACTCCGTTACCGACCAATAATTGTATCATACAGTTTTAAATATTGAGCGCCCACCAGCGGCCGAGCGGTTCTGCGCTCAAAGCTGGTAGATGGGAGGTGCCGGGTTCGATCCCAGGTCGCGCTCATCGACCTAGCCGTTCGGAGTTTTCCGTGGTTTCCTCCGAAACTCGCGTAAATACGGGCTAGGACCCCTTAGAAAGACCCCCACGGAGGGCATTCCCCCCCTTGGCCTAGGACACATCAGGAGTCAATTGGCCTTAAATCCTACAACCAACCTTTAAATATTGAGCTATCCGATTAGCTCCGATATTGGATTGACTGGTATTACAGTGCAATTGGGGAAGTTGGTGTTAAGTCAGTGATGCCAAATTGGGGATTTTGTCCCCATTTTGGGGATTTTTGAGGCTTCTGGGGACAATTTTGGGGACCAAATGTTTGTGGGGACTTTTTTGGAGAATTGAAAAATTTTTGGGGACAAATCTGGGGAGTTCTTTAACTTTCTGTCAATGTTGGTAACCTAATGATTTATCCCTACGACTAGGGACTTTCAATAGCTTTATTCATGATGTAGGGACAAATTTTAAATTCATAGGGACTTTTTGGTAATTTTGTAATAAATTTCAAGGAATTACGCATGGTTTATGTTGTTGTTTCTAATTTTTTCACGATTATTCACTAAAGTAGGGACTTTTATCGTCAGTGTAGGGACATTTCGAGTTTTGAGTGGAACATCGCAAAATTTGAGCGTTATTAAAAATTATATTAAAATTACACATTACAATTTCTCAATAATTTTACACATAGACAATATATTATAGGTTTATTTTATATTAATATATTAATTTTTTTGTTCTTAATAATAATAATATGTTGGATTCGGTTCACAATGTACGATTTTTAACTTCTACACTTGCCTCTCCGTGTGTTGCCATCATCACCAACTGATTAGCGGGGATTCTAATACATTTTTGTATTTGGAGATTTTTTCCAAAAATTGCCTTCATTTGGGGAAAAATCTGAGTTTAAATCTGCTTGATATTTTCTTTTTGAAAAATTTTTATTTTCCCTTTGTAGTAGAAATCAAGTTGGGGATTTTTTTTTTTTTTTTAAACCCTGATTTGGGGAACTTTGAAGACCTGTTTGGAGAAATAATTTTCGACCATCTGGCATCACTGTGTTAAGTAGCTTTTCGTGAAACAAGCTTAGTAGGTGGCTCTGTCATCCCTTATTTTCAAAATTTTTTTGGTAACGAAGGACGAAATTTCCTAGAAATGTACACAATGTCGATTTTTAAACAAATAGAATTTTTAATTTTAATAATGATAATAATCAACCAAGATATTTTTTATAAGTAAGAGCAGCGCCCCCCCCCCCCCTCTTTCATTCTCCAGTGAGTATATTTTTAATATGTATCAAAACATGTTTTACGTCATACCTTTAAAATGAATGGTTGAACGTTAGATGCGTGATAATTTGAAATCAAGTTATATATCTATTTTGCTTTGTTGCAAGATAGAGACTTGAGTTGTATATTACTTGAATTAGCTATACAGCTTTCCGAAATCTTGCATTATGCTGACAGAGGTGCAAGTTTCCTGAAGAGTGAACATTTCTGGTTTTCAGCATTTAAAATTCTATTTTTCATTTCATAAATTCTCTTTTCTTTTATCGGATCCTTTTGGTTAATTTATCACTTTCCATTTATATTATCTGATGAATGTTTCTATTGGTTTAATGGTTTTTGCAAATTATCTCATCGTTAGGCTTATGTATTATGTTTTTGTCATTTCTCTTCTGCGTAAGTACTTTAACATATTTTTACTAATCAGCGTAATCAAATTAAATTATCATCGTGACAATAATTTTATTCGAAATACACCTCACTTAAAATTTCATATGTTGGTATTTTTATCTATCTTTCATTTGCTGTGTGTTGCTAAGGAATTAAATTATTCAAATTATATATATATATTATATATATTCCTTTAAAAAAAGAAATATTCCTGAAAAAAATATTTCCTGAGATGTTGTCTTTAGGGCACAAAATTTACTTTATTTCAACATTTATTGTTTTAGTACTCTGAGATGAAAATCGTCTGCCTTCATCAAGGAAAATAATTTATGTTGGTATATATTAATTTTAATAAATAATTTGCATTGCATGAATTTGCATAGGAAAATACAGAAGAAAGTTTTGTGATAGCCAGAACATGCTAGTTCCTCTTTATATACTGGTTTATATCGCCACATCAAAAATTTGGAAAACACAAAGTGCATGCGAAAGAACTGTGTGCTCATGCATAACGCATAATTGTATACTCTCGTTTAGTGTCCGAATGGCTTCTTCATTCAGAAAACAAGTCTTCCACACATTTTTCGACTTTGCATGACTTGAGGCCATCAGACTCGGTCAAGGTCCTCGAGTGGCCTCTCCTCGACTCGGCAATGACTTGCGTAACGGCGGCCTTCTCATTTCAGATAGCAATCTCGTGGCATATTACAAACGAAATTTTAAAGCTCGTAACAAACAGAAGAGTTGAGTTGTTCCGAGAATTAATGTGACAGTCACGTTACGAAAAAACGATAGATATATTACCATTTAATGAATAATAGATATTACGTTATTTAGTAACCGTTAATAAACGTTCGTGTCAACAAGAACGGGGAAAAAGCAAGCAATTTATTCCATTGTTTGTTGACGAAAATTCCTGAGAAATCCAAAAATCTTAAAATATTTATCATTTTAACGAAAATTTTTACTTTCATAACATAAATATTATCTAAGTAAAGTATTGAATTCATTAAAAGTTCGACTATGAGATTTTAGTGCACAGTCGGTAACAAAAGTGTCTGAACACTAGCAAAAATTCCTATATAAAAAAAAGTACACTTAATACTGTTTTGTTAAATAAATCCTTGTCAAATCACGTTCTTAGTCAGTGTAAGAACGGGATTCAACAAGGATTTAATTAGCAAAACTGTATTAAGCGTACTTCTTTTATATAGGAATTTTTGCTAGTGTTCGAACACTTTTGTTACCGACTGTAACTATCGTTTTGAGTTCTCATGAGTTTGTTTTTGATGGCGATTTATGTATCTGTGTGTATGTTTGTATATGTGTGTGAGTCATCATAATAATGTTTAAATGATTTATTTATTTTTTAATTTATTTCTTCTTATTATCTTTAGTAAGACAGGACTATTTCTTTCAATCTGTTATTTTGCGTCGTGACCAATTTATAGTGTTCCACTTCGAAAATGCCTGCCAATATCCAATTTTACCATTTAATTTCTTACTCTATCTTGAAATATTTTGTGAAATAAGTAAAAACTTATTTATATATATTTTTTTCTTACTTCCCATCGGTGAGGATCGAACTCACAACCTTCGGTTTCGTAGTTGTGTACTCTGATCACAGAGCCAACAGATCTTGACTAAATAATGCCTGATTATTTAGACTAGTGTTATCAGACATTTATTTTTCCTAATCCCATCGGGGAGGATCGCACTCACAACCTTCGGTTTCGTAGTTGTGTACTCTGACCACAGAGCCAACAGATCTTGACTAAATAATGCCTGATTATTTAGGCTAGTGCTATCAGACATTTATTTTTCCTAATCCCATCGGGGAGGATCGCACTCACAACCTTCGATTTCGTAGTTGTGTACTCTGACCACAGAGCCAACAGATCTTGACTAAATAATGCCTGATTATTTAGGCTAGTGTTATCAGACATTTATTTTTCCTAATCCCATCGGGGAGGATCGCACTCACAACCTTCGATTTCGTAGTTGTGTAGTCTGACCACAGAGCCAACAGATCTTGACTAAATAATGCCTGATTATTTAGGCTAGTGTTATCAGACATTTATTTTTCCTAATCCCATCGGGGAGGATCGCACTCACAACCTTCGGTTTCGTAGTTGTGTACTCTGACCACAGAGCCAACGGGTCTCAGCCGGATTTTTTCTGATTTTTTAGACTAGTGTTTTCAGATACATATATATATATATATATATATATGTGTGTGTGTGTGTGTGTGTGTGTGTTTTGAAAGGGTGTTAAAATACAAATATAAGTAGCCGTGTTGTACTAAATTAAATTCTGCCATGGACAGAACTTCCTCCACATAATTTCAGTGCTCGCGAAGCGAGCATACATCGAGATACTCACCCCTGCTGTACAGATTTTTTATATATTTATTTGATTCAACTGAAAGTTGGTAGGTGTGTTATAGATTAGGCCTGTCCAACTAAAAACAGTTTGAAAGCCTCTTTGGTAATGCGTACTTTGGCGGATCACTGTGTGTATGTGCGTGTGTACACATATATAGTTCAAAAAGCAAATTACTTTAAAGAGAAAGATAGTAAAATATAAGAACATAATGTAAGAATACTCGCACTCATATACAGGGTCATGTTTCAGATCTTCTAGAAGGAGTAGAGTGCATCCTGATAATTCGAAATTAGATAGCAATGCGGGATAGAAAATATTTTTCTGATTGAATGGTGTTGGCGGAAGCAACAGAAATAATAAAGCGCCTCGTTAGTGAATATTTGTTTTAACAATAAACATATATGAACAAGAGGAATATGGTTATGGGTCAAAGGTAATGCTGGAAATTTCGTTCACCGACTCTGACATCAATCCAGGCCTCACATCTACGAAGCATAAAATCTATATAATATTTCTCTAACGTGGACCAGTTTCAATTATTCTTTGTCGAAACGATACGATACGCGAGGATAAAAAAAATAATATTTATACAGGGACAATATTTAAGCACGCGGACTCAATGGACTAATTAGGAAAAATGACGGCATTTGTCTGATAAAATTATTTTACAAAAAAAAAAAAAAAAAAAAAAAAATGTATTTTTAACTGTTGTTTCTTCAGAATCCTTGCAAGCGTCATTTTAAACCTAGCAATATTTTAAAGATATATACCGAATAGGAACTTTTGAGTCATAATATATTGATTAAAAAACACAATCATAAAAAATATAATTAAAATAGGAATTAGTTTATTTAATTATATTTATTTATATTATATATTTATTTTATTTTATTTTTAACAGAAAAAATATACTAAAATTAATAGAAAGTCATCGCCAACATAGCGACAAAGATTTAAAAGACGTCGTGTCAGTCCTGTATTAAAACTGTACTGCCTGTGGAAGTATGAAAATTGGGTCGTGAACCATGAATTTTATTTAGAAACCTTTCTTTGAATGATTTTGGTTTCACTATTGTACAATATTGATTTGGTTTCAATAATAATTTGGCTTCTGGTAAATTAAATTTTTAATTAGGTGGTGAAATGGGTATAACGTTTATGAGTTTCAAATTTTAAAGGTAAATAAGAAAATAAATAAAATATAAAAATTATACAGACACGACATTATTTCATTATTTAAAACATGAAAATCTGACATTGACAGATTTTAATTTAGTGCCAGAGGCCTACTGCTAAACTTGTTAATATCGACAAATTCTTCTTTAGTTAATTCGTGACGATCTAAATTCCATGATAAAGTTTTCATTAAATCAAACCAATGTGTTTCAGCTGCAGATACTGTAACAAATAACGTTGGAAGTCCAAACTGTCTTATAGCCGCAAAACAACGTTTTTTCTCTTTTTCCCAATGAGGGGGAGGTGTGCCTTGGGGGGGGGGGACTCATGTCAAAGGTGTGCCTTGGGGGAGGACTCATGTCAAAGTTGTACCTTGGGGGGGTCTCATGTCAAAGTTGGGCCGTGGGGGGACTCATGTCAAAGGTGTGCCTTGGGGGGGACTCATGTCAAAGTTGTACCTTGGGGGGGGACTCATGTCAGAGTTGGGCCTTGGGGGGACTCTTGTCAAAGTTGGGCCTGGGGGGGACTCATGTCAAAGGTGTGCCTTGAGGGGACTCATGTCAAAGGTGTGCCTTGGGGGGACTCATGTCAAAGTTGTACCTTGGGAGAATTTTTTATATTTCTTAAAAACTTGTAACCTTCGTTATGAGTAATCAAATTATCTACAAAATCTTCATTCAATAAATCCCCATTCAATAAACCGACTGAAATAGGCCCTTAGCACTATTAAGAGTGACGTATAAAAATTCGACAACGCTGTACCGACTGAAATAGGCCTCTAGCACTAATAAAGGGCGAATATTTCGCACGGGTTTGCTAGTTCAGAATATTATGGAATAGTCCAAGCTTATCTTGGATTTTCCCGGCAGCTTCTGTTATTCGTACAACCAGATTATTCGGAATTCGATGCGCTGTAGATGTGAAGCCTGCATTAAAGTCGGTAGACGAAATTTCGAATACTATTCTTGACCCATGTTCTTTTTGTTCATGTACATTTATTATTAAAACAAATAGTCAATTACGTAACGTCTTTTTTTTTTTTTTTTTTTTTTCCTGTTGTTTTAGTGTACATATCACCTCGTCAGAAAAACATTTTCGAACCTACGTTGCCATACGATTTTGAGTCGTCGGGATGTACCCCTCTTAACCTTTCTACCCTGTATGGGTCGATTCGACCCATTTTTAAAATTGATCTTTCGATATCTTCTACAGATTTTAATTTTGATTGTTCAAACATTATGTGTGCCTCAAAAATGTGCATTCGTTTAATATATGATGTTTTCAGAGTCATTGGTTTGTTTTAAACCACCCCCAAAAAATATGTGACATATTACCTGTCTGGGTCGATTTGACCCACATTATTAACGTGCATAGAAATGCTTAAAACACCAATTTTTCTTTTGAGTAGATTTCATTTTCAGGAATAGTCAATAGATGGTGATAGTTGTCGAAAACGTAGATGTAAAATGAGCTCCATAGAAATTTTTTCTTAAGACCTAAATTCAATCTATACAAAGTGGGTCGATTCGACCCATGCAGGTAAAACGTGCATAGAAACGTGTATTAACATGCATAAAAATACTTAAAACACAAATTTTTTCTTTTGAGTAGACTTCATTTTCAGGAATAGTCAATAGATACCGATAGTTGTCGGAAACGTAAATGTAAAATGAGCTCCATAGAAATTCTTTCTTAAGACCTAAATTCAATCTATACAAAGTGGGTCGATTCGACCCATACAGGTAAAACATAAAATTTTTTCAACAGGGTAGGAAGGTTAAGGCTGTACATCAGTCAGATAGCTCCCTTTCTCCCTTCCCATGTTATCCAATATCCAATCCATGTTATCCGTTGCTTCGTTTTATAAAAAAAATCTCATTCAAAAATGAAGTTTTTGGAATTCTGTTTTTTGAATATTACTTTTTGAACAAATCGTCTTTTAGCTTAGTGAGTAATTTTTCAAAAAAATAAATTTAAATATTTTATTTAGAGATTCAAACTTAGAGTTCATAATTTACATATTGAAATAAAATATTTAAATTAATGTTTTCGAAAAATTGCTCACTAAGCTAAAAGACGACCTGTTCAAAGAGTAATATTAAAAAAACAGAATTCGAAAAACTTCATTTTTGAATGAGATATTTTTATAAAACGAAGCAACGAAAATCCCATTGGATAACATGGGAAGGGAGAAAGGGTGCTATGTGACTGATGTACAGCCTTAAGAGTTCTGAAACCTACACTGTGGAATATTTTGCGTAAGAATATACAACATTATTGAGTGAACTTATTTTCCTCAACCATGTCGAGAAATGTTATCAGCTATAGCTGTGTAACAGAGGCATACAGTGGAATGTTACGCAATTACAACTGGTAACATTTTTCTACATGGTTGTGGCAAGTAAGCTGCCTCAATATGTTACCAGTTGTAATTGCTTAACATTCCACTGTATGCCTCTGTTACACAGCTAGCTGACAGTGGCGGCTCATAAACCGAAAATAGGTGAAGAGCTCAAAAATAATATTTAAGTATTTTTAATCATAATTTTTACTAAGCATGGTTTTAACAAAAATCAACTAAAAATACTTATTTAAATGTAAATTTATGTTCTATAAATAAATACAGCGTAAAATACAGTGTGCCTCTTCACCAATTTTCAGTGCACGAGCCGCCACTGATAGCTGATAACATTTCTCAACACAGTTGAGGAAAATAAGTTCACTCAATAATTTTGTATATTCTTAAGCAAAATTTTTTACAGTGTAGTACTGAGACACCTTTAATTGTTGTTTAACTTTAATTAATTATTCTGAAATTTTACAGTTTTCCATGAGAAGATTTCACGTTTTAGCCCTAACGTGTTTCTATAGCCAATAACCATTGCTATCTATTTTGTTTACACTTAGAACAGAAAGATAGTAAGAACGGATTCTGTAATTTTCGCTGTTCAGTAAAAGTTGTAATTTTTTAAATTTCGGGAATTACGCTGCGTTTCACGAGTTTGCCACCCTTGTTATAGATCACCGTAGCATGAACGGTACATATTTTGCTGAGTGTAGGACTTATAATTATTTTTAAGCAACACAAAATTTCTTTATTATTACGGACTACAGACTCAAATTATTTAAAGTTTGCTATCGTCAAAACTCTGCCTTCGATTAAGACAATAACTGGTAAGCATGTTATAGGTTATTATCGTAAGAACCAGAAAGATTTATATGAATGTAGGATTTTAAGTTCTTTTATTACCGGTATAAAAGAAGAATTTTTATGCATAGCGGTGTGTGGTCTTAAACTATTTAAAGTTCGCTTTAGTAATGTTAAATTGTTTAAAACAAAATAAATAAATAAAATAAAATAATAACAGATAATACATAATTTCGCAAGCTTATCATTTCTGTTCATTTAGAGTTAATTTACAAAAGAATTTGAATACATTACAACCTATTAAACAACATACAACTTGGAGGAATATAAAAACACCTTATTATGCTTTTCCGTTTTGTTTATTTATCGATTTCTTTCATTTTAAATGTATTCAAACAGCTATTGATTACAAAATGCTCGGAAAGTCAAGTGAAGTCAGTACATTTTTTTTTTTTTTTTTTTTTAAATCTTCATTTTCTTGCTTTCTTTCCATGAAGCTTTGTGAGTGTCATTGTGCAGCACCAAAAGATGCATAAAAAAGAGCCATGATAGCAAGTTTGAAAACAAGCAAAAAACTGACACCAGTGAAAGAACACATGAAATAAAAATAAAACAATTTCACCAGGTAAATTATTTGGGACTGAGCCATTCAAACGATCATATTTTCAGCTATCGTTATCTGAATGATTGTAGATATCTCTAAAATGTCACTGCTCCCCTCCCCTTTTCCCAGTATTGAAAAAAATACTCTAATCAGTCTATTGACCTAAATAAAGAAAATTTGATAACTTTTTGTAAGTCACTTCATATTTTTAAAACATTTTCGCTAAATAGGTGTAAATAGTATTTCACCGAAAAAAAATCTGTTTCTGTTTTTGCCTCCAAAGATGCACAAAAATTATTTCAGTCAGCAAAACCGTAGATAGAAATTTTTCTCGGAAAAGGTTCAAACATTAGTACATAATGTTCAATGTTAAAAATGAAAAAATAAAATAAAATAAACTTTTTCAACAAATATGTAAACTATCGGGGGGAGGGGGGGGAGTTGAACCTTCAAAGCATTGCCTGGGCTTCCGCCCTGAAAGTCAGCCTAAAGACTGATTTGCGGCATTTCCCGTCTACCAGCTTTGAGCGCAGAACCGCTCCGCCACTGGTAGGGCCTAAAGACTGATTTGAATTGAAGATTTTATTCATTAAGTGAAAAACAGCTTAGTTAAAAGGAAATGCTGGGAGGTTTATATTAAATATTTGAAACTATATTAAAATTTTTTGCACCTTAGAAAATTCGTGCTCAGGATATGGGCCTGATTGCCTGTGTAATAATCAGGCCCTGTGTGTATAACGGTGTCTTTGATGATAATTGTGTAATAGTGGGGAAGCCCTTTTTTTGTATATGGTTATATAGGTTTCGAGAAGGCTAAAAAAAGGTATATTTTCTCAATCTTTTCCATAATATAATAAATAAAATTTTTAATCAAGCTTTTGAGCATATAAAAGAGCAACATTTAAACAATATTTTGTAAAATTTTCATAAAAAAATTTTGAAAATTCAGCCGGTTGGTCTTGGTTTTCAAAAACCCTTCCATAAAGCAGTGGACGAGATTTTTCAAGAACTAATACACTCATTGAAATTTTGCGCACTTTCTAAAAAAAAAAAAAAAAAAAAAAAAAAAAAAAAACTAGTTGGCATAGGTGGACTCTGCTCAGTTCCCCATCATATTTATGTTCTCATAAATTTCTAGTTTGAGAGATATAATCATGTTAAAAGAAATGAATTTGACAAAAGCTTGATACAGTGACAGAATGAAAACCCCGCCTAATAGGCTATCCACCGTTCACTTCGATATATTTATCTTATTCTAATCTATTAATTTATTTTATCAGGGTCAATTCCGTTGTTCAGTTTTCATGCTACTATTTCCAATGCAATAATCCTCAAAATTCATATTTATATGAAAAATTTACAATTTCGCTATGTTGGTAAAATCGTAAATAACGAATAATTTACGAAATTTTCCTATTAGAATATTTGTATTCAATCATGTTCAAACAAATATCATAAATGTAATTTTGAAGTGGTCTAATGTATTTATGAGCCTCAAAATGAAAGTTTATGCTCAATTTTACCTTATTCTGGCATGTTAAGTAAATCGTAAATTCCAAATAACTTACGAATTTTTTTAAATTGGAAAAATCATAGTCTATGACATTCATGCCAGTATCCTAAATAATATTTCGAAAGTGGTTTGACATCTTTACGATGAAAATATCCCTCAAGATTGACGTTTATGTGAAATTTTGCTCTATGCTGCCATGTTAAGAAATTCGTAAATTTCCAATAACTTACGAAATTTTTATATTGGAAAATTCATAGTCATTAATATTCATACCAGTGTCCTAAATAATATTTCAAAAGTAGTCTGACATCTTTACGATGAAAATATCTCTCAAAATTGACGTTTATGTGAAATTTTGCTCTATACTGCAATGTTAAGAAATTCGTAAATTTCCAATAACTTGCGAAATTTTCAAAGTAGCATATTTATACTTACTGATGTTCCTTCCGGCATCAAAACTGATATTTTAAAACTGGTCTGACATTTTTACAGTAAAAAGTTTCCATTTAATGCACATTTAAGTGAATTTTTGTCCTATTCTCCCATGTTAAGAAAATCGTAAATTTCTAATAACTTACGAAGTTTTTAAATTCGAATGTTGCAAATAAATAAGGTTCTTGCCAGTGTCGAAAGTAATATTTTAAAACTGATCTGACCTCTCTGCGACAATTTGTTCTTGAGATATCGTGTACACAGACTAACAAACTAACGGACTTACACACTAACAGACTAACAGACTAACAGACACCCTACAGACAGACACCATAGAAATTTTGTCATTTTCGGATTCCTCACACCAGAAAACGTGTTGTAGGAACTTAACTACAAATAATTAATTTTCGACGGACCATCTTCGTTGTTTTAATATTTTTAATTTGTACGATCACATACATCAAGTATTTACACTATATACAACGAAGAAATAATAGGTAGCACATAAAATAATAATTGTGGGCGTCAATAAATTTAAAGTTCTTTGCCCACGTCCATTGTACTTGGCTTCTCATAGCCTTCTGCCCGGTGATCCGCGACGGGGTGGCGCGCATGCGTCAACATCCCGCCCGGCCTTGCTATGTTGTCATGCAAGAACTTACAATATTTTTTTTTGCAAAACTTCAATTTTACAATTTCACATAACATAAATAGATAAAATAATAACAAATAAATGAATGTAACATAATATCACTATTTCGCACAACACATAGAATTAGAAAAAAGATTAACTGATTATAATAAACAGAAATTTTCATAATTAACTAACAAATTTAGAGTAATATATATAATACAGTAAATTAATATAATAAATGTTCATATTCATTTTTACTCCTCGATAGGCAGCACACACAATCTGGAGATGGATCTTTTGTAAATCCCTTTGGTAGTTTTTATATCTACCAATCTAACTTTATTATCCTGACCAGGATATAGCTTTATTACACGCCCTAAAAACCACTTGCATGGTGGAAGATTTTCTTCCCTGACTAAAACCATGTCTCCGATTTTTAAATTTTCTTTATCAATTATCCATTTTCTGCGCTGTTGTAAGTTATTCAAGTAAGAAAGACTCCATCTTTTCCAGATTGCCTGAACTGACTTCGTAATATTTTGCCAAGCACTTAGGCGATTTTTCTCAACATTTAAAGAAGGTTCAACAACAGCCGTTATTGGCCTTCCAATAAGAAAATGGGCTGGAGTTAAAACCTCTAAATCTTCAATACTTGAAGTTAGCGGAGTCAGTGGTCTCGAGTTCAAGATCGCTTCCACTTGAGTAACAAGTGTAAGCATTTCTTCAAATGTAAATTTTGAATTACCCGCTATGCGTTTAAAATGGTATTTAAACCCTTTGATATTTGCTTCCCATAGACCACCCCAATTTGGACTCCTTGGAGGAATAAAAACCCATTCTATTTTTTCCTCTGCAAAAAAATTGAATAAAGATTCTTCCTTATCTCTTACCAGTTTATACAAGGCATTTAGTTCCCTGTTGGCGCCTACCATATTGGTCCCATTATCCGAAAATATTTTATGACACTTGCCCCTTCTCGAAATAAATCTTTTTTAAGCAGCTATCAGAGCTTGTGAAGTTAAATCACTAATAAGTTCAACATGTATAGCCTTTGTTACTAGACAAATGAAAATACAAACATAAATTTTGATTTCTGGACCTTTCCTTCCATATTTATTTTTGATTAAAAAGGGTCCAGACAAATCTACCCCAGTTTAATTAAATGTTTTATCTGGCGTTATTCTTTGTTTTGGCAAGTTTCCCATTTTTTGTGCACATACTTTCGGATTTGCTTTAAAACAGACTAAACATCTGTGCACAATTTTTTTACAAAGATTTCTCCCATGAATGGGCCAATATTTTTGCCTAACCTGAAACAGAAGATGTTGGGGACCAATATGAAAATATTTTTCATGATAATATTTTACAATTAATTCCGTTAATTTATTTTTTGAAGGAAGTACATAAGGATGCTTAATCGAATAAGATAACTGCGAATTTTGCAGTCTCCCCCTACCCTTATTAAACCATTGTCATCCAAAAAAGGGGATAAATTAAAAATTTTACTCTTATGCGATACATTACCGCCACTTTTCAAGGCAGCTATTTCAGTAGGAAATTCTTCCTCCTGCAGCTGTTTCAGTAGGAAGTCTTCTGCCTTTGTCAGCTCTTCAGGCATCAGCGGTCCTTTCTTCTTTTCTAAAGGATTTCTTAGATTGTGAAGAAACCTGAAAAGAAAACTACATATACGTAATATTTTTAAAAATCTATTACTACGATTAATCAGATAGTTCAAAATAGTAAAGTCCTTTTTCAAATTTAGAGTCACTGCATTTTCAGATTTTAATTCAGGAGTGTAGTCTTCCTCATTTAGTTCTGAAAAGTCAATAAAAGATTGTTTGTTTTTCGGAAATTCAGGATCTTTCAGAAATTCAGCACCTGTCCACCATGTGGCGCTGGTTGTTAGGCTTTCAGCAGTCATCCCTCGAGACAACAGGTCAGCAGGATTTTCTTTACTTGCACAATGGAACCAAGAGTTAGGGTTTGTCAGGCTGGCAATTTCTTGAACACGGTTGGCGACAAACTGCTTCCATCGGGTTTTAGTACCCTTTATCCAGAAAAGCACTATCTGCGAATCAGTCCAGTGATATTCAACAGAAGGTCTTTTAAGGTTTACAGTATTTTTCACTTTGGTGATCAGACGAGCTGCGACCAGGGCACCCAATAATTCAAGGCGAGGTAGTGTAACACCGCTGAGGGGAGCTACACGGCTCTTGGAAGTCAAAAGTTTTACTGAAATACCATTTTTTGATTTTGTTCGTACATAAATGGCAGCGCCATATGCTTTTTTGCTAGCATCGCAAAAACTATGTAATTCAACTACATCTTCTGGGGAAGTGGCATCAAGGACGAATCTAGGGACTTCAAGCTCTTTTAACAAGGGTAATTCCGAACACCATTTCATCCACTCTTTTTCGATATTTGGTGATAATGATTCATCCCATTTGGTTTTAGTTGTCCAGATATCTTGAATGATAATTTTTGCCCTGACAGTGAATGGAGAAATTAACCCTAAGGGGTCGAAAATTCTCCCTACGGCTTGAAGAATGGTACGTTTTGTAATTTTATTTATGGATATAAAGTTCAACAAACTCTTGATATCTACAATCAAATTATCTTTATTAGTATCCCAAGATAGTCCCAAGATCTTTGTCTGATTTATACCTAAGCTGATGGTAGATTCTACAGGGTATGTATCAAATTTTTCGCTTTTCCACTGCTCTGTTAATTCGGTATCGTTACTTATCCATTTTCTAAGGGACATTCCTGCGGCTTCCATAATATATTTTGCACTTCGTGATAATTCAAGTGCTTCGTTAAAATCATTACCTCCAGAAATTAAGTCGTCTACGTAAAAACATTTATCTAAAAGTCGAACAGTAGCGGGAAATTCTTCTCTATACTTCTCAATGTGATGTCTAATAGTAGCAGCGAGTAAGAATGGACTTGAACACACCCCAAAATTAACTCGATTGAAACGATAAATCTGTAATTTGGGTTTTTTATGTGCATGCGGTTCTTCATCACTCCAGAAAAAACGAACAGCGTCTTTATGTTCATCAGCGAGACAGATTTGTAGAAAGGCTTGTTTAATATCAGAACAAAATGCTATTTTGTTTAATCTAAAATTAATTAAAACATCCAAAAGATTCGGATTTAAATTTATCCCCTGCCATAGGCAATCATTCAGTGACAGCTGATTATTTTGATGACTCCCTGCATCAAATACGATTCTTGTTTTGGATGTTAAGCGACCTTCCTTTCTTACTGCCTGATGAGGCAAATAATAAATAGGTTTGTTTAAATTATTTTCTGCTGTACTGGGTTCAACTATTTCTATTATTTTTTGATTTACGTAATCACGAATAATCTCTCTATACTGTTCATATAATTCTCTATCATATTTAAAACGTCTCCATAAACTTAAAAATCGTTGTTTCGCTAACGTGTAATTATCGGAAAGTTCATTATAGGGTCTTCTAAAGGGCAAGTGTACAACGTAGCGTTTGTTTTTAAACTGAATCGTTTCATTAAAAATTTCTATAGCTTTATCACTTTCTTTTTGAATTGGATCGTCTCTTATTCCAATGCTTTCTAGATCGAAAAAGAGTTTAAGAGTGCTACTAAGGGAATCGTCTGACAAAACGAAACACTGTTTCGAATTATTCAGTTCTGTTTCTTCAACCTTTCCACACGCTAGCCATCCAAATTCGGTTTCCTTAAAAAACAAATCGTCATTTATTTTATAAGTATTATCCTTTAAAACTTTGAATAATATATCTGCACTGATTAACGCTTCTATTTCATTCGGTTCAAAAAATGTCTCGTCACTCAATTTCAAAAATTCTGGAATTTTTATGTCTGAAATGTTTAATTTATTGCATGGTGTAAGCCCAGTTATTTTATCTACAATCAAAAATTCTACTGGTTCACTAAAAGAACAATCTTCATTTGAAATAAAGGTATCTAATTTCCACTTAATATTTTGGGTCAATCCATTCAAACCTGAAACTGGAGTTTTTATTTTTTCTCTTTTAATTCCTAAACATTCACTCATCTTTTCAGTTAATACGCACACATTTGAAGCGGAATCCAGAACGCATCTTATTTTTATTCTTTTTTTGTTTTCGCATTGAACATAAATATAAGCTGTGGAAAACAGAATACTTTTTCTATTTTCTTTTAAATATCTGCTATTATTACTCAAAACGGAAGCATTTAATTGCGCAACCCTTTTGTCTATATCTGGTAATTTGGATGAATTTATTTCATCTGAGTCTGGAACCGGGGTTTTGGCGCCAGAAGAAAAACATAATAATCTGTTGTGCTTCATTCCGCAGGTGCATTTGAATTTTGATAAGCAATCATTTTTCTTATGGTTTTGCCTAAAACAAACCTCACAAAGCTTGTGAAGGCGTATTATACTTAATCTTTCGTTAATGTTTAATTTCAAAAATGCATCACATTTATAAATAGGGTGATAAGTACTTTTACAAACAACACAATTTTTGTTTTTATTTTCATGCATTAAAAGAGTTTTAGATTTGTTAATAGCCGGAAAGTTTTTGTTAGTATTTTTATTTCCGCTAGTCATATTCGTTCTATTAATAGATAATAAAACTGATTCTCGTTGTTCCAAAAATTTGATAAATTCTTCAAAGGTGGGAACATTTTTTGATTTATGGGATAACTCAAAATTCTTCCTAGATTCTCTGTCTAACTTTGCTACGAGAATATTTATAATGAAAACATCTGATAATTTATTCTGTACATATTTCAGAACTTTCAAGGCACGCAGATTTTTCTGAATACAATCAATCATGTTTCTTATCTCTTTGGGATTTTCAGTTTGAATTTTCTCAAAATTCAGAATATTTTGTACATGAATATCAACAATTAATCGCTCGTTATCATAGCGATTTTCTAATGCATTATATAATGATTCAAATGTATCAAAATTACTAACTAGATTTTTAGCGTCATATTTGAGACAAGATCTAAGATAATATAATTTCTGCGACTGATTAATATGAACATTATTGGTTATTAAATCATCAAATTGTTCTTTAAAAGAACTGAATTCCTCATATTTTCCTGAAAATTCAGGTAATACTAAAGGAGGAATTTGAGTTTTAATTTCAAAGGCATCTTGAGATGCATTTTCAGTCGCATTTATTTTTTTATGAGAATCAAATTTCTTATAAGAATTAATAAGAGTATTAATTCTTACCTCTAATTTTTCCAGACGTTCTTCACATGAGTCAAGGTCGTCATCTATGGTTGCTTGTTCAGCATCTTTCAAGTCTTGAATTTCGTAGTATTTTTGTCGTAATTCATCGATTTTTGTTTGTAGCAGTTCTATGTTCTTTAATTTCACTTTTAATTCCACTATATCTATATCGTAATTTTCGGCATTCGTGCCTTCTACATAGTTTTCAATTCTAGTTATCTTCCCTTTCAAGGAAGATTTCAATTTATTATTTTTATCCATAAGTCGCTGATTACAAGCTCCTTTCTCGACGGAGCCACTTTTTTGTAGGAACTTAACTACAAATAATTAATTTTCGACGGACCATCTTCGTTGTTTTAATATTTTTAATTTGTACGATCACATACATCAAGTATTTACACTATATACAACGAAGAAATAACAGGTAGCACATAAAATAATAATTGTGGGCGTCAATAAATTTAAAGTTCTTTGCCCACGTCCATTGTACTTGGCTTCTCATAGCCTTCTGCCCGGTGATCCGCGACGGGGTGGCGCGCATGCGTCAACACGTGTAAAAAAGTCAAAAAACCGAGGTCGAAAATTTTCACGATTACCTAAGTTCCCCATACCTATAGTATGATGGAGAACTAAAAATTGTGCTTTAACGGAGGATTTAAAAAAAAAAAATTGAATTTTCAACAGAGTTGCATGCAAAAACAGTGCAAATTTCCGTACATTTTATTCCACGTATAGCCTTGCAAAATTAGTTGTACGGTTGAACCTTGTTAACGAGAATACTGTTACAGTGCAGCAGTGATGCCAGATGGTTGAAAATTATTTCCCCAAACAGGTCTTGAAATTTCCCCAAATCAGGGGGGGTTTTCGAAAAAATCCCCAACTTGATTTCTTCTAAAAAGGGGAAAAAAAAAAAAAAAAAAAAAAAAAAAAAAAACTTTATTTATCAAGCAAATTTAACCTCAGATTTTTCCCCAAATGAAGGCAATTTTTGAAAAAAATCCCCAAATAACAATAAAGCTATTGAAAGTTCCTAGTCGTAGGGATAAATCATTACGTTGCCAACATTGACAGAAAGTTGAACTCCCCAGATATTTGAAGTCCCCAAATATTTTAGAATTCCCCAAAAAAGTCACCACAAACATTTGGTCCCCAAAATTGTCCCCAGAAGCCTCAAAAATCCCCAAAATGGGGACAAAATCCCCAATCTGGCATCACTGCAGTGCAGCCACATATCCTAAAACTAGCAGTGAAGACGCGTCCAAAATGTTGGAGGGATGCAAAGTTGACCGACAGTTTGAAATTTGGAAAACATCCAGTAATTCCGCGCTCTGTGTTATTGTGAGTCACACTGTCACCCCTATTTTAGCATTGGACTCGTTGAGTTAGCTCTTGCGCAGATGCTTCCATGGTTTCATAAAATGTGGTCGAAGAATAACGTGAATTACTTTTAACATGGACTGTTTCCACAATCCCCGTCAAAACGAAGATTAGTTTAGTTATAGGAAGATTAGTTATTGATAGCATGAATAAATTTTTTATCCCCGCTGAGATTCACATTAACGAAGTTCGACTGTAATAAAAAAATAATAATAAAAGGAAAAAATAAAAAAGTGCAGTCGAGAACCTCCGTCAGGAACGAAGTTCCTTACGCCTTTTCTCCAATTCCAAATTTGATTTGATATAGAATTCTAGATTAACAATGTAACTTACGTATGGTTTAAAACATAAACAAATAACAAGTTAGTCTTAACAAAATTTCCATGTGTTTGATATTAAGGTTATACAACCAGCTGTGCACTATGCTTGTCTATTCGAAACAACAACGTTCAACGAGGATTTGGCTACGAGAAAGGAATTCAAAAATAAACTAAAATGATGAATATCAGCATACTATAGTCCTTTTCCCTAGCAGAGTCGGTTCAAGGCCACAGAATTTCTCTCTTCTCCGGAGAGGGAGATTACTTGCTCAATTCCATCCAGAGAGATGTCGTTGTTTCTTCAGTAACCTAGCAACGGACGGGAGAAGTAAAATCGCAGTTCGTCTGAGCGTAGTCTTGATACGACAGCCTAAAGTAAATAGAATATAGACCATTACTCCAGGCTTCTGCGTTCCTCCTTAGCAACCGTAACTAGGGAGAAAAAGTAGATATTGCTGGAGTTCTTTCTGGCGAGAGAAATTCGCATGGAGAGAGCGTGGCGCCTTTTCCTTACGTGACGATTTCTGGTAGTTAACTACTACCGCAAAAAAAAAAAAAAAAAAAAAAAAAAATCAAAGCAGAAACTAAGTAACTTGTGAAAACTAAGTAACTTGTGAATTGTATCGTCAAGCTATTAGATTATTATTTTCGAATTATTTTTGGTTTGTAAAAAAGCGTTTATGATCTGTATTATATGATTCGGCACAATATTTGTAGCTACCCAAATTAAATGAACTAAGCCTTATATTAGGTAAAAATATTGATTACTTATGAAATTATTTTAATTAGTAGCTGAGATACAAAAGAAAACCCATTCAGGATACCTCAAAACGTGTAAATCAGCTGAAATCTCGAATTCCACTTTCGATAATATATAAGTAATTGTAAATATATTTCGAATGATGTATTAAAAATAATTTAATCATAATTTGAATTTGAAATACGCGTATTAGAATAAAATTTAATTTCCAATTAAAATGTAATTTTTTTCCAAACATGATGAAATTTGAACTGCAACTATCCCCTGTGCTGTTAATGGCGCTCAGAAAGTTTGAAAGAATTTAGAAGAAAATTGAAGCATTTTGAAATTTGCAATTTTTATTCCTAGTAGAAAAACCACGTGATGTCAATTGGTAAAAAATATGTTTCTTCCCGACCAGATGAGGTGAATGGGTTGTCATGGTAACGAACGCCTGCAGAATTTCAAAGCGTTCTCTGACGATGACGCGAGTTCCATTATTTTTCTTCACCCAAAAGTGCTCATCGCGCCAAAAGAAGTTTTCACTTCAAATGGAAAGCGTTCGCTGACGACGACGCGAGTTTCATGATTTTTGTTCACCCAAAAGTGCTCAACGCGCCTAAAGAAGTTTTCACTTCAAAAATCCTTCGTTGAAGCACTTGGCGATTCTATTTTGAAGAAGTATATAAAATTTTAATAGGATCTATATAAAAGTGATTGGGCCACCCCTTTTTTGAGAAGTCTCCGGAAGCGAAGACCGACAGGCTTATTCACCAAATTTTTAATGAAACCTTTATAAAATATTGCTTAAATATTGTTCTTTCATATGCTCAAAATTTTGAATAATTTTTTTTTATTTATTGTATTAAAAAAAATCTGGTGTGTAACAGCCACACGACTTCCATTACCCAGTACTACACACATTATAAACATTTTATATACATTTTTGATTTAAATAAGTAACAAAATTGCTCTATCCGTCAAATAAGTTATTTAAAATAATAATTAGAAAAATAATAATATATATATTAAACATTTTCCAGATATGTTATATTTATACAGGATGCCTATCAATTTTCCTGAACTAACCAACTATATAATTCGAAAGGACATCTAATAGAGTGTTTATATAGCAAATTTGAAGAAAATCGTTAGAGCCGTTTTTGAGATACGGACTTACGGTCCCACTTCCGGTTTCCGATGTCCCACTTCCGGTTAAACTCAATTATTGACAGGAAAACAATAATTACATACAAAAGCATATTTAAAAGCGAGTTAAAATGGCGAGTTTGAAAAAAATCCGTACAACCGATTTTAAAGGAACGCCTTTGCGAGGCCTGAAATTGAGCTATTTATACAGGACGCCTATCAATTTTCCTGAACTAACCAACCATATCATTCGAAAGGACATCTAATAGAGTGTTTATATAGCACGTTTGAAGAAAATCGTTAGAGCCGTTTTTGCGATACGGACTTACGGTCCCACTTCCGGTTTCCGATGTCCCACTTCCGGTTTTTCAATTTTCACCAAAATTTGGAAATTTCATCTGTACACCAGACGTATTTCAATTCTAAAGTTTCGTAGCTCTATCTTTATTAGTTTCTGAGCTATAATAGCCAGAAGATTCTCCACATACATACACACACACACACAGACATACATACACACTGACCAATTGCCAAAAACCACTTTTTTGGACTCAGGGGACCTTAAAACGTGTAAATCAGGTGAAAACCCGATATTGAATTTTCAGACCGAATACAATACTTCCATTACCTACGGTAGTAGGGTAATGGAAGTAATAAATGGAGAAAATGTGCCTTTATTTAGCTTTCAAAACCCGTGTAACCACTTAAGGTAATAAGTTCACGGCTTTTTACGGTCGAAGAGGAAAACAGAAGCTTAAAGTTGTTCGAAGAATCAGCCTACGCGCAGCTATGTGCTGAAATAATTATCAGGTTGATCATTCCGCGAAAATTTCTTATTAAAAGCTCATGTCAACATAAGAGGGGGGAAAAACGCACTCTCTTCTATTGTCTATTTATGAAAAATTACTTAGAAGTTCAAGAATCTCAAAATATTTTATCCATTCAATGAAAGTTTTCCTGAATTTCTTTTTCTTTTTTTCTTTTTCTTTTTTTTTTTGATTTATTTATTTATTTATTCTTTATCATTCCAAGTAGGATACTGCTTTAGTATGCTATAAAAGCATTAACAAATGTATAAGACAAAAGGCAATCACTCCTGAAATAGGAACACACTTTCCCATATTATAGGAAAGAAATGTTGAAAATTAACAATGAAAAACATAATTTAATTATGATTATTTACACACATGTTGAAGATAAATCCGTAGTAAAACTAAGTAAAAACTAGTATGTTGTGGCCAATACAAGACTTGCTTCTATATAATCATCAGGCCCATATTATCGCATGGGCAAGCCGGGACTTTGTCCAGGGGCCCCGGACACTGAAGGACCCCAAAACCCTAATATTGGATTGCAAAATATTTCCTTTTATTTCAGTAAAAATTCAAATCTATATATGTATTTATGTATATGAAATTTATCTTTAAAAAGTACTGAACGTTGTCGAAAACAGAATTTTCATTTTGGATACATTTTGCTTTTTCTATTTCTGCTGGCTCATCCAGTGCCTAAATAGTGGGCCTGGGATCAACATATACCGGGTTCATTCAGGCAGGGAGTTTAAAGTGATTCGAAATTCATTTTAATCAGTAAATCCTTCTGTAATTAGTCCTAGTGTGTAAACAATGGCAGTAGAGCAATAATTCAAAGCTATCAAATCAATAGCTACTAAATTTAGTTAGTTTAATCAGATCCTGTTTAGTGTAAATTAAACATATTACACAGTACTTTTTCATTGTCGCCTGTCAGATAGGATATCATGAAGGGATCAGCAGAACAAATCCATACCATATTCAATTGTATGTAACTGTATAACATAAATAGTAATTAAAAATGTAAATAATATTATAGTTTTAAAAAATTAAAGAACACGCTTTTATAGAAATGTGAACTAAAAAGCACAAATTATCTATCTTAGTATTAAAATGCAGGGTAAGAGAAAATCGTGAGAGTGACACACTATAATATTAACATACATTTAAATCTTTAATTAAAATAATTTAGAATTAAACAAAAACCATTTTAAAAAAATCTCCCCTGACTGGGATCGAACGCTAGACCTTTAGGTTCGTAGCGCGGAGCTTTACCTCGCAGCGACAGCGTTCATGTATGTAAAGTCTTTTTTTTTACAATATAGATTTTTTTTTTCTCCCAGAACGGTTACAAACATACATTGTACATACAAACATACATACAAACATACATACAGGTGAAACTAATAAAAACGTGTTAAAAATATGAACATATTTAAATAGCTAGCCTTGAAAGTATTGTTTATGCATTGTAAATACGATTAATCATCTATCGTAAATAAATGATGCTTCGACAGTTTATAGGAGGGGGGGGGGGGCTAATTTTCCTTTGCCTAGGGCCCCAAACAGTCATGATTGGGACCTGATAATCATACATCAATTCACGTAGTACAAGTTATTTATTAAATTATTATAAATTAAAATTATCTTCCACGATGAAGGCAAGCAACTTTTAGGCGATCTCAGAGAAATCTCCTTATATTATTAAAATCTGTACGCGTGTGTGTTTTTGTCTGTGTGTGTGTGTGTGTGTGTGTGTGTGTGTGTGTGTGTGTGTGTGAGAAACGGCTTGAAACGGAAAAGGCTCCGCCGCTAACGGTCGCACGGACTTCGAACAGGTACCGTCGGACAGAGAATTTATCGCAGATGTACGATATGTAATTTGCGAAACGATGCGACCCTAATTAGCGGAGATATTAATTAAAATGTCGACCATTGTCTAACGAAAAATGACCCAGAATTCATGATTAAATGCTTAAAAAGCGACATTTTTACGGAAAAGGTGGAAAATAAATTAGAAATATCAGTCGTATTGTTACAAACAAGATACCATTGGAAAGGGCTTTTTTTTCTTAAACCGATGGTTTAAACGGCTTATCGATCGGACAATTAGATTTTTTAAAATTAACTAAACTATAAAAAAATATTGGCAACAAATCACAAGAATCTTAGCTTTGCAGACTTTTCGTCTACAGCAGTCTTCAACGGAAACACATCTGGTATTTAATGAAGTCACGTGTTTCGTACTGCGATTAAAAATTGCAATTTTCTATTTTCTTCAATTTTTCAAATTTTACACATTTTATTTAGTATATAATATTTACACCACAAAACAAACTCGCATTTCAAATTTCATTGATTTTGGTCAATAAACAAAAGATTTACATTTTAATTGCAAATTAAATTTTATCTTTACACGCCGGACATTTTTGCAATATTCTAATACACGTATTTCAATTTCTAATTACGATTAATTTATTTTTTATGCATCATACGAAAGATATTTTAAAGTTCTTTTACATAATTCAAAGTTTTCAACAGATTTACACGTTTTGAGGTCTCCTGAATCAGTGATCTTTTATGGCGCTGTAATATTTTCAAATTTCAATATTTCAATTTCTAATTATGATTAAATTATTTTTAATACATCATTCGAAAGATATTTTAAAGTTCTTTTAAATTATCGAAAGTTTTCACCAGAATTACACGTTTTGAGGTCTCCTGAATCAGTTTTCTTTTATGGCGCTGTAATATTTTCAAATTTCAATATTTCAATTTCTAATTATGATTAAATTATTTTTAATACATCATTCGAAAGATATTTTAAAGTTCTTTTAAATTATCGAAAGTTTTCACCAGAATTACACGTTTTGAGGTCTCCTGAATCAGTTTTCTTTTATGGCGTTGTAATATTTTCAAATTTCAATATTACAATTTCTAATTATGATTAAATTATTTTTAATACTTAATTCGAAAGATATTTTAAAGTTCTTTTATATTATCGAAAGTTTTCACCAGATTTACACGTTTTGAGGTGTCCCGAATGCGTTTTCTTTTGTATCTCAGACACTAATTATAATAATTTCACAAGTAATACATCATTAGAGAGATTTTTTGATTTGAAATCGAACAGTGGAATACAGAAATTTCTACCGCCAGATGGCGCTGTAATTTTTTCAAATTTCAATATTTCTATTTCTAATTATAATTAAATTATTTTTAATGCATCACTCGAAAGATATTTTAAAGTTCTTTTAAATTATCGAAAGTTTTCACGAGATTTACACGTTTTGAGGTCTCCTGAATCAGTTTTCTCTTATGGTGCTGTATTATTTTCAAATTTCAATATTTCAATTTCTAATTATGATTAAATTTCTTTTAATGCATCATTCGAAAGATATTTTAAAGTTCTTTTATATTATCGAAAGTTTTCACCAGATTTACACGTTTTGAGGTGTCCTGAATTAGTTTTCTTTGTATCTCAGCTACTTATTAAAATAATTTCATAAGTAATACATCATTAGAAAGCGTTTTTGAATTGGAATGGAACAGTGGAATACAGAAATTTCTACCGACAAATGGCGCTGTAATATTTTCAAATTTCAATATTTCAATTTCTAATTATGATTAAATTATTTTTAATACATCATTCGAAAGATATTTTAAAGTTCTTTTAAATTATCGAAAATTTTCACCAGATTCACACGTTTTGAGGTGTCCTGATTACGTTTTCTTTTGCATCTCAGCTACTTATTAAAATAATTTCATAAGTAATACATCATTAGAAAGCGTTTTTGAATTGGAATGGAACAGTGGAATACAGAAATTTCTACCGACAAATGGCGCTGTAATATTTTCAAATTTCAATATTTCAATTTCTAATTATGATTAAATTATTTTTAATACATCATTCGAAAGATATTTTAAAGTTCTTTTAAATTATCGAAAATTTTCACCAGATTCACACGTTTTGAGGTGTCCTGATTACGTTTTCTTTTGCATCTCAGCCAAATGAGTTAGATCGTTCAAAATTGGTATACGTAGGTTAATTAAGAGGGCCTGAAAGGGTGGAGAAGAAATAGGCGTGCACCGCGCGCGTATCCCTTAACTTGTGCGCGCGCAGCGCGCACGCGACTGCGCTGCCGAAGGCAGTGGGGACCCGGTGCGAGATTTTTTCCGATCAGAAATGATTTTTTTTTTTTAGGGGGCACGAAGGCTCAGGGAAGGAATACGCGCGCGCATCGCGTGTATCCCTAAAGTTGTGCGCGCGCAGCGCGCACGGGACTGTGCTGCCGAAGGCAGTGGGGACCCGGTGCGAGTTTTTACCCGATCAGAAATGATTTTTTTTTTTTAGGGGGCACGAAGGGTCAGGGAAGGAATACGCGCGCGCAGCGCGTGTATCCCTTCAGTTGTGCTCGCGCAGCGCACACGGTACTGCGCTGCCGAAGGCAGTGGGGACCCGGTGCGAGTTTTTACCCGATCAGAAATGATTTTTTTTTAAGGGGCACGTAGGGTCAGGGAAGGAATACGCGCGCGCAGCGCGTGGGGACCCGGCCCGACTTTTTACCCAATCAGAAATGATTTTTTTTTTAATTTCTTTTCTTAACACTAAAAGTTTCTGTTAGTGATTCATTAATTTTTAGTGATTCATTTGAAAATACTGACCCGCTAGCGGGCGAAACCAGCTAGTATAACATTAAATGTTGTAAGAAAGTAAATTTTCTTCAACATAAAAAAAAAAAAATGAGTTTTTTTCTCCACCCTTCCCCTTCCCCCGTTAAAATTGGAAAAAAAAATCGATAACTTTTTTTCCAATTATCGCATATCTATAGTTCAACCATTCATTTTAAAGGTACTGACGAGTTCTTAAAATAAAATAAAATAAAATAAAACAAAAGTACTGCTTCGTGGGGGGGGGGGGGGGACTTTCTCCCAGGAATGGTAGTGATATTACTACACACACTTTTTTTCCTACTTTACTACCACTATTATTAATAATTCATATTAATTTTAGAGTGATGCATTAAACATAACTCTCATTATATACATTTATACGAAATTTTGTCCTATACTGCCATGTTTAAAATTTAGAAAAAAAAAAAAAAAAAAAAAAAAGGAATCATAGCGCCACCTGTTGAACGATCGATCCCCAAATGTAATTAGCACCAGATTAGGTTAGGGTAGAAAAAAAATGCCGAGTTTCGTTAAATTGCGTTCATTGGTTCGGGAGATACAGCGTCCACAAAATTTATTATTCACACATACAGAAAAAATATCTCTCATTTAGAGACACTTTTAAAAAACACGTGTAACGTTTTAAAGTAATAAATAAAACACTTTAAAACACGTATAAAAGTTTTAAAAACATATATTTAATAAAAAACTACATATTTCTAAGCTTTTCGCCCTGAAAAGCCAGGAAGTCTACATGGTTTTGCAAAGTGTGCAGCTGTGTTACAAATATATATACGCTTTAACCTGATTTATGGTATATATATTTGTAACACAGCTGCACACTATGCAAAACCATGTAGACTTCCTGGTGATGCCCTGCTTTTCAGGGCGAAAAGCTTAGAAATATGTAGTTTTTAATTAAATATATGTTTTTAAAACTTTTATACGTGTTTTAAAGTGTTTTATTTATTAATTTATACACACATACAGATGCACAGACAGACATTTTCTAAAAACAGTAAATCGTATTCAGGACATCTCAAAATTTAAAAATCCATCGAAAACTGGCGATCGAAAATTTTAATGAATCCAATATTTTTTTGTTGTATAGATATAGAAGAAAGTAACAATCACTTTTATATTATTAATGCACTTTTCTATAAGCAAAGAGCCATATTGGCAGAAACTATTAAAACCTGTAGGACATATCGTCACGAATTTGTAAACAGTTGTAGTAATTTGTAATTTTTATATATAATTTCATTCAAAGAGGTTTAGTCAGGCTATAAAATGTTAATTTTCTGCATTTCTAGTTTGTTTTCGCATTAAAATAGCTAATTTTTCGTTTAAAAAAACCGTTAAAAAGCCTCATCAAAGCGTGTAATGGTTTTAGCGCCAAATTTGGAGAGTTTTTCGCTCTTTGGCGACTTTTTTTGGTGGCCTTAGCGAGAAAAATCCTTATTATCGATACCTTTAATATATAATCTCCATCGTGATTCCCTGAGAAGTTACCAGAACATTTTGGGTTTTATAGAAGGGTATAAAAGGCAGCCCAATCTGGCCAAGTGAGTTAGCTTCGCCAAGGCATTCATTGCTGCTCTGAGCTTCTTTGGATAACAGCAGATTGCTGTGTGAATAGGCTATGCTACAGATTATGCTGTGAATTTGGTGTTGTCAGCTATTAATTAAGCTGCGTTTACTGGTGAAACTGAAGTCGGTACTTGGTTTATAGATCTGTAATATCTTCTCGAATTTTCTGTAAATAAACTTTTGAGCTTCTGCAGGTTTCGCCTTTCATTCGGAGACAACACACGAATCTTCGAGTATGCAACAATATTATCTTCTACTGAATGTAGAAGAAAGTAAAAAATAATAAAACAAAATAAATAAATAAATAAGCCTATTTTACCATGTTTTTATTAACTTCTATTCTTGTTTGTTTGTGTGGGTTTGTTTGTCCGGTGCAAATCTTGCAATTTATTTTTAACTAACTAGCTAAACATTTGAAACTTTCACAGTAGTTCAGAACCCGGTGACAACACAATACTTCGAAGTCAGATTTTCGAATTGTTTTCTTTTAATTAATTAAAATATGAAAATAATAACCTCCTAATAGCAATAAAAATAGCTATTAAAGTATTAGCTATAATTTAATTGTCGCCAAAAAAAAAAAAAAAAAAAAAAAAAACGAGTTCATTTTCTTTCGACATAAAAATAAATACATTTAATTGAACGTGAACATTAAAAAATTATAAAAAGTTAAATGATGCTTCTCACAAAAATTGACGTCATTATCACTTTAAAAATTTTATACACATTGATAAGTGCTAATAATATACGTTGTTCTAAAAGGAGTAATATTTTATTTTTAAAACCAACTTTTTTTTTTCATTATTATTATTAATTCACTGAACTGAGTGGGCGTGCTTAAATATTGCTTATATATAAATAAATATTTTTATAATCGCGTATTTTATTAATGATTCATCAGAAAATTTTAAAACATGGTACATAAAAAGTTTTTTTTTTTTTTTTTTTTTTTTTAATCTTATACTTATTTGTTTTTAAGCAACTGATATAAAACGGACTTTATCGATGTGACGTCATAAATCCTTTCACACGTGACTACTATAGGAAAAATGCACATTATCATGTTTATGTTTTTATCTTATAGGGAAATGTTTACATTCTTTAGAGAAATATTTGTATCCCGTGGGGAAATTCACAGGGAAATAGAGAGTGAGAAATTAGCTAAAGTGGATGTGACAATAGATGGTTTAGCTTCAAATCAAAAAGACCGACATGGTCCATTTTGTACAAAACAGAATTTAATTTAGAATGATAGAACTTTTTTTTTCAGTCTATTCTTCCACATAATTTGGTAACTAACTGTGTTGTGTCCCTTAGCAATGATTACTATATTTATTTCTTAGAATTTATTTCGCAAGATTTCTCTTATTTTTATTCTTAATATATATATATATTTTTTTACTTGATGCGACAGGGAAATAAGAAGAAAAAAAAAATTTTTTTTCGATTGATCAATAATAATAATAATAATAATAAACCCTTAAAATATAAACTTGCGTTCTTTAGCAATGGTTTTTTGTTTTTATATTCATTTCTTAGAATTTCTTTTGCATGTTTTCTCTCAATTTTATTTTGCTTCATAAACTTGTACAATTTATTTTTTAACTTGTTGCCAAAAGAACAACAAAAAAAAAAAAAAAAAAAAAAAAAAAAAAACTGTTTTCATTATGTGTTTTGTCTGAAAGCAATCCGCGATTGTAATGAAATGCTCGCCCTCTGGTGGGCTACGGTGAAATTACAATAAACATGGTTTAATTCGAATTCCATATAGCCGCCATTGCTAGCCGATGTTTAGTTTCACATATATTTATTGAATAAAAATGAATAAATACGGTAAAAAAGATAACACATACTTTTGTGTGCCACAGTGTAAATCCAAAGCATCAAGAAATCCAGAATTGAGCTTCCATTTATTTCCAAATGACGAATTTAAAATTTCAGTTGCTTCGGCTAATGGAAGTAAAGAATTAATCAGATGATTTGAAATTAATATTTGTTCAACTTCAGTTAAAAATCTACTTCCGATCGAACTTTGAATAAACTGAAGTATTTTTTCCAAAAGCAATCAATTTTCCATAATGTAATGGCGGATAAATTATAGTACGAATATTAAGTAGAATAACAAGAACACTATTGGAACACACGTGGCTAATGTTTACTAACAACTGCAGTGTTCACAAAGCGCCGTCTATCGATCATTACAAACGCGGATAGCTCCATCATCTTAATAATGGACAATATTCCTCCTTTGTGTTCGAGACAATAGGAAATCAGCTGTTTTCGGAAAATAATCCTCAACTCTACCATCCGCGTTTGTAATGATCGATAGATGGAGCTTTCTCAACTGCAGTTGTTAGTAAATATAATAGCCACGTGTATTAATTTATTGTTCTTTCTTGTTGTTCTATCGTTGTTTGAGCGTGAAAGCTATCAGTGGTATGATATATTCACCTTAGCCCACCAGAGGGCGAGCATTTCATTACAATCGCGGATAGCAAAGCATTGTGGCCTGCAAATGTTTATCTTGCAATATTATTTATAAGAGTTACAGATTATATGAAATTGAAGTAAGAGTGATATAGTGATACCTTTATTTTGTTTTTAATCCAGTTTTAGTAATATACTTTATTATTAATCAACATATGTAAAATTAAAATTTGTCATGTGAACTGTGGCGATGTTAACAAATTTAAATGGATGTTCCATTTAATAAATTCCTTTATTAAAGTGATTGAAATTCTAATTATTTAAGCTTCGATGTCTATATATATATATATATATATGTGTGTGTATAAAATGTTCTTATTAATCTTTTATTCATTATATATATGTGTGTATATATACATAAAATGTTCTGCAATTTTACGATATGGAATAGTCTTAACTTTACCATTCGATTCAGTTGTTTACATTTCTCTTTTGTTCTTGTTTGAACAGATATCTGATTATTAAGTTTCACTGGAGAAATATTCAGGAAAATGTTATGCGTAACAATAAAATGGCATCTTGAAACTAATTTGTTTACAAAATATCCGCCACGTGTTCGGCGATTTTACCTACTGTGACGTCACAGGAATATTGTCCATTGGAAATTTAAAATAATTTATAGAATTCTCCAAGAGCATTTTAAAATAAAAAATAATTTTACATTTTTTTTCTTTTTTTTCCTTTTCCCATTACGAAGATTTTCTATTTCTAAAATTGTTTTATTTACCTCTTAAAACACATTATATTCATAAAAAAATGGGATTTAGTTCTGACAGCATACATGAATTAAGACGCTATAGATTATAAAACAAAATAACTATTTTAACGTCCATTGTCTTCTTAAAACACAAACAATAACTTTCTTCCATTTTTCAATCGCATCATCCAGATAAGACACAACCTTTTAACTCAATTATTGGCTTTACAATAACGATTGCATCATTTTTTCATCTTTTCAACGCAATCAGGAAACAAAAATCGAGGAATTAAGATAAGACACTATCATCTTCATCACATCAACAAGTGATTATTGCTTTTTAACAATATTATGATGAATTAGTGTTTTTCCGATAATATCGCCCATTTCTTTGTCGGTCTTAATCGTTTGTTAGAAATGTCGAAAGATGTTTTAAAAATCGTCAATAACAGTTATTAAGCCCGTTATTATTTTGTTTCTCAAAAGAGGAAAAAATAAAAAATAAATGGGATTGCCCAAAAAATACCATTTGAGTAAAAGGGTTTTTATGAATTCCATCCAAATGTCTTTCCTCAATCAAGAAATCTCGTATCCGTAAATTCAGTGATGCTAGATTGGGGATTTTGTCCCCATTTTGGGGATTTTTGAGGCTTCAGGGGACAATTTTGGGGACCAAATGTTTGTGGGGACTTTTTTGGAAAAATCAAAAATTTTTGGGGACAAATCTGGGGAGTTCAACTTTCTGTCAATGTTGGCAACTTAATGATTTATGGCTACGACTAGGGATTTTCAATAGCTTTATTGTTATTTGGGGATTTTTTTTCAAAAATTGCCATCATTTGGGGAAATAATCTGAGCTTAAATCCATTGAAATCTGCTTGATATTATTGTTTTTTTTTTTTTTTTTTTTTTTCTTTTTAGTAGAAATCAAGTTGAGGATTTTTTCGAAAAAGAAACCCCTGATTTGGGGAAATTTGAAGACCTGTTTGGGGAAATATTTTTCGACCATCTGGCATCACTGCGTAAATTGTTACTTTTTTCTATGTATGTAAGAAGAAAGTATCAGATTCGTAAAAATTTTCGAACTCTGGTTTTTGATGGATTTACACGTTTTGAAATGTCCTGAACACGATTTGATTGTTTTCAAACTGCTTTTATTTGACTGTCTGTCTGTGCGTCTGTGTGTGTGTGTGTACAGTCGAACCTCGTTAACGTGAACACTGTTAACGTGAATTAATTTTAACATGAACTGTTTCCACAGTCCCCGTCAAAATGAAGATTAGTTTAGTTATATGAAGATTAGTTACTGATAGCATGAACTACTGATAACATAACAGATTTTTTTTATCTCCCTTGAGATTCACGCTAACGAGGTTCGACTGTATCACAAATTTTGCGGACGCTATATCTCATGAACCAATGAACGAAATTAACAAAACTTGTTATTTAGTTGGATAACCAAACTGGTGCTGATTACATCCAGGGAACAATCGCTCAACAGGTGCCGCTGCTATCCTTTTTTTTTCTAAAATTTTTACAAGGCAGTATAGGACAAATTTTCGTATAAATGTACATAATGAGAGTTATTTTTAACGCAAGATTGTAAAATTAATATGAATTATTGATAATAGTAGTAGTGAACTAGGAAAAAAGTGTCTTGTAGGAGCAATGTCCCTAACAGCACATATTCTCTGAATGACATCCCCAGGACGTCCTATGAATGAAGAGGACATCTATGGACATCCTAAGTATGTATTATGGGCAAGTGTGTTGTTAGAGTCCCTTTCCCCGGGGATGGGGGATTTAAATTTTTCCAACCAAATTGCTGGCGAACCAATAAAACTTTTCTTTAAGTATTTATTACTTTCCAATAAAGTTGAAACTTGAAAAAGTGTTTAAGATTTCGGTTTTTCTGTCTATCTGTCTGTCTCTTCGTCTGTCCATGCTCCTACTTCCGTAAATATTCATGGGATTGCTTGAAACTGATATATGTTGTCCAAGTTTACAATGGGATGTTCCCTATTGAAAATGGGGTAAATACTACTGCTGGTTTGTCTACAGGGACACCCGAGAGAATTTCAAGGCATTGCATCCTATATGAGAAGTATTTCTACAAATCACATTTTGATACTTTTATTTCGCGCAAATCATAATGAAATTCACATTGACAATAACCTATGTACACTGTAAAAAATATCTGTTAAAAGTACAGGAAAAATCTGGCAGCTGGGGTGCCAGTATTTCTCCGTCAAATATACAGAACAAAAACTATACTTTTAACAAAAAACCTGTTTGATTTACAGGATTTCTACATAAAATGTATGTCAGTGATACAATCTTGCGGTTTTAGACTGTATATTTGACGGAGAAATACTTGCACCCCAGCTGCCAGATTTTTCCTGTACTTTTACAGGTTTATTTTTTGCAGTGTACATGAAAATGCTCTCTATAGAATGTAGTATGATTAGCTTTAAGATTCACAGGGCCACAAAAAATATTCAGGCTATGATTGGAAATTTCTGGAATTGCATTTTCGTTTGTGTTAAGCGTTTCTTATACTTACGAACAATATTTACGAGTGATTATGAATTCAATTAGTTTATCTGTCTGTATTTCACTCCTGTCTGTCCGTCGTGTGATCACGTAGTCTGTCCGTCTCTACATCTGCCCGCGCTCCTACTTCCGTAAATATTCATAGAATTGCTTGAAACTGATATATGTTGTTTAAGTTTCCTATGGGGTGTTCCCTATTGAAAATGGGGGTAAATACCACTGCTGGTTTGTATACAGGGACATCCGAAAGAATTTCAAGGCATTGCATCCTATATGAAAAGCATTTCTATAAATCACATTTAACAATTTAATTTCGCGCAAATTATAATGAAATTGACACTGAAAATCTATACTGAGAAAAAAAATATATACCGCCTTCCTCTAGAATGAATAAGTAGCCATTTTCTAAATCCTTTAACTAGAAATATAGATTTCCAAGCTATGCGCATAAGGCACACCAAAAAACTAAATAGACGAAATGATCGAGAATTTCTCGTCTACACATTTCTAGATGATGAAACAATAATCTGAATTTTTTGTATTGCGAGAAATTCTCGCTTGATTTTCTAGAATTGGGTTATAAACCAAGATTATAGTTGCTAAAACCCGCCTCTTGTAGTCTCATTTATTTGCAGAGATTTTTCAATAACTTTGCCCTCGATAATATTGGCAAATGCTCTAGAATTCTAATAGGTGTTCATAGAACTCGCTTTCCAAGGGGACTAGAATTTATAAGGATGGCATGGTACTATTTTTTCTAGAGCCACAATTTAGATTCTAGATGTCAGTTACAGAATTTTTTCTCAGTGTATGCACAATAAAATGCTCTCTATAGAATGTAGTATGATTAGTTTTAAGATTTAGAAGGCCACAAAAAATATTCAGTTACATTAATGGCTATGATTGGAAATTTCTGGAGTTACATTTTTGTTTGTGTTAAGCAGATTTTTTTTTTTTTTTTACTTTCTTCTATATGTAATATAGAGAAAGTATTGGATTCGCGAAAATTTTCGACCTCCGTTTTTTGATGGATTTACACGTTTTGGGATATCCTGAACACGAATTGATAGTTTTTTAGAAAATGTCTGTCTGTCTGTGTGCATCACGATTTTTTGTGGAGACTGTAGTTCACGAACCAATGAATGAAATTTAACCAAACTTGGTATTTAGTTGCACCCTGACATAAACTGATGCTGATTAGATTTGGGATCAACCGCTTAACAGGTGGCGCTGTTATCGCATTTTTTGTAAACTTTTAACATGGCGGTATAGGACAAAATGTCGTATAAATGTGCATAATGAGAGTTATTTTAAACTCGTGATTGTAAAATTAGTATGAATTATTGATAATAGTAGTAGTTAACTAGGAAAAAAAATTGTGCATGTGGGGGCATCGGTCCCCCCCCCCTGGGGGGGGGAGGGGTAAATTTTCAATATAGGTATCTTTCGAAAGGTCCTTTAAAACGAATGGTTGAACTATAAATCTGTGATAATTTAAAGCAAAGTTATGGATTTTTTTTTTTTACTTTTAACAACGACAAAAAAAAAAAAAAAAAAAAAAAAAAATCTTTTTTTTTTTTTTTTTACTGAGTGAATTTGTATAGGAAAATATAGAAGAAAGTCTTGTGGTGGCCACAACATACTAGTTTTTCTTGCGAACAACATTTATGAGTGATTATGAATTCAGTTAGTTTATCTGTGTGTCCGTTGCGTGATTACGTAGACAAAGTACATTGAATGTTAAACTATGCAACGATTGCGTATAGTTGGAAAGTTTTAATAATCAATGCGCACCGCATGATTTTTCGTTCTTGTTTAATGTTACACGTGTCTGAACGTCGAAGATTTTAGAGTAGCAGAAAAAAAATTGATTACTGCAACGAAAAAGCAGCTCATTACTTTACGCCACCTTGAAACAAATATTTTGCGATTTCCTAGATAAATAATTTTCCGTTTTCGCACAAACAACAATACACAAATCACAATTTACCATTTGCCCTTCACATGCGTTATTTCTTATATAACTACCTACTCGATTGTTTAAAACAGGAAAATATGAACTGTTTTATATAGTTAATAATAATAATAATAGTAATAATAATTGACTACTTATAAATACGTATCTTTATAAACTACGTTTCCCTATGCATGTAAAGCAATTTATTTTGAACAAGCTGTTTATAAGAAGTGGCCACTAAAATATTAACTGTTTAATGACCATGTTATTTAGTCAAATAAATGCAATTACACAAATCTACAAAATCGTGCTCCTTTTCTTTCTTTCGTTTTTTTTTTTTTTTTTTTTTTTTTTTTTACTTTCCTAACATGCATATGTAAGGAAAGTATTGTAATCATGTCAAAAATTCGAATTTGAGATTTTGATGTTTCTATACGTTTTGAGGTCTCCTGAGTCCTTTTTCACTATTTTTACGATGATGTGTGTATGTGTGTGTATATATGTGTGTATGTGTATGCGTGTGAGTGAACGCGCTAACGTCTAAACGCTTTGTTTGAATGAGCTGAAAGTTGGTACGTATATTGTAAATCCCCATAGCACGAACCCTATTTATTTTGGTGAATCCAGCACTTATAATTTTTTTAAAGGGACACAAAGAAAAATTCTTTATCATTATGGCCTATGGGGCCAAATTTTTAAAAGTGTGATAGCGTCTAAACTTCTTATTAATCTGAGCAAAAAATTTGTACACATATATTATAGGTCACAGTTGCGCCAACTGTATAGATTTTGATGAATTTAGCACTTACAGTTTTTTTTTACAGGGACACAAAGAAAAATTCTTTATCATTATGGCCTACGGGACCAAATTTTTAAAAGTGCGATAGCGTCTAAACGCTTTATTCAATTGAGCTGAAAATTTATATGAATATTATAAATCACTGTTGCACTCACTATAAGCATTTTGGTGAATCTAGCATTTATAGGTTTTTACAGGGACACAACGAAAAATTCTTTATCTTTTTGATCTGTGGGCTCAATGTTCAGTAGCGTTCAATAAAACATCGTGTAATATATGGAGAAAAAAACTCAAACGCTCTATTATGGTTTTCTCTCTTTTGTTTGTTTAACAACTCCTCTTTCTTTACTTTATCTACAAAACTGTTAATTACTCAATGTTCGGAAAGTCAAGTGGAGTCACTCCAGATTTTTTTTTTTTTTTTTTTTTTTCCACTGCTTTCGGTGTTTTACTTCCATTACCCGACTACCGTAAGATGATGGAAGTATGTATTCGGTCCAAAAATTCGATATTGAATTTTCACCTGATTTACACGTTTTAAGATCTCCTGATCCCAAAAAAGTAGTTCTCGGTTTCGGCAATTAGTAGTGTGTGTGTGCGCGTCTGTCTGTATGTGGGGAATCTTCTAGCTATTATATCTCGGAAAATAATAAAGATAAAACTACGAAACTTTAGAATTGAAACAACTCTGGTGTACAGATGACTTCTCCAAACTTTGATGAAAATTAAAATTAGATAACCGGTAGTGGGGCATCGGAAACAGAAAGTGTCCATATCTCAAAAATGGCGTTAACGATTTTCTTCAAAATTACTGTACAAACACTGTTAGATATACTTTCGAATGATATAGTTGATTAGTTCAGGAAAATTGATAGGCGCCCTGTATAAATAGCTGCATTTCAGGTACTGCAGGTACGTACGTTCCTTTTAAAACAGCTGTATGATTTTTTTTTTTAATTACCATATTAACCCTCTTTTAAATATCCCTTTGCATGTAATTGTTGTTTTCTGGTCAATAATTAATTATGCCAAGCTTTGGTAAAAAATGGCTCTAACGATTTTTTTTTTTTTTTTTTTTGAAAATTGTTACTTAAACCCATTTTAGATATCCTTTCTAATACTTTACTTGGTTATCACAGGAAAATTAATAGTCACTCTGATCAGATAGATCAGTTTTAGATCTCAGAAATTGGTGTTTCGAGAAAATAAATAAATAAATAAATAAATGATTCATTTTCACTTCTTTAAAAATGCAAAATAAATTTTATCGGATACTATCAAAAATTGTTAAAGAAAACTCTTTTTTTTCCCCTTAAGAAAATACTTAGTAATTGTAAAAAATATATTTTTTGTTTTAATAAAAAAAAAAAAAAAAAAAAAAAAAGTTAATCTTATTAAACTAATGTCATCATTTTTTCTTATTATATCATTGAACTGAGTCCACGAGTTTAAATATTGTCCATTTATAAATCATATTTTATTTTTTATTTCCTTTTGCATGCGCGCTTTTTATTTCAAAATTCAAAATTATTTAAAAAAAAAAAAAAAAAGATTTTGATGAAATTTTGGCAAAAGCAGAATTTAGATTAGTACGGAGGACTATTATTATTATTATTATTATTTTCAAACTATAACATCGCTTTCATATTATTCAATTATATTTTCGATAAATTTTCAATTTCGATAATGCTCAACTATCGTAAAACTGATATCGTAAAAATCCGTAGATTGATTCTAATAGTCCTCAGTCCTAAAAATCGCTGTGTAAACTCTGTTTTATGTTTTTACAGGCGTCTATTTTATTAGGTCAATTCTATGTCTTTTGATAACATTATCTCCAAAAAGTGCATATAATACGTGTAATAATGGATAATAGAGGTCGTGTGGTTGTTTCACACCAGATTTTTACTTCCATTACGTGACTACCGTAGGTAATAGAAGTATTATATTCGGTCCAAAAATTCGATATCGAGATTTCACCTGATTTACATGTTTTAAGGTCCCCTGAATCCAAAATAGTGGTTTTTGACAATTTATAGTTAAAAAATTGTTTTTTAAGGAAGTGTAGTTAATGCAGATAATATGTAAATAATTATATTTCTCTGGAATTTTTTTTTTTTTTTTTAATATAGCAAGCAGTTAAAAAAAAAAAAAAAAAAAAAAAAAAAAATGGTTAACGCAGACAATAATTTGTCCACCTTTTCAAATACGTCACAATAGATTAGCAATTCTTCTTTTGTATTATTCAGCATACAAAATTCTAAATACATGTTCCACTTATCTATGCATGACTATTTTGCGAGGCAAATTAAACAATTTAGCCTAAAATAATTTCCTTATTACTTTATTTGGATAACTTTGAGTTTGTTGTTTTTCCCTATGATAATATTAGTGACGTATTTTGTTTAAAAAAAGCCGAAATCCCAGCTAAAGAAAGAAAAAAAAATCTATAAAAAATGAAGAAAAATTGCAGATAATCTGAAGGTATATATATGGAACAATCCCAGCTGAAAAAATCTTCAGAAAAAAAAAAAAAAAACTATAAAAATTAAGAAAAACTGCAGATATGATGAAGGTATTACATTCAGTTTATCTGCAGGTTTTCTATAGTTTCTCTTCATTTTTACAGTTTTTTTTTTTTTTTTTTTAGACTTTTTTTAAGCTGGGATTGTTCCAAATATACCTTCACATTATCTGCAGTTTTTCTTCATTTTTTACAGTTTTTTTTTTTTTTTTTTAACTGGGATGTCTGTGAAGCCACACTGTTAAAACTCAAAAGGATTTTGAAACCTTTATAGTAGAACAACGAAACAAAAAAAAAAAAAAAAAAAAAAGTAGTTATGTAGATGATTTGTTAAATAGCGATTAACTTTACATTATACTAGCTGGCTCTGCCCGCTTCGCTGGTCACTATATGCAATTGAATTTCTTTTATAATAATAAGTCTAACATTTTTTATTCCGATATTTTTCAATAAATCTAAAAAAAATTGAACAGTTATCGTTTGCTGCAAATGATTTATTTAAAAAATAATTTATTTGTAAAACACAACTTTCAAATGGCAACACTGAAAAAAGAAAAATTGTTGTTCTAAGAAAAGAGCTCGTATTTGTTATTCAGATGAATAAAATATTTATCTGTAACGTGTAGAAGCCATCTCGAATAATGATTTCACAAATCAGGATTGCAATATTTCTTTAAGCTTATTTTCACTTTCTTATACAAAGTATAAGGAATATATTGTAATCTCGATTTTCGAAATGGATTTTTATCTCGCTTAGCACAAAAACGAACGAACGTAGAAGGTTCCTAATTTATATTTGTGATTGTCATGATATCTTGTTGTACGCACCTGCAACTTTGGTCTTAATAAGAGCTCCCATTTTAGAGACATTTACGATTTTACACGATTTTTCTTGACTTCTGTATGTATGCATGTATGTGTGTGTGTCTCGTATAACTCAAAAAATAGTTGGACGTCTAACGTTGGGAAATTAGTATGTAGGTTTGTTATAACATCTAGTTGTGCATCTCCCTTTTTGGTCTGTCTGTGACTTTCCGTTTTGGAGATATTTACAAAATTTATATTCATAATGACCAAATATACAAAGGTTTTGGCCATTATATATGACCTACCATCATAGAGATTTCAAAAGAAGCTAATGATAGAGCCCGTAAAGATATCGTTATGAAAGTTGACGACATTTTGCTTGTAGAAAGTAATTCTTTAAGACATAAGCAAATTCTAGTCGATGAATGCATTTTAATTAATGAATATTCCTCCCGTAATAATATTGTCATTAATGTTGTCAACATTTTTGCGCATAGAAAATAATTCTTAAAGACATTAGCAGATTCCAGTCGATGAATGCACTTTATTTAATGAATATTCAGCCCGTTGCTAGAGTCGGTAATGATATTGTCATTAAAGTTGTCGACATTTTTTGCGTGTTCTAGTTCATTTTCTGTAGGTTCTAATCGACGAATCAACATTATTATTTATAGAATGTTCGGACTATGGATAGAGCCTTTAATAATATTGTTATGAAACTGGCTATAAATTTTGCGGCTTGGCGAGATAACGATGAAATTTGGCGGCAAATGTTGTTTTAGTATAACCAGAATTAGAAAACCCTTTCTAAAATTTAACGGAGTTAATTGTTTTGGAAAAATATATCATTTCTCGCCACTAATTTTTGCCAAAGAGAGTAAAAGTAGACCATCTACACTCGAATGAGTTTCACTGAACTCTAAACAACTCTCATTTGCCAATGAGAGATTCTGTAATAAGGCATGGAATACTATTCCTGAAAATACTTCTATATTTGTCTCGACGATATATATAATCGTATTATCGTGACTTTTGTAGGGAGTAGCTTTTTTTTTTTTTTTTTTTTTCTTGTTTTTAGGAATATTCGTGGACTGGAACTTGCCTGTTTATTTACGAATGAGTTACCTCACATAAAAGTGACAATGCTTTCATAACAATATGTATATTCAAAAGGGTATATAAGGAAGTCATGTGGTGTCCACACCAGATTTTTTAATAACCATTATAAAATTAAAAAGAATTATTTATAATAGGGATATTTAACTAAGAATTTTTTTTTTTTTTTTTTTTTTTGTAAATATAGGAGCACCGCTTCCCCACCCCCCTTCGTTATGGGTATCTTTCAAAAGAATTTGTCAATACCTTTAAAACGAATGGTTGAACCATCGATCTGCGATAACATAAAATAAAGTTACTATCTTTTTTATTTATTTATTTACTTATTTTTACTTTCCGAACACTAGAGTGAGAAAAGTATTGCAATCATGTCGAAAATCCGAATTTGAGATTTTGATGTTTCTATACGTTTCGAGGTCCCCCGAGTTCGTTTCCACTATTTTTACGATGATATATGTATGTGTGTATGTCTGTGAGTGAACACGCTAGCGTCTAAACGCTTTGTTCGAATAAGCTGAAAGTTGGTACGTATATTGTAAGTCACCATAGTTCGAACCCTATAGAATTTGGTGAATATAGCACTCATAGTTTTTTTACGGGGACACCAGGAAAAATTCTTTATCATTATGGCCTATGGTGCCAAATTTTTAAAAGTTCGATAGCGTCTAAACGCTTTATTAATCTGAGCAAACAATTTGTACACATGTTATAGGTCACAGTTGCAGGAACTGTGTAGATTTTGGTGAATTTAGCACTTACAGTTTTTTTTTACAGGGGCACAAAGAAAAATTCTTTACCATTATGGCCTATGGGGCCAAATTTTTAAAAGTGTGATAGCGTCTAAACGCCTTATTAATCTGAGCAAAAAATTTGTACACATGTTATAGGTCACAGTTGCACCAACTGTATAGATTTTGGTGAATTTAGCACTTACAGTTTTTTTACAGGGACACAAAAAAAAAAATTCATTATCATTATGGCCTATGGGACCAAATTTTTAAAAGTGCAATAGCATCTAAACGCCTTATTCAATTGAGCTGAAAATTTATATGAATATTATAAATCACTGTTGAACTAACTATAAGCATTTTGGTTTATCTAGCATTTATGGTTTTTTACAGGGACACAACGAAAAATTATTTATCATTGTGATCTTATGGGCTCAAAGTTCAGTAGCGTTAAAAAAAAAACATCGTGTAATATATGGAGAAAAATAACCAAACACTCAATTATGTTTTTCTCTCCTTTGTTTGTTTAACAACTCCTCTTTCTTTACTTTATCTACAAAACTGTTAATTACTCAATGGTCGGAAAGTCGAGTGGAGTCACTCCAGATTTTTTTAATAACAACAACAACAGCAACAAAAAATAACTTAGAAAAAAAATTGCATGTTTTTAAGATGCCACATAGAGAATAAAATTGACATTCTTTGGATATTTAGTATTATATATACTTCTCTAGAATCGAAATCATCTGCATTCATCAGGGAAGATAATTTTAATAAATAATAGTTTTAATAAATTATTTTTACTGAGTGAATTCGTGTAGGAAAATATAGAAGAAAATCATGTGTTAGGTGGCCGCGTCATATTAGTTTATTGCAACCCCACAAGTGGACGAGAGATACCGCTGTTAATGTTCATAGTCTTTTGAATAAGGGCTTAGAAAGACTCCCCACTGAACTTATCCCTTAGAAAGGGCCGTAAAAGAGTAAACAAAAGAGAAAAACCTTAGCCCTAAATAAGAGCTTAAGGCATGTCACTTAGGCCTATGTCCCTAGTCTAGACACTCTTAGTCTTAATCCTTACACCAAAACCACCTAGAAGGCAAGGGCCAGGTTCAAACTTTGTTCAAGATTGTCGGGTTAATCGTTTGGAGTTTTCCATGGTTGTCTCCGAAAATCGAGTACATCAAGTACATCGAGTACATACAATCTTTAGAATTTTCTCTGCCCACGGGAGGGTATTTCACCTTGGCTGAGGCCGCTTCTATAGACAGCCGGCTTTAAACTGTACCAACACCGAATTCTTTTACAATTCCTGTCCACAAAATCCATATTATTTATACCGGTTTCGAGAGAAAAATCTGCCATATTCAAACTGAATATATCTAAAATATTCTAAAAAATATTTATATGAAATTAAACTGCAGACAAACGAAGGAATCGAAATTATAAACAATACAAAGAAACAAATAAAAAGACCTTTCATCTTTTGAGAGAAGTTTTAAAAACTAGTCGTGCATGGTGCATTACTTTTGTGTTTTAGGTAGATTCCTTATAGGAGATCTACCTATTGCAATGGTTCTCATGACACGACTTCTGGAAAATTTCTTCATATCTTCACCGATCATGACCCCTAGAACCCAAAACCACCCTCCGTTCAAAAGTTTATATATATATATACACTAAGCGACAAAAAAAAAAGCCGCACTGCAGAAAAAATGACTTATACCTTTTTTATTTGTAATTTCTTTAAAATTAATGTTTGAAACAAATAAAACTGTCTTGTTTGCATAATACCAAAGGTATAAAATGATACCTATGCATATTTTAGATTTAATAATTCGCTTTATTGCACTTTACGAAATACTTTTTAAAAATCTGCATAAAACTTTCTTTTTGAACATAATGCAATGACCATACACTTTGCATTCTATTATGATTTATTATATGAAATAAACAAGTTATATTTTAATATATGAAATAAAACTATTTATTTGTTAGATCTAAGCAATTTTTTGTTAAAAATATGTATTTTGCATTGGGTTAATTCCACCTTTATATGGAATTACTGCATTAATGCGCAATGGCATAGTTTTATACAGTGTTTTAATATAAATCTCAGAAATTTCAATGTGCCAAATATCACAAATTATTCTTTCTAGTTCTGGCAGAGTTATAGGCTGCAAATTTCGAATCCTCTCCCCTCTCCCCCGCCTTTTTATAAACGAAACGTTTTCGAGCGGATCGCAATTTTGACTATTTCCATGTCTGGTAAAGAAGAAATTCTACTATATCTTTTGTGGTATTTAACTTAAAGTGAAAAAAGATATGATTACTTACAAAATTATAGGTTCTCATGGGAATGTATAAGAAATTTTGACAATTTGAGGTGATTAAAATTACCACAGACGCCGTGTAGTAAGGTGCCTTATTATCTTCAAATGCTGTTTACGGAAAGGTCCAAGATACCCCCAAAATAGTCGGTCAGGCACCACTTTTATGCAGATTGTGTTTTATTTCGAGTTAATTGATTCCTTGAGCATAAAAATTTTCCCGAGTGCTTGAAAAGTTATGCACATCCGTATCATAATGTACGGAGAATGCGTCACTGTTTTAAAAGTGTGATTTTCATTAAGTCGGTCATATTTTCGTTGTCAGATCTGCTTGTTTTCTTTAGCTCGAAATAAGTTAAACTTGACTCATCAGAGAGAACCAGTTCAGCCCAATAATTAACTAATCATTTTTTAATTTTTTTAGCCATCTGAGGTCTTGCTTTCCTACTTCTCTTAACTAAGAATGGAATTTTTTCAAATTTTCTGTCATTTAAACCTGCTTTGTTTAATAGTTGTTGAACTGTACTTAAAGAAATTATGCTGCTAAACATTTTTTCTGAATCTCTTTTATGTTCTTAGTGTAATACAAACCGATTTTATAAGCAATGGCTTTTTAACTTACGGTCATCTCGCTTGGATGAGCAGTGTGGACACCTAAAACCAAATTTCCAGTTTAAACGGCCAAAAACTTTTATATCTTGCTGAAAACCCTTTTACCAATATTTCGTTAACATTTAATTATTTTGCCGTCTCACGTATTAAAATATTTTTTGATTTTCATTCAAAAATTAATACTTTTTGTGGCATCGTTAACTGCCTTATTCTTACCATTTTTGAAATAAATTCTAAAATTACAATTTTCCTGACAATTGCATTGTGTTTTTCACACTGGACTCAAAGCTAAAGTGTATGTGGAGGACAACATAGTAAAATCTGTTCGAAAATTTGCTTTTTAAATGATAAAATTGGCGGTTGTAGAAGGCGAAAAGGTAAACATCCAAGTGCGGCTTTTTTTTTGTCGCTTAGTGTATATATATATAGGTATATATATATATATGTATAACGCTTTTTCCCATGTTAAGTTGTGAACACGATAACTGGAGTAATTTTTATTTAAATTTAACCAGCTCAGGATATGTTGTCAGGACAAAAAAAATCTCGGTCGAGTTCGTAGATGGGGTATCCAGCTCAAAGGGGGTGGAAATGGTGGGGGGTGGAAATTTTCATTTGCCCATAATTTCTTTAATATTGAAAATAGGAAAAAAATTCAAATCAAGCGAATTACCGCCTTACCCTAAAGAACAATTTTTGTATTTAAACTTTTTCGATAGCTTCAATTGCTTAGAAGTTACAAGCTAAAAAGTTATTTTTACATCAATTGTTCTATGTAGCCGACATTTTCTATGTAGCTTTCATTGCAAAAATTTATAATCTGATGCATATGTCACGTGCAAACTATAATAAAAAAGATCACTGAAAATATAATAAAATTTTAATCATGTTTTTAAACAATGTAATAACCTGATTTAAAAAAAAAAAAAAAATGTTAAATTTAACAGAAAATATGACGTCACAATTACAACAATGTACTGAACTACTGAGAAAAATGAAATAGAGCATTTCCTCGTGACGTCATGTGGTTGGCAAAAAAGCGCGCTCAACTTTCCCGCGCCCCGCCCACCATTGATTTTCCGTTGGTAGTAATCAAGTCGCTATGCTTTTCCCAAGCCTTTTTGCCAACCACTCATAAAAGTTGAGATGTTTGTTTACAAACAAGGAACTGCCCTATAAAATTTTATCCGTGATTTTAAACAAATAAAATAAAAGTTAATAAATAAATAAATAAATAAATATGTAAATAAAATCAACATATCTTATGGCTAAGCAGATTTAGACTTAGCTTTATGACATAGATGCTATCCGCGTTTGTAATGATCGATAGATGGCACTTTCTCAACTGCAGTTGTTAGTAAATTATAATAGCCACGTGCATTTATTATTGTTCTTTCTTGTTGTTCTATCATTGTTTCAGCGTGAAAGCTAGCAGTGGTGTGATAATTTCACCTTAGCCCACCAGAGGGCGAGCATTTCATTACAATCGCGGATAATGTAAAAGATAAATGTCATCGTAAAAAAAAAAAAAAAAAATCGTGTAAATCGATGCTAAATGAATTAAACTGGCATGATAGAAAAAGTAATAAATTTGGGGACATTTAGGTATTATCCCTTTGACAAATAAACTAGGGACGATTTTAATGAATTTTCCGTTGAAGTTTACTTTCATAAAAACTTAAATTTAAACTAAAGTATTTCATTACTCGAATTCCCTTATTTTGATAAATAAAATTATACCATTTTTTAAAAAATAAAGAACACTCTTTTATTGAAAAGTGAACTAATAAAGACTTTAGAAAACTATTACATACTTTTAAATCTTATTAAAAAAAATTAATTGTTGCCACTCTACATTATATATATACGTCCAAATCCTGTATCACATACGATACTTTTGTATAAGTATAGATTTTTTGTTTGCCCCTGGAACCTGCTCCTGATCAGAAAAAGTGCCTGGAAATACTTGTATCTAGTATTGTCATTGATAATGAAGTCGTGTGCAAAATTTCAGGTTCTTCGGACGACAAGAAGTTACCGAAAATTGAATTGCAAAATTCCGTTACATACATTAATAGTTGCATCAAATCAAGTTAATAAGAGTGTGCTAATTAAAAACCATGTTAAACGCTTTAATTAATCATTTAAAAATATAAAATTAAAATAATAATCTTAATACAAATATCGTTTGTGGTGAATGTCGGTTTAGGCAAGAATTTAAAATTTACGATTGAGAGTAATACGTTACAGCTTCCTTTGACTTTTTATCTCGTCGAAACAAGATATTGGTCTGTGAAGAGATATGGGGTTTTCGCGTGGAAAGAAAATATAATGACGCCAAAGCTGCCTTTCTCCATTGCCAAGCTCGCCAAATTTTGTTGTCTGACAACGAATTTTGTCGCCAAGTCAAAAATTTCGTCGTTAACTATCAAATTTTGCCGCCAAATCACAAATTTCATTGAGAAGTCGCAAGTTTTGCCACCAAAATCTCGCCAAATCATACAATTTACTAAATTCATAACAATTAACATTGAAATTCAGCGATGCCAAATGGTCCAATGTTAACTAATGTTAATGTTCCAGCTTATGTGAACCAAAACAGTTTCACTTTACAATTTTTACTCATCTGACAATAAGAATCATAAAAACACAATACAAAACTTTCAATAATTCAATAAAAATTTCAATGAAATAACTATCTAAAAACCGCTACCACTTAACTGTATTTGAGTTGACATAGTAACATAGAATTATAATAAAGGAAGAAGGAGCATACGTGTTTTGGTTTCGGTTTGTAAAATCCAGGAATGCCGGGTATACGGTTGTAACAGTGCTTCCATCTGATTGGTTGGCGACTTGTTGGCGAGATTTTTGAATCGTCTCGCCTCTCTCTCAATCAGTCTGCGAGGCAGTACCCACAACAAACAGCGATAAATGCGTGTAGGATGGGTGCCCTACTTCAAAGTTGAGAGGAGCAAAAGTAGCTTTCGCTGGCATTTCACTAGAAGGGGTTTGTAAGCATTAGAGTATTGGCATGCTCCTTCTTCCTTTATTATTATTCTATGCATAGTAACGCCAGGCTTACCAGTGGTTGATATAGTAAGGTCACAAGTGCATTTTCACGTTTCTATTATTTTTTCTTTAAAAGAAAGATATTGAACTTCAGTTATATGGAATTTATATAAAAATTATAATTTTGATTAAGCTTGGGTGGGGAGGGGGGTGTAGCCCAATAGCCCCCTCCTGGATTCACCATTGCTGGGATTGTATATATTTAAGACTTCTATTTGTTGAATGATTATGAGCTTGAATTAAAAAAAAAAAAAAATTGAAGCATTTACAGACCAATAAATCTAGCCTAAAATTTTAAGGTAGATTGAATAAAATCCTTTTTTAGCTGAAAATTAAATTTCTTGAAAACAGAATAGCGACGTAAATAATGCAATGTGTAGGAACAAAGCCATTGGCTAAGTATTAATGCATAGGTAAAATTTCTTTACATTTGTAACATTAACGTAAAGGAATCTACCTTTGCCTTTAAGCTTGCCGAAAAGGGATTTTTTTAGTGCTGCCATCTAGTGACAATATTTGTAAACATTCGATTACTAAACAGTATACCTCTTATAGAATGGTTGATGTATTAAATTTCTGAGTATACCTCTTACTTGATACACAATCAGATATAAGATTATACGTAATGTTAAAAAGACAAAAAAAAAAAAAAAAAAAAAAAAAAAAAAAAACGAGTACTAATTTAATGGTTGTGAATCTTTTGATTGTGAAAACGGAATTAAAATAAATAAATTAATAAAATAAGTTATATGATTAGTGATTGTAGAAATTTTTTTTCCCGTAGAATAACATGGTCCTCGACTTTCGGCTAGCTTAGGGGTTTTATTTCAAGTATTATAAGTAAAATATGTTATAAGTAGGGTTTACAACAGAAATGAAAATTTAATGGTCCAAAAAGATCACCTAGATTTTGATTTGACGATCCAAAGATATAAATGAATCTATGCACAATTTATGCATGTGTAAAGGTTTAAGTATTTACTCTAATGTCTAATGCACAATCTATGCATGTGTTTCTATTCTATTAATGCTCATAGGTAGAAAAGTTTAATATCAGTAATTAATAAAAATATCAATTCAGTAATTAATATTATTAATTTAAATTTCTGTTATTACTATATTAAAATTCAATTTTTAACAATTTGCAGCAAAATAGACTAAAAATTTGATATTGAAAGATGCACAAAGTAAGCAAACATCATAAACTAAAAAAAAAAAAAAAAAAAAAAAACACTAAAACAGTTTTAGAATTGTTTGGAATATTTAAAAGCGCTACCCTTTATCGGAACAAAAAATAAAAATAAAATAAAATAAATAAATAAATGAATAAATAAAAACCTAGTTTTGTTTTTAAAGTATTAAAGTAATAGATATGACATTCTGCACAAAACAGAATTTAATTTAGTATGACAGGACATCTTTTTTTAGTCTATTCATACATATAAGGACATGCGATACCCTTAGCAACAGTTATATTTATTTCTTAAAATCTCTTTCGTACAGCTTTAGTATTAGACCAACGTGGTGACTTTTAAATTTTCGTTGCCATTTTAAGGATAGTTAAAATGGCTATCGCAGTTGCGTAAGTAAAGACCTTGACGCGAAACGTCTGAGCTACTTTGGTGTCAAATTTCAGATTCCGCCAATAGGGTCCAATACTAAAACGATTCCATTTCTTTCGCGTGATTTTTCTCAATGTTATTATTATTATTATTATTATTATTTTACTTGGTGCGAGAGGGGGGGAAATCATTTTTTAACTGGGATATAAATAATAAATGCTAAAAGCGTAAAATAATAATATACAAAAAGCGTAAAATAATAATAATAATAATAGTCTTAATTTCAATTTAAATAAAATAAACCGTAGCACTTTCACTTTTTTCAACATAGTAAAAAGCAACATCTTTCACTTGTAAGTAAATTTTCTTTTATGTCGGAACAAATGAGCGCATATTATTATTATTTTCATTTTTTTTTTTTTTTTATAATTTTAAGGTTAAAAATGGGGAGGTTTTATTTAACCCATTTTATCCCAATTTATTTATTTTGCTCAAATTTGAGAAAAATTATATTCTTTAAGGTTAATTAAACCTAAATAAACTAAATACAACAAAATTTGAAGATATATATATATATATATATATATATATTCTGTATAAGAAATCTTATCCACCTTGTACGTAGGACATTGAAATAAAGAGGATGAAATTTGAATGACTTATATGTTTTAGTGTTCTCTTCAATAGTGAAAAGTGCTTTCCGAGTATAAAGTTTTGCTTTATCTGTATAATACTTTCTTATTTAGATGATAGTTCTCCAGAAAGAATTTTCAACCGGAAAGAGAAGATAAACCACGCCCCCTAATCTAATGATTAAACAAAGATTCCAGATGGAGGAGGTGAGACACATAACACGCTAGCAGCAGTTTATATATACCATTATATATTCCAGCTGACAAAATATTCGCACCAAGCAAATTCTGATTTCTATATGCTATTTTTCAGCTGTCCTTTAAATAGGACAATGGGATAAAATGGGTAAACATCTTTTGAACCAATTAGCAGTTGAACTAAAAAAAAATACGGCGTCAGCTAGATTTTGTCCTGATTAATAAGCGTACCAATTTTCGTAGGGATCGATTTCCATAGTGAATTGAACCTGACATATTGAAGGTAAAACTCAGCAAATGACTCAGCAGATAATCGCTGACTGAGAGCAATAGTCCTGTCGCACTAACTAGTGCAGTCAGGGCCCAATTAAGCTTTGAAGCTAGGGGAAGCTCAGATTCACTTCGGGGCCCCCTTTCATTTCGCAAAATCTTGTTTTCCTGTTACATATTGTAATAGAAAAATGCTATAGACCAAAAAAATAGTGTGTGTTTATTATTTTTATTTTATTTTTATTTATTTTTTCATACATCTGGGTGGTTTCTACACAGAACATTAAAATCATACAACTTTTTAATTAAGAACATTCAGATTTTTGAGGTTAAATAATAGATTTTTCCCGAAATAGTGAGTGTTTTGTCTTGTTTTAGGTAACCTTTCTCAGAAAAAATTCAATCTCAAAGTGAAAATATGAAACAAAAAATTCAAGACCCTGTTTTTAATCCTTATGGGGCCCCCTCTTAAATTTTAGAGGGGAAGCTTGTGCTTCCTGAGCCTTTTGGATAATCAGGCCCTGAGTGCAGTGTGAAAATCATAATATACTATAGTAGACTAAGTAGCACTGATACAGAATGGTGAGATAAACCAAATAAACAAAGAAAACTCTAAATAAAAATGTAGTTTTTTAATACGGGAACTTTGGTTATAAAAGATTTTTACATTAGGGATAATTTTCTGTTTTTATTTTCCGAGCATACGTTATGAAAGGAAAATGTTGTAATGATGAAAAAAATCGACTATGAGATTTTGGTTAAACCTACATGTTTTGAGATGCCCTGAGTTCCTTTTTGCTATTTTTACGGTGATATGTATGTATGTGTGAGAGTAAACACGATAACGTCTAAACGTTTTGACTGATTGAGCTGAAAGTTGGTATGTGTGTTATAGGTTACCGTCGCACGAATTGTATAAAATTTGATAACTCAAGCACTTATAGTTTTTTTTTTTTTTTTTTGTACGGAAGTACAAAGAAAATTTCTTTATCATTACGGCCCATGGACTTAAATTATTTAAAGTGCGATAACATCTAAACACTTTATTCGATTTAGTTAAAAGTTATTTGAAATGCTATGGGTTACCATAGGGCGAACTGTATAGACTTTTAAGAATCTGACACTTATAGATATTTACGGGGACACATAGAAAAATTCTTCATCATTGTGGTCTATGGATTAAAAAATTTTAAAGTGCGATAGTGTTTAAACGCCTTATCCAATTAAGATAAAAAAAAAAAAAAATTGCAGGGTACGTTATAGGTCACCATCGCACGATTTTTATAAATTTTGATGAGTGCATGCAGGATTTATAGTTCTTTTCTTTTACAGAAAGACAAATAATTTTTTTTTTATCATTACGACCAATGAGCTCAAATTATTTGAAGTGCGATATTGTCTAAATGCCTTATTCGATTGAGCTAAAAAATTGGCTGGTAGGTTATATGTCACCGTCGCACAATTTTTATAGATTCTGATGATACAGAACTTATAATTACAGTCGAATCTCGTTAACGTGAATCTCAAGGGGGATCAAAAATCTGTTCATGTTATCAGTAGTTCATGCTATCAGTAACTAATCTTCATATAACTAAATTAATCTTCATTTTGACGGGGATTGTGAAAACAGTTCATATTAAAAGTAATTCACGTTAACAGTGTTCGCGTTAACAAGGTTCGACTGCATTTACCGAGACACAAAGAAAAATTGTTCATCATTATGGCCACTGGACTCGAAATATTTAAAATGCGATAGCGCCTATATTCTAAGTTTGATTAAGATATAAATTGGAAAGTATGTTATAGGTTATTATCGCTGGAACTGTATAGGTTTCCATGAGTGTAAGACTTATAGTTCTTTTTATCGGCATACAAAATAAAATTTTTACACATTGCGGTCCATGTTATTAAATTATTTAAAATTAACTTTAATAATGTTAAATTGTTTAAGATTAAATTTAAAATAAATAAATAAATTATAAGAAAAAAAAAAAAACTTTTTATAAACCATGTTTTTAAATTTTCTGTTGAATCATAGCTATAGAACTAACTACATTAGCACTTTATCAATGCGTATGAAATCTTTAAACCGATAGTGACGTCCAATTTTTGTGAGATACATAATTTAACTTTTTGCAATTTTTTAAAGCTCACGTTTAATTAAATTATTTATTTAATCACGTTCATTTATTTTTATGTCGAAAGAAAATGATCTCGTAAACTTTTTTTTTTTTGGCAACAATTAAGTTATAGCTAATATTTTTAATGGCTATTTATAAGGTATTAGGAGGTTATTATTTTCGTATTTTAATTAATTATACGAAAACTATTCGAAAATTCGACAATCGGACTTCGAAGTATTGTGTTGTCACCGGGTTCTGAGCTATTGTGAAAGTTTCGAATGTCTAGCTTGTAGGGAAGTTAGTTAAAATTCGATTGCAAAATTTGTACTGGACAAACAAACAAACAGACATACAAACAAACAAGCAAACAAGAATAGAAGTTAATAAAAACATGGTAAAATACATTTTATTGCGAACTTATTATTTACTACAGTTTATTCGCAGGGGCGCACAGAAGAATTTGTATCAATTACCAGAGTTTCCCCTAGACAGTTTCAGGAGGGTGCTGCGCCCTGCCTAAAATCGAAGTTTTGAAATAAGTGTCTGGATTTTTTATGTTAAATAAGCCTTTAAGAATCCAAAACTGCCCTCATGACTCTAGAAAATGCCCCCTTTTTTTATTAGCAGCGCCCTTCCCTTTTTTAAACCTGGGGAAAGCTCCGAAATTACGATTCATTAAACGTGATACAATTTAGGGAAAAACACTTAAACACCTCATTATGATTTTCCCTTTTGTCTTATTAACGAATTCTGCTATTTAGATAATTTTAATCAACAATCATTAATTAATAATATACGGAAAGTCGAGTGGAATCACCTCATATTTTTTAAAAATGTAAACAGAAATTAGAAAGGAAAAAAAAAAAATTAAGTCAATTCTTACTTACAAACACTATCGAAAAAAATTTTTTTTAATTAATTTTGGATTAGGAAATAAAAAGCGAGCGTGAAAAATGAAATACAAATAATTATAAGATATACCATGCTTTAAATTTTCTGATGAATCATAGAGCTCTTATCAATATGCATAAAATTTTTAAAGTGATAATGACGTCCATTTTTCTGAGATGCATAATTTAACTTTTTATAATTTTTTGACGCTCACGTTTAATTAACTGTATTTATTTTTATGTCGAAAGAAAATGAGCTCGTAATTTATTTATTTATTTATTTTTGTCAACAATTAAATTATAGCTAATATTTTAATGGCTACTATAACGCTGTTAGGATATTATTAATTTCATATTTTAATTAATTAAAAGAAAATTCGAAAATCGGACTTCGAAGTATTGTGTTGTCACCGTGTTCTGAGCAATCCTGAAAGTTTCAAATTTCTAGCTAGTCGGGGAGTAAGTTAAAAATTGATTGCAAGATTTGTACTAGATATATAGGGAGAGTGTGAACTGAAAAATAGATAGGTTTCTGAAAATGTTTTATGCGACAAATTTCGCATCCCTGTGTGCGATTTTGGTGACATTTGCGAATGAGTGGACGATAATTATCGCTATGTCACTATGCTCTGACGTTTAGTTATAAGTGAATGATTTTAATTGATTTTCACTATTAACTGTTGTACTAAAGAGATTTTTGCTAACATGTTCGATTTATACGATGTTTTTATCTCGGAATTTATTGGTTCATTATTCACGAATTTAGTATATACAGGGTGTCTTATGTATATTGGGACAAACTTTAATCAGAGGTAGGGCGCATCAGAAGGATTGAGAATTGCATGGCCACACATGACCTGAAATATTATGTCGAAAGTGATATCAGAGCTACAATAAATAAAGGGACAGAATTTATGAACAATAAATATTTACTGTTCATGAATATTACGTATAGAGTGTACCAGATGAAACGTAAAAATGTTTTAAAAGATGTTCAAAGTTTTCATCAGAGCAAGCGATGCATGTGCTACACCGACGGACACGGCCAAACACATTTTCTTGAATAGCCGCAGTAGCGCACTATTCGAACTCGACAAGTATTTCATACACAACAGCTTTAAATGCTCCCTAAAGAAAGAAGTTCGCGCTGCTTAAATCAGATAACCGTGGGACTCCAGTAACCTGTCCATCATGTGCAATCCATCGTTGACCAAACGATGCACTCAAATGTGTCCGAACATGTCTTCCGTAATGTGGAGGCACCCTATCATGTTGAAACTACAGGTTGCGCCTTACATTTTGTAGCAAAGTATCAAGTAAATCTAGCTGTACCTATTGCAAAAAGACGAGATACTTTGGTGATGTCAGAGGTGGGGGCAACAAATAAGGTCTGATGTCTCTAACCAAACCAGCTCAAACGTTCACCGAGAAGTACGACTCATCCGTAAACGAAACATAAGAGGAGGAAATAGCATCTTGGCAGTGGCGAAGCGTCCATGGAAGCGATGGAAGCAGCGCTTTCCCTATTTAAGATTTAAAAAAAAAAATTATCAAGTAACGTCGCATGGTCGAAAGACTGAATTGATTCTTCCTCTGCTTTTGGAAACGCTTCGCTTCGGAGTTTCCATAGTTTTCTGAACCACGGCTTGCCCCTGTATCTTGCGCACATTGATTGAGATACCAACGTGCAAAAAACACACGTGCAGAGGATGATCTGTAGGGAGCTTAATCTGTAGTCTTTGGGAGTGGTATGAATGTAAGGCTTCGTGTTGCAAAACATGACGTATACTATTTCGAGATCTTCCTATGGCAGCAGCGACGGCACGTGCACTGGTACTCGGAATTTTCTCTACAGCATCCAACACAGTCTGCTCCATCATGAGCGCACGAGTCACACGTGGCCTGCTCTCACTATGCCAACTACACTACCTCTTAAGTACCCATATTCGCACAAATTATAATACACATTCGAAAACACCTGGCAAAGCGGTCCGGTACATCTGTGTGAGAGCTATTGCCGATACAGTCATTGAGTTGCTCGCGCGTTGCTATCAGCAAATCCGTACATGAATTGAATGTCTGACAGCTTCCTGTTTGAAAAATGTTGCATGTTCTTCTCAAGGTGACTACTACTCGAATAATTGCGATAAATCAGATAATTTTCAGTACTCTCGCGAATAGCACCACATCCTGGTATATGATAATATTTCCGGTCATGGGTTGCTGTGCAGTTATCAATTCTTTTTGATGTGCTCTACCCTTCTTAAAGTTTTTCTTGATATATTATGAGACATCCTTTGCAATACAGATGTAAAAATTGATGCAATTATCGTTTGAATTGGTCGATAAGGGGCGCTGTTCTGCCATAATTAAAAAAAAAGCTTTTGTTTTGAACCCATAATGAATAGGTAATAACTGGATGATTGTGTTTCAGTCTAAACTAAATGAATTTGAATAGGAAAATATGGGAGAATATTTTGTGTTGGTCACAATATTACTTAGGTCGCGCTCGTCAGTCTAGTTGTTCAGTGTGTTCTGTAGATATCTCCGTAACTCGCGTGTATACGGGCAAGAACCTTTTACAGAAATATCCATGATAAGAGGCATATTCCCTAGGCCTGAGACCCTCGCGTAGTCAATTGGCCTTAATCGCAGCTCCACCAGCGCCAACATCTTTAATATTCACTTTCTGTACAGTCGGTAACAAAAGTGTTCGAGCACTTACAAAAATTCCTATGTAAAAAAAAGTACACTTCATACGGTTTTCTTAAATAAATCCTTATCGAATCATGTTCTTAGACTGACTAAGAAGAGGATTCGACAAAGATTTATTTAACAAAACCGTATGAAGTGTACTTTTTTTACATAGGAATTTTTGCTAGTGCTCGAACACTTTTGTTACCGACTGTACGAGATTATAATTGTATCCACTGATTGAAAATTACGTCATTCCGACACTGTACTGTAAAAACTTAATTTTTTGGGAAGAATACATTTTTTTTTTTTTTTTTTTTTTTTTTGGCGGTGTATTCTTTTAGTTTACGTAAATACTAAATTTAAACAAATCCAAGTTGTGCTTGTTGGCCTATCCGTTCGGCGTTTGCTGTTATTTTCTCTGAAATTACAGTGAATTGACTGTAGGAAGCCTTAGAAAACACTCCTTTACACGGGATCCGGCCGTAATATGTACACCACACGGATTTTTTAAACCCTATGGAAAAATCTGGATGTTTTAAAACAGGAGTTTTTGATGGTTTTTCATCTTTTTTTTTTTTTTTTTTTTTTTTTTTTTGGGGGGGGGTGGACAAAAGTTTTGAATAATTTTTACTAATGAAAGATCATTAGTATTAAAATAAATCTGTCAAATATAAAAGTTTATACTTATTTACTTTTATTTTTTCTGCCATTTACTTTTTTGTCTTTCTTTCAGTCATTCCAAACTAATGTGAATTTTGAACCGTGGTAAAAGGCTTTTTTGGGAAAAAAAAAATAAGACGAAAAATGTCGGACGATTTTCTTCCGATGACGTACGAGAAGGTGAACAGCTTTCTGAGGAGGAAAGCAGAGAGTGAACTCAACGAAGACGAGTCTAGAACGCATCTTGAAATACAGCAACTCCAGAAAATGGTTGAACGTAAGTAAATCCATCTCTTAAGAAAAGTAAAATTAGCATAACAACGTTGAAATCACAAAAAATTAAATAAAAGCTAACATATTTCAGTTTTAGAAGTTTTTAGTACACTGCCAGCGTTCTTCAAATTTTTCTCATCATTTTCGGAGCCTCTTGCTGCGAACGAAAAAAAAAAAAGTGATTTCATGTTTTTCTCTATTTGAGATCCAAGATAATCAGAGAATCTGAGGCAGTGGTTCTCAAACATTTTGAAGTGGGAGCGCATTCAAAATCCTATCAATAAGTGTAGGCGTCAACCGCAATGCGTATTTGGACCTTTGTTTGAACTTTATACAATATACATATCACCCACTACACTATAATGTGTACAACATAAAATTCAAACAGGTGTCCAAATGTGCATTGCAGTTGACAGACAGAAGTTTAAACTTCGGAAATAAAGTTATTTAGTGATTAATAGTTGTCCGTCTCTTTCTGAGATCGTTTCGATGCGTCATAATGCAAACAAACAAATGCATGTTTTAAGCGTTCTGATTTTAGCATTCATGTTTACAAAATGTCTTTTAGTACAAAATCGATGGTGTTTTACAACTTTGTAATTAATTTCTTTTCCCTACTTTGTACAATTTTCGAGAAAAGTTCGTTAATTTCGCAGTTTTCCACCAGGCGCCGATGTAAGTGGTCTCATCTTGTAATACATAGCCGTTTTACTGTACCGAGACACCATTTTTATGACTATAATTGCTGCCTTTTAGCAGTTAAAAGAGTGGAAACATGCTTTGGGCATCCTGCATTTTGTTTAGTTCTAAATGATATCATAATGGAAACTTCTTCAGGCCATGACTTTTACAAAAATAAATAAATAAATAAATAAAAATAGGAGCATACGTTAAGAAATTTTGAGCTAACAACAACAAAAGTTACGCCCGGTTTGAATTGAGAGCGTCCTACTTAGAATTTCCTCCTTGTTAATGTCGGTTAAAAAAAAAAAAAAAAAAAAAAAAAATAGGGTAGGTGCTCCAGTGATTGGCATGCTCCAGTAATTGACACCTATCCCGAAATAATTAATAAATAAGAAAAATAATAAAATCATATATTTTACATACAATAATTTTAACATTTTATGTCAAACACTGGAGCATACGGTGCTAATAACTGGTAAAATGAATCACTAGCAGTGTCAAACACTGGAACATAGGGGTACAATCACTGATAAAATGAAAAAAACTGGCAGTGTCAATAACTGGAACATTGAGTGGGTGTCAAATAAAAAATCGTAAAAAATAATGATTGTTATCAAATGCATATATTTTAACATATATGTGGTTCTGGATGTCTTTCATACCCTATGTACTAACTTAAGATTTCTAAAAATATTTTCTGATGACTAGAACATTAAAAACATCAGAGATTGCTCTAAAAGTGTCAATCACTGGTGCACTTACCCTACGCCTTTTTTTTAAAATCAGTTTACTTGTGTAAGATTTTTATAGATGGCTTTAAAGGTTATTTTAAGGGAATTTTAAAAAAGAAATTTGTTTTTGATTTGCACAATTTGTTTTTGTAAGCGTTTATAAATGGCCCAAATGATTATTTTAGATGGACTGCTAATTAAATTCCTTTTTTGTTTATTTTTTCAGAGAAACAGGTTCCGTCTCGTACGGACGACGCCTTCCTCATATGGTTCCTCCGTTCAAAGAAACATGATGTGCGGCGCGCCTTCGAACAGCTCCAGAAGTACTCATTCCAACGGCACAACCTGATGTCGTACTATGGTTTCATTGATTTCGACAAGATACGGGTGCCTATCGAGCAGGGCATCTGCGGTGTGCTGCCCAAGAGAGACGCCGAAGGCAGGGTCATCATGTTCCTCAGAGCCTGTGAGTACTTAAAAACATTACTCTTTATTTTGATGTACACTGCAAGAAAGGATGAAAATACAGCAAAGAATGTCCTAAATAACTATCGCAGAACTCAAACACTAAAATTACAGCATTTTTCTCTAACGAAATGAAGTTTGTGGTGCAATTTTTTGTCCATCGAAATCCTAAATTGAAATTTAAGCTTTAGACTTTATAGTTTAACGAGGTGTTTTAAAAAATTTTGGGAATTTTTGATGAACAGAAAATTAAAATGTCAAAGTTAAACAACTAAAGTAAATCAAAATTAAGCAAAGTTAATACCAGAATATCATAATCGGATATTGTTTTCATGAATTTTATACTTTCCTTGCATGATATATATTTTAATGGGAAAGGTGATTGTGTCATACCGACCGGAGTGCAAGTTTTTCCATGTCTTGCAAGTGCCACCGTCCGTCTTTCAAGGGAAGTATGAATCAGTAACATTGCTATTGAAACCAAACCAAGCTTAAATTAAAGAGCATGGTCGAAAACATAAGGTAGAGTGCAAATTCGCTGCAACAACACTCATGGGGGCGAGATATGACCCCCTAATAGTTATTTCTATAAAAAACAACAAAACACGATGCCTTGTAAGAGCGGGTGGTGGAGTGGTAGAGTGCTTGACTTGCGATACAGTGGTCCTGAGATCGAGTCCCTACATGGATATTTTGTATTTTATTTTTTTATTTCAATTGGTATTTTATTTTATTTTATTTTATGTTTTTAATTAAATTAAATTACTAATTTAAGAGAATTTCTTAATCCTTCTTAATCCTTCTTAAGTACTTATTATATTAAGCACTTTTTTTTTTTTTTTTTTTTTTTTTGAGTATTCCAATTAATAAAGTATTGACCATGAACTTAAAAAAAAAAATATTTTATTTTAATTTACTTATTTATAAAAGAGAAAATCATGTTTAAAGCTAAGAATATAGTTTCTAATTTATAACAATTATGATTAAATATAGAAAAATCAGGAAACCATAAGTATTTTTCACAATGAGAACAAGAAATATAAGAAGATTGATCACAATTATTTGAATTACAATTTTGTTCACCGTCAATTATTGTTCATCACGAACATTTTGCTGAATATTTGGCTTTTCGTCGAGATTACTAGATTTGTAAAATTCATATTTACCCAGATTTTGAATTTGATGAGATTTAAACTAATTATAAATTAGGGAAATCGTTTTGAGAAAATTTGTCACTGTGTTCAATTTTATTGTCAATTCTTACGACACCACCAAATTTGACAGTTGTTTAATGAAATATTTGGAATAAAAATTAAATACGACGCCGAATAGTTCAGAAACAGCTGTTATTTATTCAAGATTTTTCATGCAAAAAATGCATGAATAACAATACAATTGAGAGCAGACGATTAACTCTTGCTATTAATGATGTCGATAAAAAATAGTAATTAAAAATTTACATGAAACACTAGTACAAATCATTAGCAAAATTTTATCTGAATGTAATATAAAAGTATTTCTCGTTAAATTATTAATTTCTTTTAATTTAATAAATAAATTTGTTAAAAATTAAAATAATTATTAATTTGTCCGCGCTTAAAAAAACCTTTTTTTCAAATATAATTAATATTTTCTCTTAAAATAATAATTTAATTTAATTAAAAATGTAAAGAAATATTTCAGTTGAAATAAAAAATTGAAATACAAAACGTCCTCGCAGAGACTCGATCTCCGGACCTCCGTGTCACAAGACAAGCAGGATACCACATCACCACTCGTTCATACTACGATGCGTGTTTTGTTGATTTTTTTAGAAATAACTAAAACTATTAGGGGGTCACATCTCGCCTCCATGGGGGTTGTTGCAGCAAATTTGTACTCTACCCTATGTTTTCGACCATGCTCTTTAATTTACGCTTGGTTTTGTTTCGATAGCAATTTTACTGATTCATACTACTTCCCTTGTTAGACTCAAGAAAAGCCATTCGATACCTCTAGCAGTCCCTGTGACTTAACGATGTCAAGTTGAAATAGTAGATACGGTCGTCTCGGGATACAAGAAACCTTCGAAAGAAAATGGGCCCGAGACTTTCTTTTATCAAATACATACGTGAATACCAGATCCAATTTAAATATAAACTTGTTGGAGCCCGTCCCCTCCCTATTAGATGCGTTAATAGGAGGAAAATAAGAATGCATTTGATAGTTTTATCCTAGAGGAGGGCTGTAAACCTACTTATCACGTATAGCATGCACGTCTCAGGGTGTTAGTAGCGTGCAGTTTAATATGAGGCACTGCTGGCTGTTTCCTTTAGAGAACACAAAAACTTCTCCGTTGCGCATAGACATCGCAGCCCAATGTATTATTAGCGTGAAGTTTAGTTTGAAATACTGTTGGTTGTTCCACATTAGAGAGCATAAAAACTTCTCTGTTACCCATAGACACGACCAGCTCAGCAGTCTGGGTATTCTCCAAGCATAACAGAAGGTGCGCTGCTAGCGATAGCCCTAGTGGATCGCAAAAATTTCCATATTTAGTGTATAGCACACCTGTACTTACGCCGCTAAGCAAATACCTTAGGTTGTGAGCGCTAGCGCATCGTAATTACATTCGTGAACGTTTTTCAACGTGTTTCTAATGCTCACGCACTTCCAGAGACATTGGTTAATTAAGAGGAGCCCTTTGGATTTGTTAAACGTTCACTCTACCACCCGTTACATGCGCATTCATATCAAGAGTTCGTTATTTCTGTAATATGGTTGACAGGCTTAAGTTATGTGGTCCACTGACCTTTGCCCGTCCGCTGTGTTGGATTCTCTTGTACTGTTGAATTCACCAAACAAATTTTGTAGGGCAACCTTTCTGTTGGCTAGTCGGATTCATAATTCACTACCCAGGTTTGACCGTGTGTCAACTGATCGCAATGCTCCCCAAAGGCACCATTAGGAGGCAGCGATGGATTGATGGTTCCGCTCGAATCTAACTTCGGGAAGACACGATTCATATTTTAGGTGAAATCCACTATGTTTTTTCGATTCAAGTTGAAAATTTAAGTACGTAAATAAGAATTATGCATAGAATTTTAAACTATATTATCTATATAGGTGTTTTTATTTATTTTATTTTATTTATTTATTTATTTGGAAGCGGGAAATATGAAAATCTGGAAGATTTCGTTTTCTGGCAGGGAGCAAGAAAATAATGCAAAACTTGGGAAGTTTTCCTGTAAATCAGAAGGACTTGGCAGCTATACTTACTAGTGTATGCGTGCCAAAGAACACGCATACGCGCATTAAAATCACGATTTCCAATATCTTTATGACTAGTGGTGGCTATGGTTAGTGCACGTAAAATCCGTCGTGGCCGCAATGTCCTCCATGTTCCCATCAAAATTATACCTCTGGGGATCACCGAAGCGGAGGAGCCGTCCCCTCTGTGGAGAATCAAAATTGTGATGACATGTCTCCGGACCACCCTCAAGGGTGACTTCCAGACTACCGCCAATTTCACAATAGCGCAGCACTAGTGCGACGTTGAACCCAACCAAACAATCTTTTTATGTTACCTGTATTGTATGAAAAAGGTACATCTGGATTTCCACACTTGCATCTGGATTATAATTTTTTTTCTTTTCCAGGCATGTGGCAGTCCAACATTTGCTCTGCTGACGACGTCCTGAGGTGCCTACAGGCTCTGATCCACTTCAGCCTGGAGTATGAGGCCACACAGATTGGGGGCTTCAGCCTCATCTTCGACACCTACCTCGCCTCCCTCGACACTGCTCACCTCTTTATCAAGTATGCCACCGTCTTAGCACCCACCATTGTAAGCAACACTTTATTTTTCAAAAGCAGAGCTTTTCAACCTAAAAATACTAACACCATTTACGAAAGATATGTTAATTTGAATATACAGGATAGTTATATTTAAACTTGTTCTGTAAAGAGCATCAAGCAGCTAAGTTTGGTAAACGGGGTTGCTAGCAGATGTCATGTAGGTCAGTGCTGCCAGATTTTTGGGGACTTTAACTCAATATCCATCACTAAATTTCAATTATAACACTGCGCTGCAAAAAAAAAAATCGAGTTCTGAAATTATTTTTGCTGATTCTTATGTAAAATGACCTCCTGAATCAGAATAGGACCCCCATTTTGCCCAATCACCCATCGTTTTCGCGGGACGTCATCTCCGCCCTCAATTTTTATCACTGTTCGGTAATTTTATGGCCATGAATTTGATTTGGAGGGTGGAAAAGGATTATTTTAACACTTTATATATATATAATAAATAATAATAATAATAGATTAATAAAATAAATAAATATAATTTCTACTTTCAGTGACGAATCCCCCCCCCCCCCTAAATTTCCCCTTTGCTACCAATGTTCAATTTTTAGAATTTCCCACCTCTGTAGCCCCCAGAAGATATATTTAACAGTTAAAATAATCCTCTCCCCCCCCCCCCTAGTGATGTAAAATGCCCAGGCATTTATAAGTTGGGGCATATGCCCTGCAAAAATGCCCGGGCAAATGCCCAAAATACAAAAATGCCCGGGCATTTATGTATTTCTCAGAAAATATTGAATTATTGTCAAACAAGCACTTATTAATGATACTTATTGATCGAATCTGGTTTAATGATATATTATTGATCAAATTTTCTGTACAATCTTTGTATATTTAGTCTAATGAACTAATTTCTATTTATTTATTTCTATTTATTTTTTTTAAATCTTGTGTAATGGATCACTTTTTTTCTGGAATTTCATTACGGTGGATGTAGGTATTATTTGACAGTTAAAACTTTCAATAAAACACCATAAATGCAAAAAAAAAAAAAAAAGTTTTGGATTAATATAATAAAATATGTAATGCTTTTTCAGGCAAAAATAGGAAGTACAAGTGTGACAACCAGGCAACAACTATTAATTATCAACCTAAAACAATTGTGGTTTTCTTAGCATTTTAAGTTGTTTTATTTAAAGTTCTCTTTTCTTTTCAGTCAACACCAGTCACAAAACAAAATGGCTTCAAATTAGCCAATGCTGTCAGAATATGCTAGAAGCTAGAAGTGTTGCCAATTTTCATTTACAAATTACAATTTTGAAAAAGAACTTCTATTTTATACATATTGTCTATTAATTATTAGATTTCATTTTAATATTAGAAAAAAATAATATATATTTATTAATTGAAATAGTTATTTGAAAGCTCAAATACACAATAATGAAAGTGATATCAAAATCAGTTAAGATTGAAAATCATTTTAAAAATTTTTTTATAAATGCCCAAACGTTGGGCGCTTAAAAAGGCTTTGGGCAAATGCCCGGGCATTTGCCCATTTTATAAATGTCCAGCCCATTGGGCATTTGCTCAGCCCACATCACTACCCCCCCCCCCCCCCGTCCAATTACAAATCAAGTTCATAGACATAAAATTACTGAACGGTCATAAAAATAGGGGGTGTCCCTAAAAAACGGTGGGTGATGAGGCAAAATGGGTGTCATATACGGATTTAGGAGGTCATTTTACATAAGAATTTGTATGAATGGTATTGGGGCCGATTTCTGTGCAGAGCAGTGTAATTAATCATTTCGAAAATTAAGCGTCTATTTTATATAGCAAATACCACATTACCAAATTATTGGTGACTATTGAATAAAAAATCCCCAAGTCTGGCAACAAATCTGGCTATGTACGAGATGCACTTAAGAAATTTCAAAAATAGAAATTTGTTTTAAAATGTAAAATAATATTTTAGTTGAATTGTCGCACAAGTTACAACTGAACTATACACAACACTACTACAACTATATATTGAAAAATAAAACTATGCACAAAGTATAGTTTACTGTCATAACATACAAAATTGATATTTCAGCTGTTTCTGGTTTGCCATCAAATCAGCTGTCTTTATCAAATTATAATGAATCATCATCATCATCATCTTGCAGCTAGAGATGCAAAAAACCCGGGAATTTAAAACCAAGGGGAAAAACCCGGGAGTTTTGGGGAAAAAACTGGGAACTTTGTGAATTTTGCGGGGAAAAAACAAATTAGAAATCTCTAAAGCAAATAATAAGTTGTTTACTTAATATAAATGGCAATTTTAAGGACTTTGATATACTGATAAGCTTATAACATTATTTTAATTTATCATGTTATTTACAATTTATCAGAACTGCAGCCAAATCAAAATTTGAAAAGAAACTTAAGCTTTCTTTAGTAAATTAGCACTTAAGATAAATGTATCAGTGCAATGTTGGATACAATTTCCATATTATACTAGCTGAAGAATTAAGGAAACCAATGTACATAATCCTGTAATAATTTGAGAAGAGAAATAATTAAGGTTTGAAAATTTCTTTAAAAATTTCTATTTTTAAAGAATTATTTAAAATAATGAAGTGGTTTTTAAAAAGAAGGGATGACATTTTATGCAATTACTTACAGTGGTATAGTTTCTTTTACAAGTTATTTTCATAAATATTTGTAATTAGAGTTTGTAAAAAATTGATGTTAAATTTCCTACAATGAAAATTTTTTGATGAAAATTTATACACACATTGTTTTTCTGTTTTTTATGCATAAAAAAAAAAGTTTCTGCATTTCTAACACAACAAGTGGGGAAATTTTTCGAATTATTTATAAATTTTCCTAAAACAGATTAAATTTAAGAATTCTTCTTCTTCTTATTATTATTATTTGTAATTGAAAAAAAAAAAATGAAGAAGAAGAAGAGAAACAATTTAAAAATTATCAGGTAACGAACTAATTTCTTAAATACTTCATATGAGTTTAATGAAATATAAATTTTGTTGGGTTTGTTTCCTAAAATCTTAAGTCCAATTCTCTAATTGTTTCATAGTACATTCATAAACGAATTATGAATAAAAAAAAATTAAATGTTATTAATTCTCATTAAGAATGGAAAGGATATCTCAAAAACATAACAAAATAATATTAATGAATCATGACAGAAGCTTACTGTTAGTGTTAGCACCACATTAATTATAATTAATTATTTTCTTCGTTTTCGGAATAAACATCGAAGATGCTCGAACTAGCGGGAAAGGAAAACGAAAAAGAAATATATGCAGGAATTAAAGTTGAAGTTAATTTAAAGATCGGAGGCTGAATAATTAACAAAAATTATAAAAATATTCATGATTTCAAAATTCCCAGTTTTGGGGGAATTTCAAAATACCCAATTTTGTCTTAAATTCCCAGGGAAAAAAAGCGGTTTTTTTTCCGGGAAAAAACCGGGTGTTTTGAAAGTTTCGCATCTCTACTTGCAGCTCATTCTACAAAAGAGACCTCTCTACTTATCGTCCTTGGAAGCCAGAACCAATGTTATTCTATGGAGAATTTCGCCCCGTTATAACTTATTAACTGATACATATTTTTAAATTCCGTTTTCACATTCAAAAATTTCACAACTATTAAACAATTTATCGCTCGCCAAAAATTATTTTTTTTCTAATTTTTAATATTTTAGTTTGAGGTTGCAAAATGCGAATTTTCACAATGTGAAATTTTTCATTTTTGAGCTTAAAAATTAAATCTTAAAAATTAGAAAAATAAATTTTTAGAAAGCGATAAACTTTTTAGCAGTTGTGAATATTCTGAAAGTGAAAACGGTATTTAAATATATGTATTAGTTAAGGAGTTATAATGGGGCGAAATTTCCCATAGAATAACATTGACTTCGGTTTTTGGTGACAATAAATAGAGTCCCCTCAAATCTATTTAAATCAATTCCTATTTTAAACAAGTACCCTTAACTACTAAGTAGAAATAATCAACAAATATAAATGCATTGCAAAACAAACAACCTTCAGCCATTTTAATGCTCCAAAATTGAAGTTCTAAAAAACTTGGCTAAAAAACAGTTATTTTAGGTAAAGAGACCATTTCAGCATATTCTTATGCAAAATAACCTCCTTAATCCGAATAGGACGCCCATTTTGCCCTATCACCCACCGTTTTTTAGAAACGGCGCCCTATTTTTATCATTTTTTGGTAATTTTATGGCTATATAAATTTGATCTTCAGGGGGGCGGGGGGAGATTATTTTAACCGTTAAATATCTTATGAGGGGCTACAGAGTTGGAAAATTGTAAAACATAGACATATGCGAGAAGGGATTTTTTTATTTATTTTATTTTTTATTTTGTTTTATTTATTTATTTTTATTTATTTATTTATTTATTTTTGGGGGGGGTGGAGGGATGTATTACATATCTTATATTTTTTTTAATCTGTTACTAATGTTATTTTTAAAACATTATATATTTTTGTTTTAGGTGTTAAATTAATTCTTTTTCATTCTTCAAATCAAATTCATAGTCATAAATTTGAGGAAGGGGGTGGTGATTCTAGAAAACGGTGGGTGACTGGGCAAAATGGGAGTCATGTTCGGATTCAGGATGCGAATTTACATAAGAATCAGCAAAAATAATATCAGAACTCTTTTTTTTTTTTTTTTTTTTTTTTTTTTTTTTTTTCAGAGCAGTGCATTTTGATTCTAAGTTTCACCACTTAAGTGGTCATTAAAATGGTGACTAACATAGCTCACAAAGTTTTTAATAACACTGGAACTATTTTTTTTTTTTTTTTTTTTCAGGTGAAATGAAAAGTTTTATGTTTAACAGCATTGTTGTGTGCTAATTTTTAACATCTATAATCATGATCTAAATATACGTGTTAATCGACACTTATTTCCATTAACAAATAACAGAATATGTTTTTAATCTGTATTCTCCTTCTACGGCTCAAGTGCTATCAATTGCACATCATGAGGATAAGTGTAGGCAGACAGCAAAATCAAGAATAAACCTAAATAACAAAGGCATTGTATCAATGAAAATATTTACGAAGATTTTACATATTCTTTTTCTTTATTTGCTAACTTGCTCATGTTGCGCCACTAGGCCTAAATTAAAGAGCTAAAACATATAACGTTCGATGTCTAGTTTTTAAACCTCTTTTTTATGTTGAGAAAGTGGCAACATAAATTGCCGTGTAAGGAAGAGGGGAATTTCCAATAAGTGTACATTAGGAATTTTATTCATCAACCTTGAAAATTCATTCCTGATAAATTGGAGTACAAGGCTGATTTTTATATCAACTATGTGAAAAATACCAGAGCCGGGAATCGAACCCAGGCCTTCCGCTTAACGCGCAGATGCTCTAACCACTGAGCTACCCTGGCTGATAACCAGCTCGCCATTTCTCATATAAATACGTTGGCAAGGTCACCGAGTCTGAAAATGCGCAGCTATATCAAGTGACAACGATCATGGCACAACGATTTTTCACGTAGTTGGTATAAAAATCAGCCTTCCACTCCAATTTATCAGAAGTATACATTAGGTATCCCATAAGCAGAAAAGGCCAAATGCCTTTAATTGTACACAAACTATTAGTACTGCTGTGCTATTTTCTATTCTATTGACCAAAACGTAAATTAATAATGTTTTCTGTCAGAAATCAAGTCGTATACTCAAGACTATGTTTTCAAAAGATTATTGTGGTCCAGTAGTCATTTGCATGGGAAATGCCTAAACGTCTCCTTTGACGACTTGACTTTCTGCCGTCATTCGACGTCATGATGAAATTTAACCTATAGGAATCTTAATTTACCCCACAAATAAAGGACTATAGCCAATCATAGCGCAGCTTTTCCCCACAAACAAAAGTAAACTCCGCCTCGTTCTAGTCGTCCATTCATGTTACGAGCTAGGAACCTCTAGAAAGACTATTCTTGGAGGGCATTCCACACAGGCCGAGAACCAAGGTGCAGTCAATCGGTATATACCAATACACCAGTGTTGCAAGATTGGGGACTTTCTTTTATTCAACTCTCACCAATAATTTTGAGACATGATGTTTGATATATATAATAGATGATTAATCTTCGAAGTGATTAGGCAACTGTTGCAATTAACAATTAGAGATGGATGTTGAATAAAAAAGTCCCTAATCTGGCAACACTGCAATACACCACCACACCACAATTTTTCAGTTTAGATTTAATTATATTGAACATATTACACCCAAACCCATTTTAATTTACACTCACACACAAAATTTTGTTCTTTAAAATATGTATGGTTTCAGTTTTTATGCGTACAGTATAAAGTTTAATAATGTAAATATTTTCTTTACAGACTGCTTTCCCAGGTCGTTTCCAGCTAATTGCAGTAGTGAACATGAACCTCGTCCTGCGCAGCCTCAGTCCCATCGTGCTCTCGCTTATGCCTGCAAAACTCAAAAAGAGGGTAAGAAAATTGAAAAATTATGCATTTTTGTATCGTAATGTACGGAGAATGTGTTACTGTTTTAAAAGTGTGATTTCCATTAAGTCGATCACATTTTCGTCATCAGACCTGCTTGTTTCTGTGAGCTCGAAATAAGTTGAACTTTACTCGTCAGAAGGAACCACTTCACTTAAATAATTAACTGATCATTTTTAAAAGTTTTTTTACACTCTGGAGTCTTGCTTTCCTAATTCTTTTCATTAAGAATGGATTTTTTTTTTTTTTTTTTAAGATTTTCTGGCACTAAAACTTGCTTTGTTTAATCATTGCTGCTCTGTATTTAAAGAAATTATGTTACTAAACACTTTTTCTGAATCTCTTCTGTGTTCTAAATGTAATACAAACTGATTTTTTAAGCACTGGCTTTTTAATTTGCGGTCATCTCTACTGGATCAACAATGTAGCCGCCTAGAAACAAATTTCCAGTTTAAACAGCAAAAAAAATTTATATCTTGCTGAAAACCAGCTCACCAATATGTCGTTTACGTTTAATCATTTTAACATCCCACGCATTAAAATATTTTTTTGATTTTCACTCTAAAGTCAATATTTACTGTGGTATCGTTAATTGCCTTATTCTTGCCATTTTTGAAATTACAATTTTCAAAGAATTGCATATTGTTTTTAATACTTGATTCAATCCTAAATTGTACGGGGAACACAATGTAATAAAATTTGTTCGAAAATTTACTTTTAAAACAATAAAATTGGTGACGTCAGAAAGAGAAATGGAAAATACTAGGTGCGTCTCTTTTTTTAACACGCTTTTACACCTGTATGTAATGTTTGTATGTATAATGTATGTTTGTAACCGCTCTGGGAGCAAACAAAAAATCTATATTGTAAAAAAGACTTTCCCTACGTGAACGGTGTGGCTGTGAGGTAAAACCCCGCGCTTCGAACCTAAAGGTCTAGCGTTCGAGCCCAGTCAGCGGAGATTTTTTAAAAATGGTGTTTGTTTAATTCTAAATTATTTTAATTAAAGATTTAAATGTATGTAAATATTATGGTATCTCACTCACACGATTTTCTTTTACCCTGCATTTTAATACTAAGATAGATATTTTGTGCTTTTTAGTTCACATTTCTATAAAAGCGTGTTCTTTAATTTTTTAAAACTATAATATTATTGTCCCTTAGTTTATATGAGAACGCATTCACAAGTTATTTTGTAAATTTTCCATTTGGATAATTTATCTATTTGATATTTGTGATTGGTAAATTTTATTTTATTGAAAGGAGTATGTATTACTTTAAAATTGAAATTTTTGAGGGTATGCGAAATCTGATCACTTATTCTCCTGTGTTATAGCAGTACAATTACATTTTTATTAAGATTATATCATATCATATTGAACAAATAAAATTTTGCATAATCAATAGAAATTTAAAATTTATTTGGATTTTTATTAAAAAATAATAATAATAATATGTACACATCAACTTTGTAAAATCTCTAATTTTTGATACAGTTGAATAATGTAAAGAAAAAGAAATAGTGAACTTACCTGCGTTGTTAGGCAATGATGTATTTTATTACCATGTTTTTATTAATTTCGATTCTTGTTTGTTTGTCCGGTACAAATCTGGCAATCTATTTTTAACTAACTTCCCTACTAATACATTTGAAACTTTCACAGTAGCTCAGAACCCGGTGACAACACAATACTTCGAAATCAGATTTTCGAATAGTTTTCTTTTAATTAAAATAGGAAAATAATAAGCTCTTAATAGTATTAAAATAGCCATTAAAATATTAGCTATAATTTAATTGTTGCCAAAAAAAAATAAAAAAATTGCGAGTTCATTTTCTTTCGACATAAAAATAAATACATTTACTTCAACGTGAACTTTTTTTTTTCACTATTATTATTCTTTCACTGAACTGAGTCCACGTGCTTAAATATTGCTTAAATATTATTTTTTTTTTATCCTCGCGTATTTTATTAATGATTCATCAGAAAATTTAAAAAAACATGGCATATAAAAAGTTTTTTTTTTTTTTACTTATAATTATTTTAATTATTGTTAAATAATAATAATATTATAATAATAATATGCTGTAAATTTAATTTGTATAAATAAAAATATTTATCAATAAATAATCTTATTCGCTTAGGATATAATAAAAAAATCAACTAAATTAGCGTTACTTCTGTATCTGTATTTCTAGATTATATATACTCGGTGTCCCATAAATCTGTAGACATTTTAAAAATTCATAAAATGAAAGGAACTTGTAAAAATGAACGGGGCTTGAGAAAAAGTTATTCTTGTGAAGGGGGACTTTTTTGGTAAAAACAAAAAAAAAAAAAAAAAAAAATGCTTAAAAATTTCGTCGATAGAGGACGCCACATATATGCTTAACGAGAACTATGCAAATCAAAGTCCTATAAATTGTACGGTTTTACGATTAATACAACTTATCTCTTGTTTTGCTTCCTACTGGAACATGTATGAAGTTTTAATTATGATGGCGGCTTGGTAAATAAAGCGTTATTGGTCATAATGTTCACCCTTAGATAAGAACCGTCGACTGAAGTCGGAGTTAGCGGTGATGTAACTCGTTTGCAAACTCTAATTTGTTGTGATGGCGGGCACTAAGACTAGGATTTATATAACTGTAAACATTTGAAAGCAAATGAACATAGTTTTCATAAAAATGTGGGATTTGTCATGTACAGCGCCCTCCATCGACAAAAATTTTAACTATTATTTTTTTTTCTTTACAAAAAAAAAAACTTCACGAAAATAACCTTTTCACGAATAACGTTCAATTCTACCAAATCCTTCAATTTTCATGAATTTTTAAAATGTCTACAGACTTAATGGGGTACCCGGCATATAATACAGATTTATTCGCCTTATATATCAAGAGTGGAATTTAAAAAAAAAAAAAAATGTTAATTGTGCCAAGGCATCACATGTTGCAAAGTTGACCCACCTCTCCCTTTTTCAATGATCTGCGGAAGCAACCCTGCTCAGAGTTTTTCTCGTGGCGGTAGGACAGTATAGAATCAATGGTATTGATTATAGAGTGTCATTGTATAGTATCATTCTGTGTTGGTTGTATTGTATCACTGACTTTATTTTTAAATTATTAAAAGAAACCAGATAATCATACCATAGATATAGTAATATATATAGAGATCTATCATTCCCATTTCATCGAGCAAAAATTTTTGATGCCGAAGAAAAGTTCTAAAATCAGCCATTAGAGAGTATTGAAAAAAAGAACTAGTATGTTGTGGCCACCACAAGACTTTCTTCTATATTTTCCTATATACATATTCAATCAGTAACAATATTTAAAAAAAAAAAAAAAAAAAAAAAAAAAATTACGATTTTTTTCTAAGTTCTTTTTTTTTTTTTTTTTTTTTTTTTTTTTTTTTGTTAAAAGTAATACATTTTCAATCAGTAACAATATTTAAAAAAAAAAAAAAAAAAAAAAAAAAAAAATACGATTTTTTTTCAAAGTTTTTTTTTTTTTTTTTTTGGTTGTTGTTAAAAGTAAAAAAAAAAATCGAGAACTTTGTTTTAAATTATCACAGATTTATAGTTCAACCATTCGTTTCAAAGGTATTGACGAGATCTTTCGAAAAATATCCATCTTGAAAATTTACCCCACCGGGGGGGTGTACTTCCCCCCCAAGGGGGGAACCGGTACCCCCACATGCACAAATTTTTTTCCCTAGTTAACTACTACTATTATCAATAATTCATATTAATTTTACAATCACAAGTTAAATATAACGCTCATCATGTACATTTATACGAAATTTTGTCCTATACTGCCATGTTAAAAGTTCACATAAAATGCGATCACAGCGCCATCTGCTGAGCGATTGATCCCAAAATCTAATCAGCACCATTCCATGTCAGGGTCCAACTATATACCAAGTTTGGTTCAATTTCATTCATTGGTTAGTGAGATACAGTGAAAAATACGAAAATTTGCGATCATAGCGCCACCTGATGGGCGATCGATCCTCAAATCTAATCAGCACCATGCCCCGTCAGGTTTCACCAAGTTTGGTTGAATTTCATTCATTGGTTCGTGAGATACGGTGAAAAATACGAAAATTTGTCCTATACTGCCATGTTAAAAATTTACATAAAATGCGATCACAGCGCCACCTGCTGGGCTATTGATCCTCAAATCTAATCAGCACAATTCCCCGCCAGGGTCCAACTATATACCAAGTTTGGTTGAATTTCATTCATTGGTTCGTGAGATACGGTGAAAACACGAAACCACAAACAGACAGACATTTTTTAAAAACTATCAATTAGTGTTCAGGACACCCCAAAACGTGTAGATCCGTCAAAAAACGGAGGTCGAAAATTTTCGCGAATCCAATACTTTCTCTATATTACATATAGAAGAAAGTAAAAATGAATTTGAAACTGTATCTAGAATTTTTCATTCACCTTTAGTAAATAAATTATTCACAAATTTTATTTACTAAATTATCCGTGTTTATTCCTGTGTGTGATTTACTCTGGGAAAAGCAGTCATTAGAGTGACTTTTCCCGAGAAAAAAGGTATCACTTTTTCCCCCTCGCTGATCAATCTATGTCTTAATACTATATCTATGTCATATACTATAGATTCAACGTATTTTAAGCAATATTTTTTAAAAGATCCCAAAAATTGTTTTATTTGATTGGTTTCAAATCCCCTTCTTGCTTTTTGGATAAAATCGCCACTGAAATATAAGCTTTTTTTTTTTTTTTTTTTTTTTGAACCATATAGAATTAAAAAGGGAACCCATTAAGTATTTCTTTAGATATTCGACAAAATATCTGAATTCGGAAGTGCCACATTTTGTCACACATGAAAGTAACAAAATTAATGGGCTCTTCCCACCGTCGTCTGCTCAATCACGTGATAGAGGAAAACGAAAAATCTAATTCTGAGAATCGAATTCAATTAAATATTGTTCTTAAGAACAAAAATTTTAATATTTAATATAAAATAAAATAAAAGTAATATTGTGCATCTGTAAACAGTAGAATAGTTGTATTCGTAAATTTAATAATTTTTAAAAAACATTTTATGTGTTTATTTATTTTTACCTATAAGAATCGATTTTTGTATATTGTAGTGTAACTGTAACATTAAATGATCTAGAAATAAATAATAGCTTCTTGTGGAATGTTTATGGATTATAATTTGAAATTTTAAAATGTTTTCATTTAATTTAATTGCATAAAGATGTTACAACAAGTTAATTAACTTAGTTACTGGTCTAAATGAATTTACGCAGTACGATATTGCACTGTCACTGATTTAAGTGCCAAAAATCAGAGTATTAAAAATGTGCTTCATGAACATCAATAACGAACATAAACTAAATGATGATTGTAAATGTATACAGCAAACAAAAGATGATGAATAATGATATAAAATGGATTAAAAATGATGATTTATAAAAAATAACACAGATTAAATACGATTGATCAAAAATAAGAATAGAAAATATGTTATTTCAGCAATCGGCTATAGATAAACAAAACTTTGTCTGCTATTTGTTTTTCCTCTATCACGTGACCTCTGACGTCAGGTGGGAAGAGCCCATTATAAAAAACAGATTCAGGATTATCGCCAAGCATACAGCTACACCACAGTCTTACACTCTTATTATTATTCATGATTACAATAATTTTCTAACACAGTCTATGTTAAAAGTAACAAGAACGAAAAATCATGTGATGTGAATTCATTATTAACACTTTCAAGCTCTACGTACTTCTTAGACCGTGTAACTTTCGAAGTTCTTTGACTACGTTATCACACAACGGACAGACAGAAGGACTGAAACTCATATAAATAGACTAAATGTATTCATAATCACGCTTAAACACTGTTGGAAAGTGTTAAAAAGGCTTAACGCAAAAGAAAATGCAGCCCTGAGCAGGGCCCGATTAAGCTTTGAAGCTAGGGGAAGCTCAGTATCATTTCGGGGGCCCCTTTCATTTCGGAATTATTATTTTTTTTTTCATTCATATACATGGGTGGTTTCTATACACAAGATTAAAATCGTATAACTTATTAGTTAATAACATTCAGCTTTTTGTAGCTAAATAACAGATTTTTCCCGAAATAGTGAGTATTTTACCTTGTTTTGGGCGACCTTTCTCAGAAAAAATTCAGTCTGAGGGTGAAAATATGAAACAGAAAATCCAAGAACCTGTTTTTAGTCATTTTGGGGGCCCCTCTTAAATTTTAGAGGGGAAGCTTGTGCTTCCTGAGCCTTTTGGGTAATCAGGCCCTGGCCCTGAGATTCTAGTTGCAGACCTTAATGTATCAGAATATTTTAGTGTACCTTGTAAATCTGAAGATTAATCATATCATACTCTATACAAAACATTATTTTAGTATATTAACAATTGATTTCATTTTCTTTATTATTTTTACTGTAGAAATTATTTAAATATGTTTTTTTTTAAATGTCTGTCCTAAAATACAATCAGGGGTGAAACTTTTCAGAGGCTACCCCTGAATTCAGGTTTTTTGAAATTTTTGCTGTCTCAGAATTTCATGTTAAATTATTTTGTTTTTTCAGAAATTGCTCATTTTGAATTTTTAATTTGCCTTAAAATGTATTAAAAACTCTCCAAATATCACTTATTATAGGTAGCCATGTAATATATCACTAATAAGTGTCCCCTATCTGCATGTAAGTATTAGTTTTCAGGGTTTTCGCAGGCTAGGTAGTTTCACCCCTGTACAACGCATTGTAATTTTTTTAGGTGTCCCTGTACACAAACCAGTTTTTCATAACTTATTAAAACCATTTAAAAAGGAAACATTCCATAGTGAGCTTGAATAACATACATTAATTTAAAAAAAAATTGAAAATATTTATGGACACTGGAGGCGGGCAGACGGATAAATAAAAAGATGGGCAGTCGGATAGACAGATACACAAACTGAAACAATGTTCATAGTTAAAAATTGTTATAAAGTGTTAAAAATGTTTAATATAAACGAAAATGCAATACCAGCAAATTTCCAATAATGGCTCTTAATATAAATGAATATTTTTGTGTGGCACTACAAATCTAATGCTAATCCTACTATATTCCATAGAAAGCAATCTTTTGTGCATATGAATAGCATATTTCAATTTCATTAAGATTTGTGCAAAGTAAAATTATTAAAATTTGGTTATAAAAATACCTCTCATAAAACGCAATGCTTTGGAATACTTTCGGGTGTCTTTGTACACAAACCAGTGGTAGTATTTAATCCATTTTCAGTGGAGAACATCAGATAGTGAATTTGAATAACGTATTTCCATTTCATTAAGATTTGTGTGCAGTAAAGGTCTTATAATATGGGTTATAGAAATATCTCTCATTGAACACAATGTTTTGGAATACTTTTGGATTTCCCTGTACACAGTGGAGGTATAAACTCCGTTTTCAAGAGAGAACATCCGATAGTGAACTTGAATAACATATATCAGTTTCAAGAAAGTGTATGAATATTTCTGTACTGATAAGTATAAAGGATTTAAGTCCATATTCTTGATTTTTCAGGAGACGAAAAATAAAATTAAACTAACTAAAAACTAATCAGAAGAATCGATTAGGAAAAAGGGATTTTGTTGACTTATACCCTTTATACCATTCAGTGATTATCAACCTTCATTTAATAAAGGGGAAAAATTGAATTAAATATTTTATACCAAAGATTAATGTTAAATTTTTGACATGAATCTTTTTTTACCAATGGATTCTCTCAAAGACTAAATGGCATTGATTTAAATCCTTTATACCAATCGATAGAGATTTTTTTTCTGAGTCTGACTATGTACTTAACTCAAAATCGACATTTTTGGACTTAAACCCTTTATACTTATCAGTACAGATTTACGGGAGTTAAAGCGCAGGCAGACAAACCGAAGTCATTAATACTTTTCAACCTTATTGGTAAGTGTTAAAAATGCTAAATCGTACATTTTACAATTAAAACATCCTATTTTAAATAAGCACAAGTTATATGTAAAAATACACTATTAAAAATAGTTTCTCAAAAATTAGCAAAATTGTCTCAAAATAGCTTCGAAATATATTTAAATTTGAAATCCTATGTACTCATTTTTGAGTATATTGAGATGCTCAAAAATGGGGTTGACCACTAAGAATCCCAATATCCCCATTTTTGAGCATGCCAGTATACTCAAAAATGAGTACATGGGATTTCCAAATTTAAGTATATAATGTTTCGGAGCTATTTTGAGACAATTTTGCTCATTTTTGAGAAACTATTTTTAACTGTGTATATGTAAATATATGTATGATATATGTGGTAATGGTAACATAGATGTATATTGTATTTAACTCCAGTGAGAGAGTTACGTTTCAGTTGTTCTCATTTCTTTTTCCAGACGAGTTTTTACGGCGATGCCGAAACTTCCCTCCCCAAGATTTTTGATCCGAGCATTCTACCAATAGAATTCGGTGGAACAATGGGACCCATCAACAGCCTATACCAATCCTGGATCACCCACCTAGAACATTTCGTGCCAAAACTTCGTGCCTCCAACAAATATTTTAAGAGAAAAAACACTGTTCATTTTCCTGAAGACGAAGATGCCTAGACACCTTAGTTCTTAGAAGGTTTGCTGCAGGCGAAGATGTTTGTTCGTAAACACAAAATCATTTTTAAAAGCTTCATTGAACTGATTTTATTGTTATGTACAAACCACAGACTAAAAGTTTTAATAAATGATTTGTTATTTTTTGTTGTTCAAGAAATTTAGTGTTTTAATTGCTTCTAGTCAAAAATAAAACTGGGTGATGTTAAAAATTTTACATCACGATATCACGGCTGCTACTGCCGACTTTTTTTTCCCCGTACCTCTATTTTTTTTTTTTTTTTTTTTTTCTTTTTCAAAAAGTTAAATTTATAATATATTTTCTCAGGTAAATCGGAACTTTGCCTGCATAAATTTTATGCTATGAAAATAGTGGCACGAAAATAATAATAAAAAAGTCGCCTGTGGTAGCCCTGCGATATATAATTAGCTTTATATCGTAATTTAACAATATATCGATATTCGAAAATCTATATTTTATATTAACATTTTAGGAATGTTTTTACATTAATATGTATTACATTACATAGTTATGTTTAAATTAGAAATATTTTAGAAAATTATTCTTTCAAAATTGTTGTATTTGGATTTGCTTATTATCAAATGTAAGAATAAGCCATGCTAAAAATCTTACATCACGATATATCACCAGCTTTATATCGTGATTTAACAATATATCGATATTCCAAAATTTATTTTTTATACTAACATTTTAGGAATTTTTTACATTAATATATATTACATTACATAATATGTTTAAATTAGAAATATTTTAGAAAATTATTCTTTCAAAAGTGTTGCATTTTGATTTGCTTATTATCAAAAGTAAGAATGAGCAATGCTAAAACTCTTACATCACGACATATCGCCAGCTTCATATCTTAATTTAACAATATATCGATATTCGAAAATCTATATTTTATATTAACATTTTAGGAATGTTTTTACATTAATATATATTACATTACATAGTTATGTTTAAATTAAAAATATTTTAGAAAATTATTCTTTCAAAAGTGTTGTATTTTGATTTGTTTATTATCAAAAGTAAGAATGATCAACGCTAAAACTCTTACATCACGATATATCGCCAGCTTTATATCGTGATTTAACAATATATCGATATTCGAAAATTTGTATTTTATACTAGCATTTTAGGAATTTTTTACATTAATATATATTACATTACATAGTATGTTTAAATTAGAAATATTTTAGAAAATTATTCTTTCAAAAGTATTGCATTTTGATTTGCTTATTATCAAAAGTAAGAATGAGCAATGCTAAAAATCTGTCATCACGATATATCACCAGCTTTATATCGTGATTTAACAATATATGCTTTCAGAATATATTATATAGTTCAATATATGCCAGAAACTTTCAGAATTTATTTTTTGAAGTATAATACATATTTCTTTTTACACTTATGAACGAATTAAAAAAAAAAAAAAAAAAAAAAAAAATGGCTGTTAGGAATTTGAATTAAAAACATTGTTTACTTTATTTTTTCACAAAAAATTAAAAAATTAAAACTGAATTTTAATTCTTGATATTTTCAGTAGGATCTTAAATTGTGATTCAGCAAGAGTGCCAATTTAAAAACTTTAATTTCAAAAGCATCAGGGGCCTTTCCCTAGTTCAGTAATATTATAAATAAAAGTAATATTTGTATATGCATCAATTATTTTAAAATTATAAATTAAAAATTACATAATACTAATACTTGAAAATTACTATAGATGTTTTTCGGTTATTAGAGCATTAAAAAATTTTATTAAAATAAATCTATGAAACACTTACTTCTAAATTAACTGCATATGAAATATTTTTATTATAAATTAAAGCCTTTCAAAAATTCTATATTATATAAAAGAATATTAAAAAAAAATAATAATAATAATCTTGAATTAAAAATAAATAAATAAATAAAAACACCATTTTCTTCCCCTTTATTTATACAGTTCTATGAAGCTTTAAAATAACAATATGAAAATTCTATTTTATTTTAAATTTTCTGCTCAATAATGAGAATTTTTTATAATGAAAATTATTTTATTTTGACCACTCAATTATTATTATTATTATTATTATTATTATTATTATTATTATTGAAGTTACGGGAATGTGTTAAAACATCATGTTTAGAAAAAAAATTCAATTGCATTAAAAGTTTCATTCGTCATCTTAACTTCAAGAATTGTTGCATTTTATATGCTGTTTTCTGTCAACTATATTTATCTTTTACTGTTTGACTTCGAGAAATTGGCGTGTGAGTCACGTGGTTTCGACGATTCCATTAATACAACAAGTGAGAGGTAATGTTTCTATGGTAACATAAGTAACTGGAATGAATTCTTGATTTGGCACTATTAGCCATATTGTAATTTCAAACTGATGATAAATTTAATGTTTGGATGTTTGAGAACCAAACATGAAGTAAGATAGTAGTAACTAAACATTTTTACAAAAATTTCGGATATCTAACGAAATATAAAGGAAAATTTTACTTAAAAAATGAAAAACTTAACTGGTTTGGGAAAATAAAAGAAAAAAAAATAATATTTCTAAGCATAATCATCATTAGCAATGAGGAAAAAAATGACGGAAATAATACAATTAGACTTAAAGAAACTACGCTGTATGAAAATTGAAGGAAATACCTATGATTTTTACCAACACAGTTTTGCTCACATTTAACACATAATTGTCATTATTTACTCTAATAAAATGATTAATAGTTTAAAAAGATTGCAATGAAAACAGTGTAGAAGAAATTTAATTCATCATGACAATTTAAATATTTCAAAAATTCAATTATGACAAATATACGCGCTAAAATAATTAAAAAAGAAAAAAAAAAAAAAAAAAAAAAAAAAAAGAAGAAGAAAAAGAAAAGAAAAGAAAAGAAAAGGAAACTGTAAGGCTTACCTTTAATGAACATGAAATCTAATTATTACATTTAATTGAACTTTTTGTCCTTAACTTAACTTTTTGTCCTTGAACTTAAGTCCACTTTTTGATGGATTTACATGTTTTGGGATGTGGAGAACACGAATTAATAGTTTTTAGAAAATGTCTGTCTGTCTGTCTGTCTGTATCATTTTTTGTGGACGCTGTATCTCACGAACCAATGAATGAAATTTAACCAAACTTGGTATTTAGTTGCACCCTGACATAAACTGGTGCTGATTAGATTTTGGGATCAATCGCTCAATAGGTGGCGTTGTGATCGCATTTTATGCAAATTTTTAACATGGCAGCATAGGACAAAATTCCGTATAAATGGGCATAAAGAGAGTTATTTTACACTTGTGATTGTAAAATTAATATGAATTATTGATGATAGTAGTAGTTAGCTAGGAAAAACATTTTGTGCATGTGGGGGCATCGGTTCCCCCCCTGGGGGGGAAGTACCTCCCCGGGGAAGTAAATTTTCAAGATGGGTATCTTTCGAAAGGTCTCGTTGATAATAGTAATAGTTAACTGGGAAAAAATTTTTGTGCATGTGGGGGCATCGGTTCCCCCCCCACCGGTGGGGGAAGTACCCACCCGGGGGGGCAAAGTTTCAAGATGGGTATCTTTCGAAAGGTCTCGTCGATACCTTTAAAATGAATGGTTAAACCATAAATCTGTGATAATTTAAAACAAAGTTATCGATTTTTTTTACTTTTAACAAAAAAAAACAGAAAAAAATCGCAATTTTTTTTTTTTTTTTTTTTTTTTTTAACGAAATTTAACCAAACTTGGTATTTAGTTGGTCCCCGACATAAACTGGTGCTGATTATGTTTGGGGATCAATAGCTCAACAGGTGGCGCTGTGATAGCATTTTATCTAAATTTTTAACATGGCAGCATAGGACAAAAATTCGTATAAATGTGCCTAATTAGAGTTGTTTTAAACTTGTGATTGTAAAATTAATATGAATTATTGATAATAGTAGTATGTAACTAGGAAAAAAAATTTCTGCATGGGGGGGCATCGCTTCCCCCCCTAGGGGGGAAATACCCCCAGGGGGGGTAAATTTTCACAATGGGTATCTTTCGAAAGATCAGGTTGATAATAGTAGTAGTTAACTAGGAAAAAATTTTTGTGCATGTGGGGGCATCGGTTCCCCCCCACCACCGGGGGGGGGAAGTTCCCACCCGGGGGGGGCAAAGTTTCAAGATGGGTATCTTTCGAAAGATCTCGTCAATAACTTTAAAACGAATGGTTGAACGATAAATCTGTGATAATTTAAACCAAAGTTATCGATTTTTTTTAGTTTTAACAAAACAAAACAGAAAAAAAATCGCAATTTTTTTTTTTTTTTTTTAACGAAATTTAACCAAACTTGGTATTTAGTTTGTCCCCGACATTAACTGGCGCTGATTATGTTTTGGGATCAATAGCTCAACAGGTGGCGCTGTGATAACATTTTATCTAAATTTTTAACATGGCAGCATAGGACAAAAATTCGTATAAATGTGCATAATAAGAGTTGTTTTAAACTTGTGATTGTAAAATTAATATGAATTATTGATAATAGTAGTATGTAACTAGGAAAAAAAATTTCTGCATGGGGGGGCATCGCTTCCTCCCCTGGGGGGGAAGTACTCTCCCGGGGGGGATAAATTTTCAAGATGGGTATCTTTCGAAAGGTCTCGTCAATACCTTTAAAACGAATGGTTGAACTATAAATCTGTGATAATTTAAAACAAAGTTATCGATTTTTTTTACTTTAAAAAAAAAAAAAAAAAAAAAAAAAAATTAGAAAAAAAAAAAAAAAAAAAAAAAAAAAAAAAAACCTTAGAAAAAAAAATCGTACTTTTTTTTTTTTTTTTTTTTAAATATTGTTACTGATTGAATATGTATAGGTAAATATAGAAGAAAGTCTTGTGGTGGCCACGACATACTAGTTTTCCTTGTTCTTCTTCCTCTTTTCTTTCTTTCCTTTTTATTTATATTACCCGACTACTGTAGGTAATGGAAGTATTGTATTCGGTCCGAAAATTCCATATCGAATTTTCACCTGTTTTACACGTTTTAAGGTCCCCTGAGTCCAAAAAAGTGGTTTTCGGCAATTGGTCAGTATGTGTGCGCTTGTGTGTGTGTATGTATGTGCGGAATCTTCTGACTCAGAAACTAATATAGATAGAATGACGAAACTTCAGAATTGACCCAGGTCTGGTGTACAGATGAATTTTCCAAATTTTGGTGAAAATTGGAAAAACGGAAGTGGAACCGTAAGTCCGTATCTCAAAAACGGCTACAACGATTTTCTTTAAAATTGCTATATAAGCACTCTATTACATGTCCTTTCGAATGATACAGTTAATTAGTTCAGGAAAATTGATAGGTGTCCTGTATAAATAGCTCAATTTCAGGTCTCGCAAGTGCGTTCCATTAAAAATTGCAGCACGGATTCTTTTTTTTTTTTTTTTTTTCAAATTCAGCATAACCCTTTTTACTTTCTTCTACATTCAATAGAAGAAAGTATTGGATTCGTAAAAATTTTCAACCTCGGGTTTTTGATGGATTTACATGTTTTAAGAGTTGTAGAACATGATTTGACCATTTTTAGAAAATGTCTGTCTGTCAGTCTGTCTCTGTGTGTGTGTGTGACAAAATTTTGTGGCAACTGTATCTCAGGAACTACTGCACAGAATTTCATACAAGTGGTATGTAGTTGCACCTTGACATAAATTAGTGCCTATCAACTTTTGGTAAAAATTGTCTTGCAGGTTGTGTTGCCATTCTGCTTTTTCTAAATTTTTAACATGGTGATATAGGACAAAATTTTGTATAAATGGGTATAAAGAGAATTATTTTTTAGTAATCATTATGAAATTTACAAGAATTATTTATAATAGAGTTAGTCAACTGGGAAAAAAATTTTGTACATGTAGGAGCCTTGCCACCCCCCCCCCCTGGGGGGAAGTCCCCCCTCGAGGGGAGTAAATTTTCAAGATGGGTATCTTTCGAAAGGTCGAAAGTCTACGAAAAGTCTTTTCGAAAGGTATCTTTCAAAAAAAATTTTTTTTTTTTTTTTTTTTAACGAAATTTAACCAAACTTGCTATTTAGTTTGCCCCTGACATAAACTGGTGCTGATTAGATTTGGATATCAATCGCTCAACAGGTGGCGCTGTGATCGTATTTTTTCTAAATTTTTCACATGGCAGTATAGGACAAAATTCCATATAAATGTACATAATGAGAGTCATTCTTAACCTGTGATTTTAAAATTAATATGAATTATTGATAACAGTAGTAGTTAATTAGTAAAAAAATTTTGTGCATGTGGGGGCATCGCTTCCCCCCCCCCCTGGGGAAGTAACCCCCCGGGGGGGGGGGAATTTTTTTAAGATGGGTATCTTTCGAAAGGTCTCGTCAATGCCTTTAAAACGAATGGTTGAACTATAAATATCTGATAATTTAAAACAAAGTTATCGAATTTTTTTACTTTTAACGAAAAAAAAAAATGCAATTTTTTTTAAATGTAATATTGAGAATAAAATTGACTTTTTTGAATACTTAGTGTTATACTACTTCTTTTTATTTAGTGTTATACTACTTCACTAATATGGAAAACGTCTGCATTATCATGGAAGATAATTTTATAAATTATTTTTATTGAATGAATTTGTATAGGAAAATATAGAAGAAAGTCATGTGGTGGCCACAACATGCTAGTTTAGATATCCTTTCATATGTAATTGTTGTTTTCCGGTCAACATTTGAGTTTGTCAAGTTTTGGTGAAATCCTGTATCTCAAAAATGACTATCGATTTTCTTGAAAATTGTTACATAAATCAATTTTACAGAGGCTGTTCGCACATTTTTTAGACGATTTTATTTCGCGGTAAGAAAAAATCGTTTGCATGGAGAATTTTATTTTCACAACAGTTATATTTTTGGAAGTTTTATTTATCTTCTGATATTTAGAATTTTTGTTTACAGGCAAAAATGCGCTTTTAAAAAGGCAGTGGATGGAAAGATGCGTTTCCGCTCTTTCCAAAGAGAGTTTTTAGTGAAATCTTTATGAAAAGCATTTATCAGGAGAAAAATGGAAAAATGTCGCAAAAGTAGATAAATCTTGGGTCTATTTAAGTGGTTGCAATAAAAACGATCAATTTATTATCACAAAAGTGGAGAATTTTTTTTTTTTCTACATGGTTCAAGGAATCAAAAGAAAGTTTTTCTAAAGGATTTATGATTGTCACTGGTTTTTCATACAAGCGCAATATAAAAGCAAAAGAAATGTGACAAAAATGTCAAAATCAGCTCTAAATACTATCAAGAACATATTTTAATTCCAATTTTTAAAAATGAGAATCCAGATCTTTATCCACAATGCTATCAATCCGTTGAACTGTATCAAGACAAAACAAGCAGCCACACATCACAATCCGCAATTGCTTTTCTAGAAAAAAATGGAACAAAAAACGGGAATTAAAACCCATACCCTTCACTGATATTCCTGCTAAATCTTCTGATGTATCACTGTTGGATTTTGTGTTTTTCGACTCTTAAAATCAGCATTATCCAAACACCGACCTACAACGCTTTGTGGACTTTGGAAAGCCGTTCAAGAGGAGTAGAAAAATATACCTCTTCCGATATTATAAAAAGCATTATTATCATAGAAATTACGGTGTAGAATGATAGTTATGAACAAGGGCTATCAAACTGAACAAATAAAACACGAAATATGAGTGAAATTGTTTCAGTACACTCCATCAAAATCGTCTAAAAAATGTGCGAACAGCCTCTGTAGATATTCTTTCTCGTGTATTACATGGTTATTACAGGAAAATTAATAGTCATCCTGCTTAAGTAGGTTAACTTTAGATCTGGGAAATTGGCGTTTCAAAAGATAACTCCACCATTTTTTCTGTTATTTTCTAACTTGCCCTGTAAACAGTTTTATATGTCTTTTCTCGTGTATTTTAAATTGCTCATACCGGAAAAATTTTAGGTTTCTACTTCGTTAGGTCAATTTCATGCCTTCCGATCATATTACCTCACTTCGTTAGGTCCATTTTATGCCTTATGATCATATTATCTCAAAAAACACACTAGTATGTTGTGGCCACCACAAGACTTTCTTCTATATTTTTCTATACATATTCAATAAGTAACAATTTAAAAAAAAAAAAAAAATACGATTTTTTTTCTAAGTTTTTTTTTCTTTTTGTTAAAAGAAATACATATTCAATCAGTAACAATATTAAAAAAATAAATAAATAAATAAATAAAATACTATTTTTTTTTTTCAGTTCAACCATTTTATAGTTCAACCATTCGTTTTAAAGGTATTGACGAGATCTTTCGAAAGATACCCATCTTCAAAATTTACCACCCCCCAGGGGATGCCCCCACATGCACAGACATTTTTTCCTAGTTAACTATTACTATTATCAATAAATCATATTAATTTTACAATCACAAGTTAGCAATATCTCACATTATGTACATTTATACGAAATTTTGTCCTATACTGCCATGTTAAAAGTTTGCATAAAATGCGATCACAGCGCCACCTGTTGAGCAATTGATCCCCAAATCTAATCAGCACCAGTTTATGTCAGGGTGCAACAAAATACCAAGTTTGGTTAAATTTCATTCATTGGTTCGTGAGATACAGCGTCCACAAAAAAGTGATACAGACAGGCATTTTCTAAAAACTATTAATTCGTGTTCTGGACATCCCAAAACGGGTAAATCCATCAAAAAACGGAGGTCGAAAATTTTCACGAATCCAATACTCTCTCTATATTACATATAGAAGAAAGTAAAAAAAGCATATTATACGTGTAATAGTGGGTAATGGAAGTCTTATGGTTGTTTCACACCAGATTTTTTTTTTTTATTTTTTTTTTTTAATCTCGTCAAAAAGCATATGTGGCAAAAAAGCGCGCAATTGAAAAGAATCATTTTGAAAAAGTACTGTTGCCAAACGTCATCTGTGTGTAGCATTCGGCCGATCTATTTACAAATGAACTGTTTCAAGGTCATCCGCCAACTTTTCGCAGTCACACGGTAGTTATTGCCGATTTCATTACTTCTAGATATATCAACAAAAGCAATTCCTTCAACTTGCAAATTTTTGGTTGTTTTTCGAAAATATTCTGTTTCCCCTCTAAATTTTTAAATACTTCCCATGTAAAAAAGGTTAGAAAAAAAAACCTTCAAAGATAACCCTCAAAAAAAAAAAAAAAAAACTGCAGGTTTTTCCTACTTCTTGATAATAAACCTATCTGAAACCTTTAAAAATTTTGAATATTTCTTGAGAAAACCTGCTTCCCCCCCCCCCTCTTTCAAAATACCCGAGGATTCCTTTAAAACAATGCCTGATTTAAGGCAGGGCATTCGGGGCACGTGCCATGGGCCCTCCCACTGAGGGGGCCTCCAAGAAATTTTGGCATGCATTTAAAAAATAATAATAATAATTAAAATGAAAAATTTCCAAATTTGTTATAAGATCATTGTTTTTTGTTTTTTCGTCAATGGATGGAGGTATTACTGCTCTGTTTTATAAAAATCAGCGGTATGATCTTTCATGGAAACTATCAGCTCATCGAAAAAATTGCAATATTTTCTCTAAACGCAAATAAAACTGTATACTACCGATATTGCATTCCAAACTCTTACTAAAGCTAACTAAATCCGAGGCGAGGCATGCACCGTAAAACAGATACACAGGTGCGATGTACATTGATTCGATAGACCAGCATCGGATCTAGTTAAGCCTTACTCTTACCAATAAAATGAAAAGCGAAGTGAAGTGAAGATAATTTTTAGACGCCTGAATCAAAAATATGCGGTTTGTTTTGTTTGTTGCAATATTAAAGTATTACGAGGAAAAGGGGCCCACTAAACATGTGTGCCTTGGGCCTCCAAGTGAGTAAATCGGTCTCTGCTTTAAAATACCTCCAAAATATTATTTTTTTTACTTTCTCTTACCTATATATGTGGTAGGGTAAGTATTATTTTTGGGTGAAATTTTCGAAATTGAGTTTCTGTTATATTTACATGTTTTGAGGTCCCCTGAATCCGTAAAACAGGTTTTTAGTGGTTGGTCTGTGTGTGTGTGTGTGTGTTATCTCAAGAACAAACTGCAGCAGGAAGTCCGAACTCGATATTTTTAAATCTGTATCACATAGTGATGCTACTTTAAACTTTTTGTTGAGATTAAGCAAATGGTTCGTTTACAGTTACATCCAAGAGAATTCAAATGCATTACGTTTATGGAGGAAATTGCAAGTGCAGTGTTTAACGTCTATAGACTGCACTACACCAAATGAAATGAATATATATTTTTTACAGGCATAAAAGCATGCTTCATGTAGAATATGGTATGAAAATCATTCACCAAACATTTACAGGGCTACACAAAAGAACTAGAATAGAGTGGGATAATACTTGGACATTCATGGAAGTGCTTTTCAAGCTGTACTATATATTATTAATATAGGATTATACTTAAGTGCACAATATGGTTTGTACATAATTTTTAAAAGATGTACAGAGCTGCCAATAGTTAATCGAAAACGTTCTTTTTTTATTGAAAGTAATCAGTGAAAATGCTTTACTATAATATTTTACCATGTTCAGGAAAACTGCCCAGAAATTAAATTTAATTCTTCCTATTCATGTGGTAAATGAAGTATTTTTAATAAACTAAACATTTAGCGTTTCTTTTTCGTATATTGACATGTTTTGAGATTCCCTGAATATTGAAGTCATGTTTTAAACGTTTCATCTTTGTCTATCACTTTTATCAGAATAACTTAAAAACAAATAATTTCACGCAAATCAAATATTGTATTTTCAAGTTAATATAAGGTTGTTAATTGAAAAAATTCATGAAAATTCATAAGTTTCGGGTGAAAGTTGTCTGAATAATTTGAAATGAACATTTTAAATTTAATAACAGCTTTTCAATTCTCTTTAAATGTAAGTACAATATTAAAATGTTGTATTGAGGGAGGGGACGATAGCTCCCCCTCATTACAGAATTATTTGTCAAATGAAGCTTTTGGGAAGTCTATTTTAAATTGTTTCTAACAAAGGTTTTTATATCAGTATTCGTTATCTTATCCCTTAATATCCAGTCTGCCTTTGTGGTATTGAATTTCAGGGTAAGAGAAAGTCGTATGAATACCACACCAGATTAATTAGAAGATTTTTGGCTGTTTTTTTTTTTTTTTTTTTTTTTTTTTTTTAAACATGGGTTGTCATCCAGCCTTTACATTTTCCGTATTATATTAAAATAACTATTTTTATTCCTTGGAATGATTGTTCTACGTCTTCTAGACTTCTTTTCTTTTTCTTTCTTTTTTAAAGAGATAGATTTAATTTCTCTTCTTTTCAAGTCTTCATCTAAAACACAGAATACTTTTCAACAAAATTCGAGGTAGTAAGGTAAGAGCAACGTAGTTAACAACCATTTAAACTGTAAAAACACAAACATTCGTTCTTATCTTCACAGATATTTCTTCTTTTTAAATTGTATTTTTCTTTTAAGTTAAAATAAATATTCGAAAGAATTTTTTTGCTGCTTGTATAGTCAAAGTTTTATATTGTACTGAATTTTGACTAGTATTAGAGAAAATATAGCGCAGCGTCCGAGTTCACACATCATTACATACACACATACGAACATATATTCAGGTATCGCATTCTTCGCTTTTCTTTTAGGGCTGATTTCAAGGATGAGAAATTCCCGTCTTTTTTACACATTTTTTATAGAAAAATCTCTATACTGCTTAATCATGATACATTATTATGAAAATAACATGGAAATTTCTCCATAAAAATACTTTAAGCAAAGAAGTTTGAAATTTTTCATCCCTAAAAGTGCCAAAAAAAAAAAAAAAAAATCGGAGAATGTAAACCTTGTGTATATAATTCAAAATTCTCCAAAAATTCTGTAGATATTTTTCAGATTTAACTTTAACTTTTTATATTAAAGGAAGATAGGGCACATCACGTAAGGATTCAGAATCTCATAGGAATTCATAACCGCAAAGTCATCTTAAACCATTCAAAATCAGATGGTTTTAGTTATTTTTCAACTGATGTGGGTTTGGCTTTTAAATGTTGATTTTTTTTTTCCCCGCTCAAATGATTACATAAAAATATATACACAGTAATAATGTTGTTTCTAATAAATGTATTTAAAGCACTGATTGAAGTATTAATACGAATATTGTGTATCATTTTATGAAATGATGGGTCACACAACATTTAAAAACGTTTAAGGTAGGAGGAGCTACAAATAACCAAAAAACTAAAATTAGACCTGCCAATTATTCTAATTTATTACGTAATAGCTTCAGGCACTGTCTTTTTTTTTTTTTTTTCCCTTCTCCACACCAGTATATATTTGGAAAAATATTCAACAATATGTATTTACGATTAAATAAGAATATTACTGTACAAGAAATATACAGTTTAAAAAAAAAAAGGCAGGAACTAACACTATTACGAAATGAATTAGAATAATTGGCAGGTCTATAGAATATACATGATCAGTCGATAATTACAGATACAGAGTTGCCAACTTCTTTAATAAATTCCGGAGCATTTTTGGCCCTGCCTTTTTTTCAAACCAGAAAATTTGAAAAATACTTTTATTTATATATTTTATTTTTTTAATCGTTATTTTACGTATTGGAGAGAAATATTCTACAAAAATTCTGGTGCAGGAAAAAGGGCAGGTCTGAAAATGCTCCGGAATAAATTATAAAAGCTGGCAACTCTACTTATACTTGTAGGTAAATGCAGAGGTCGTACTCTCCGCCCTTTTTTCAGGACAGTCTCGGAGATAAGAAATCTTCGCCTTTTATACCACCACTAACTTCATTCAGAAATACTTCTGGCTATATTTATAGTAATGTGCCAAGATTATTCAGGGTGGAGATTATTGTATAAAAGTAGTATTAGCAATAAATTTAAAATTTTCTTATTACTGAGTGCGTCTTGAAAAAAGGGCGGAGAGAACGACGACACCTGGTAAAAATGACTCCAGCAAGATTCCGCTCCTTAAAAAATTAAAATGATGCTTGCGATCATACGTTGGAATGTGTTCCCCCACTCTTTCAGATATTATCTATATCCCTTACAGCTCACGGTTCGTATTCTGATTTTTTCGATTTTCTGCACCACTAATAATATATAGCAATTTTTGATTTGAAAAAAGCTTTAAAATTTAAAAAAGGAATATATTGTACAAAAATACTGGTGGAAAGTCCTCGTAAAAAGACGTGTCCGTACAAACCATGTCATCAACTTAAAAATTCTATAGTCAAAAAAAAAAAAAAAAAAAAAGGTATGGTAAAAGAAAAAGAAAGCCACCCCCGACTAAATTTGCCACAAATCATTATAAATATGCGGCTAGCTACTGCTGATTGAACTGCAATAACGTCTAGTTGTAAATGCAATTGTTCAAATTCCCTTAGGAAGTCGACTGCAAATTAAACTTGCATCACCGGGCATCGTGGGCATAAGCCTATACCAAGTTTTTTTTTTTTTTTTATTTTTTTTTTTGTATTGCAAAAATGTGAAATAAGTCTACCTTTTTTTATATGCAAGCACATGATATATATTATATATAACGAACAAAATTTCTTGCCCTTTACTTTTTATCAACTACTTTATTTTATTTTTAAAGGTTTTTTTCTTTCTAAGTACACCATGACTGTTTCTCTCAGTTGAGATTTTACTTCGTCATCCTTTGCTATGTTTCGCCTTGAATATATCAATGCCGGGTTCGATCCCAAAAGTCTCAATCGTTCACCAAGTCATTCGAGTTTTCCGTTTTTTTCTCTCCTGAACTCATATGAATATGGGCTAAGATCCCTCAAAGAGACCACCGCGGAGACTATCCGCCCCTAAGGTCAAGGCCTGTAGTGTGGACAATCAGCCTTTACCTAAACACTAAAATCTTGAATATGTTAGTTTGTCAGGTCTTTCGCTATATAAAGCTATACTGTCAATGGATCGCTACGAAAATTGGTACACTTATTAATCAGGACAGTATCTTGCTTACGTCATACGTTTTATTGAGTCGAATAATTGATTCAGAACGCAAAATATATATAAAAAAATAAAATTAGATTAAATTAAAATTACTTAAAAGGGGGAAAAAAACCTTTGTTTATTATATTTGTTAATTCGTTATAAAAGGAAATAAATTTATTTGCACGTAAATAATACATATATTTCTTTTTATGTGAAAAAAAATCAACGTGCAGCAACATCCTCTTAGTTAATTTGATGAACAGAACAAGAAAATTGTATTAAAAAAAAAAAAATACATATTTAAAAATCAATAGCTAACTATCGGATTGGCAAGAAGTAAAATAATTGAGTTAAACCATAGCCTCTTAAACTAGATGCCTTCCGCGTGGCTCGGAAACTTGACAACAGTTCAAGCGGTAGACAGCGCCAAATGGTACAGATTGCGCCACCTTTTCATCCAACAGCCACCAAATTTTTTTTAAATTGAGATTTGATGTATATAAAAGGCGAATAGAATCGAAGAAACGTTGATTATGTATATCATATATCCCTTCTTAAAATTATTGGTGACAGTTGAATGCAAAAGTCCCACAATCTGTACCAGGTGGCGCAGTCTACTGCTTGAACTGTTGCCAAGTTTCCGAGCCACGCGGAAGGTATCTAGTTTAGGAGGCTATGGTTAAACAAATGCCTCATATTTCTAATAGAAAAAAAAAAAAATCGAACCATTCAAAAATTATTTAATAAATAAAAAAAAAAAAAAATCGAATTAGTCATTTTTCGTAGGGTAGAGGGGAAGAAAAAGCAATTTCCGACTACAAATTTTTTTTTTTTTTTACATTAAAATTATTATTATTGCAGGGGGGGGGGTGAGTGTGTTCACACAAATGTTTTATGAATATTAATTTGATTTTACAAGATTTAAAAAAAAAAAAAAAAGTGAAATGCTTAATGAACAGTTTTGATTTGCAAAGAAAATGGGAAATTCTATTTAATTAATTAAGCGATTTATTTAAATTACAAAAGATATTTTTATTGTTTAATTATATTAATCTCTCTCTCTCTCTCTCTCTCTCTCTCTTTTTTTTACTTTCTTCTATATGTAATATAGAGAAAGTATTGGATTCGCGAAAATTTTCGACCTCCGTTTTTTGACGGATCTACACGTTTTGGGATGTCCTGAACACGAATTGATAGTTTTTAGAAAATGTCTGTCTGTCTGTCTGTGTGTCTGTCTGTCTGTGTGTCTGTATCATTTTTTTGTGGACGCTGTATCTCACGAACATATGAATGAAATTTAACCAAACTTGGTATTTAGTTGCACCCTGACATGAACTGGTGCCCATTAGATTTGGGGATCAATAGCTCAACAGGTGGCGCTGTAATCGCATTTTATGCAAATTTTTAACATGGCAGCATAGGACAAAATTCCGTATAAATGGGCATAATGAGAGTTATTTTAAACTTGTGATTGTAAAATGAATTTGAATTATTGATGATAGTAGTAGTTAACTAGGAAAAAAAAATTGTGCATGGGGGGGCATCGGTTCCCCCCCTGGGGGGGAAGTACCCCCCCGGGGGGGTTAAATTTTGAAGATGGGTATCATTCGAAAGATCTCGTCAATACCTTTAAAACGAATGGTTGAACCATAAATCTGTGATAATTTAAAACAAAGTTATCGATTTTTTTTACTTTTAACAAAAAAAAAAACTTAGAAAAATAATCGTATTTTTTTTTTTTTTTTTTTTTTTTTTTTAACGAAATTTTACCAAACTTGGTATTTAGTTGGTCCCCGACATAAACTGTTGCTGATTATATTTGGGGATCAATAGCTCAACAGGTGGCGCTGTGATAGCATTTTATCTAAATTTTTAACATGGCAGCATAGGACAAAAATTCGTATAAATGTGCATAATAAGAGTTATTTTACACTTGTGTTTGTAAAATTAATATGAATTATTGATAATAGTAGTACGTAACTAGGAAAAAAATTTTGTGCATGGGGGGGCATCGCTTCCCCCCCTAGGGGGAAGTACCCCCCCCCGGGGGGGGTAAATTTTGAAGATGGGTATCATTCGAAAGGTCTCGTCAATACCTTTAAAACGAATGGTTGAACTATAAATCTGTGATAATTTAAAACAAAGTTATCGATTTTTTTTACTTTTAACCAAAAAAAAAAAAAAAAAAAACTTAGAAAAAAATTCTATTTTTTTTTTTTTTTTTTTTTTTTTTTTTTAAATATTGTTAGTGATTGAATATGTATTAATTTTCACAAAAAAAAAAAAAAAAAAAAAAAAGGAAAAAAAAAATCTTTTTTCTTTTTTTAAATATTGTTACTGATTGAATATGTATAGGAAAATATAGAAGAAAGTCTTGTGGTGGCCACAACATACTAGTTTATTTTGTGAAGTTAAATTAACATTCATAAAACGTATGTGTGAACATGCTCACACATATTCGTCACACTTATACTTTTGTAAAGATTTAGGGAAGATTTTTCTTTTTTTCTTTTTTTCTTTTTTTTTTTTAATTGACTGCTAACGGTGTCTTTTTTAAAATCTTTCCTATTTTTTTTTCTTCGTGTTATTTATTGTTTTGTACATAGTTTTGTTTAACATTCGCCAATGTATATTAGAACAAACGTGTAATTTATAGTTTCAGTATGCATTTATAATATAAATGTACAGATTTAAAACCTCTTTGGTTATATACAATTCTAGTGATTGTGACAGGAATTATTTTTTTTGTAAGAATCGTATATAGATATGTATATAATTAATATATAACTGTTACATAAAAGAATTCAGCTTAAAATTTTGGTGGCTTATAAAAAGAAAATTATTGAACTGCAAAGTATGCAAGCATCTGTATGAGCATTAAATTAGCTGAACTAAGCTATATTTTATATAACATTATATTAGCCACATTTTTTTGCTCATTTATGACGTAAATTTACTTTTCATTTGAGTCATGACTTCGTATTTTGGTTACACTGGTGTTTATGAATATGTATAAAGTTTTGTTTGAATTAATGTATATGTTTCTTTATATATTTTGTTTACTCGTATAATTGTTCTTATAATTCTACACAATTGTGTACTTGTAATGTAATGTCATTTTTAAGTATATGTGTTTGGCAAGTTTTTTTTTTTTTTTTTTTTTTAAGTATTGTTTTATTGTATATCCGTTATTGCTTTGTCTATGTAACTTTATGAAGGATTCGAGAGAGAGTATGTCTTTTTGACAGTCGAAGGGGAGATACGTGCGAGTGTGTTCAAACATATTTTTTTATGAATATTAATTTAATTTTACAGAATTATAAAAAAAAAAAAAAAAAAAAAAAAAAGGAAAAGGAAGAGATTAATATAATTAAATAATAAAAGTATCTTTTATAATTTAAATAATTCATTTAATTAAATAGAATGGACAATAACCGTTTTCTTGTGTTAGAGGCTAAATCATACCCAACATGTGACTTGCGATTCCCGATTTCCCTATGAATTTCCCTCTAGGATACAAATTTTCATATAGAATGCAAACATTTACCCATAAAGCACAAACGTAAACATTATAATTCTGCACTTTTCCCTATAGTCGTCACATGTCAAGGGTTTATTACGTAACGCGGATAAAGTCCATTACCCATTTTCCTTGCAAATCAAAACTGTTCGTAAAGCGTTTCCTTATTTATTTATTTATTTATTTTTTTTAGAAGCGTAATGTCCTCATTTTAAAATAAAGCAATGTTTATATTGAAGTAGTTTTAATTCATATTTCTTCCCTTAACGAATTAATCAGTTATCACTATAATTTATTTACCTATTTAAGATGGTAATAATTCTGAAAGAACACTAACATTTCTAGCATATTTCAGTATATATATATATATATATACACACACACACACATACATATATATATAGGGAATTTCTGTTAGCAATTATAATGCTTCTATTTACATAAAAGAAAAGCTATTAATATTTACCATCAAAACGGATGTGTTTTAATGACGACTGGCTAACACGTATTTATGAGTTATGTTTTCTCGTCTGCGTTCGTTGTTTGATTGGCAGATGGCATTTATTTTTTTATGCCAAATTAATTAGACTTTTATAACGGTCAGATTATTTTTTTTAAAATTGTATTAAAAACTGTACGGGAACAGAGAAACAGTTTAGCATTCTTTTCGGCTTAATTTTAACTACGCCAGATTTTTCGGGTGTCTTTTCTTTCCAACTGGTAGAATTCTCGCGACTTCTCCGCTCGTGAAAAGACTATTTTACAGTTCACGTCCTCTCCCTCCCCGCCAATCGCTGTGTGGACTATTCATCCTTACTATTAAATTACATTAATGAAGAATGTCAATAGCTTCTCATCTTTGTGAAGATGATATATTTCTTCGACTCCTCATGAATAATGGACAGGCATGTAATATTCAAATATATTTACGATTAAATAAGAAAAGCAATCTAGAAAAAGAAGTCTGGCGTGAAAAAAATTGGCGGAAAGTGGTGGGGCTAATAATCTTCCGGGTTAAGTTGGCAAGTATGCATTCCACACTCTTCAAAATTTCTGATCGATTTAATATAAGATGAACCGCTACTATATTTTACTTATTCATTTCAGCTTATTATTACATGAATTCTACTTCTTTCAATTTATTTTATTAAACATTTAATAATTCAGGAATAAGTTTTTTCTTTTTTGGTATATTTCCCTCATTCGAATTTCCTAGCGATATGATTTTATATATGTGTGTAAATTAATGTCATTTTAAATATTTTATTCCTTTTGTTTATTTTATTTTTGCAATGTTCTAAGGAAGTTCCAGAAGGCGAAGCTTAATCCAGAATGCTACGCATGATCCTCAAAGTATTAAAAAACATAATTGTGTGAATATAACACTTTCGCTTTTTTATTTTTAGCTCAGATGGGATAATTTAAATGCTCTTTTTAAATCTAAAAGTAAACCTAAATCAAGAATTAAAAACTAAAAATAAATGTACGGTTTTCATACACCCTACAGATTTAAACACGAAAAATTAGCCGGATCCAATGATTATAAACTTTACCCAATATGTATGTACAAATTGTAACCACCGAAGAAGTAAATGATTTACCAAATGCTATATATCAGATAACTGGCCACACCCTTTCTTTTTTCCCCCCTTCTCAAACAAACCGGTTTTCAGCACCGATGCCTACTTTGTTCGGCTGACGAAAGATCGTGTCTTCTTTCTCCCAGAAACAATTGTTGCGAGTTCTTTCATTTTATGGTGCTCATTCAAGGTTTTGTATCACGCCAATTCTGTGAAGCATTTTAAAAATTATATATAATTAAGGGTTATTAGTTGTTGCAATAAAACAGAAAAGGCTTAAGAAACAGCTAAGAGTATAGGACCAGTGTTAAATAAACAGCAAACTATAAGTCTCCCGCGGTTTTAAGAGATGCACATGCTTAACTTTGTATCTGTTACAAAAGTACAGAGTTGTCAGTTTTTATAATTTGTCCCGAAGCACTTTTAGTCACGCCTTTTTTCGTAAAAATTCTTCAGTTTTTTTTTTTTTTTTTTTAATGATAGTTATATACTGAAGAAAATTCTGTAAAAGTGCTGTGAAATAAAGACGAGCCTAAAAGTGCTCCGGAATAAATTATAAATGTCGGAAAATCTGCAGAAATTAATAATGTTTATAGAAACCAATCTAAAAGTATTTCAAAAATAAATCGGTTTAAAGCTGTTTACGTTTCGAGAAAGACCTTTTTAAATTATTCCCAATCAACTGAAAATAGCCCTGCAAAACAGAACTTTTCGAACAGTTTCTCCCATCCTACGTTATAACAAAAACTGAGCAAAATACCTCCACATCTTACAACACAGCTATTCACATCCTCCCCTCCCCCCTTTTCATTACATCTTATGCAGAAGCCCCGCCCAAGTGAATGAAATAAAATTTAACTTTTTGTTTAATAAAACAAAAAACTTGAAATAGCAATTTTAAGTTAAATGAGATATTAAAGCTTCTGATGTTAAATACAATTTTTAGATTTAATTAAATACATTTTAATTTTTAATGTGTTATATTAGCATACTCTCCAACATACTTACTTGCCAACCATCTCATTGTGAACCGTACAATTTTCAGTTCCCGCCTTTTTTTTTTTTTTTTTTTTTAACACTAATAATTTTTTAGAGTAATTTTAGTCGTATTTAATCTTGCAAACATTTGGAGAATTACTCTAAAAATATAGTGGTGAGAAAAAGGGCTTTTTTCAGGGGGCGTTAACAATTACACGATTATTAATGAGATAGTTGGCAAGTATGAACATACTAATTAATATTCCGTAGAGTTAGTCCCGCCCTCCGTAGAGTCACCTCCAGGAAATTGGAGGACCTGAGAGAGAAAAAAGTCAGGGACTAGGTCTTTGAGCGTTATGTAGAGAAATGTTACTTCTAAACTGCTCAATTACTTTAATATGTTCTGTATAGACAGACTTCCTCAAATATGTTAAATACAAGCAAGTTAAATATAAGCAAGAGGCCTCCCGAACGGTGTCAGGTACGACCACTCGAAAAACAAAACAATACATTCTGGGACGCAATTTTATTTGATAAAATCGCGTGTTATATCAGGTTTTAATTCGTTATACAAAGTAAACCGTTCCATCCATCGCTACAAAAGTTCGTATACTTATCGAACAAAAATTTAACGCAGTGAATTTTTATCCAGTAGTAACTACTTAAAATGGGTTTTTATCTAATCTTTTGAACTTTTAAAATTTAAAAAAAAAAAGTTGTTAAAAAAAGGGGGGGGGGGATGAGGGAGGTTCATCCCCCCCCCCCATTTAAAAAAGGAAATTACCCGTATCCAAAAATTGTATAAACTGATGTCAGCTTTTTTCCCCCTTTCCAAATAGGGTCAGGTAGGGTAAAGTAAGTATACTTTATAGCGAATTCTACATATTTAAAATATCACAATAAAATTATTTTTCTAGAGAGCGCTTTTACTGAAATGCAACATTCTGCCTTGAACGAGGCTAAAGCTATTCCTCCTGAATAGCTAATCTTTTTATGATGAGTTATGAATTTTTTTTTTTTGTAAATGTTGTGCTTGTATGATTGACACTGAGGAGGGCTAGTGGTCTAGCCGAAACGTCTGTCGTGCATTTTAAATGATTTCAATTAAAATTTATTTTTAAAGTTTTAAAAATTTTTGTATTCATTATCTCATTTTAAATGTTACATTGGGTTTTTTTTATATTACAATTACTTTATTTTTTTTTTTTTTCTTTGTGTTAAAAATAAAGTATTTCTGCTACCAAAAGAAATAGTGACATAAAATTATCAAATTTTTGTTCTGCGTACAACATACGGAATACGTTACTCTTCCCAACTTCTCTTCCTCTTTTTTTATGGTACAACTGAAATATTTGAGAAACAAGAAGCTTAAAATATGTATGGACAGACATTCACCTGAAGTTAAAAATTTGTTTTTCGTATTCTATGGGATATTTTATCGTATGGGGTAAAGTGGGTACAGCATTAGGCTTAACTACATGGGTAAATTATCCATTTTCAGGAAAACTAAGATTATGAGAAAAATGAAATGGATGAAAAGCTCGGACTTTTTATAAACAGATATGTATACAATAGCTGCATAAGAAATATAGATCCTGCGCATTCGGAATATTTAAATCAAAAATTCTGAAAAGTGAGAAAATGACGATTATATTAAGGAACAATATTTTTTTAGAACTAGCTGGCCAGAGACTCATGAAAATTTTTACTAAAAAACATGCTCCCGGCCGCCAATTTGTTCTCTGTAAAAGTCGTATAATATTAAAAATTCAAGTATTTTTGAATAAAATTTAAACGTAGCTCTAGATCAACGTAAAATACACTCAAATCAATGAAAATCAAATAAACCAATCAAATCTCTCTTAAGATTTGATTCTGCGCCATTATAGAAATGGGAAATTTTATTTTTCATTATTTTTATTAATTAAAAGAAAACTAATAAAAAATTCGAAAAATCCGACTTCGATGTGCACAATCACCCCACGGAGGGCACCTTTGTGTTAAATCGCGTGACTGTCTGAGCCACCGTTTTCGAGAACAGTGAAATATACAAATATTGCTCACTTAATAGTATAAGATGTATCTTTTTAAATTAAAGTACTAGTATATAAGTGCATTAAATTGCAGTCATAACTAGGTTTCTAGCCAGCATGACAAGAAAGTGATAATTATCGCCTAGTGTTAAGCAAAATTTCATGTATTGACAAATATATCGTCAAAATATTTTTAATAAACCTTTCTATATTTTCAATTTAGACTTCTAAAAATATGGACAATATATTTTAATAATCAGAAAACGGCCAAGTCTTTTTAGAAAGACATTTTAAATATTGTTAATATAGCAATGGACTTTCTGGTTACATATTCGTTCTGCTTGCCCGCCGCCACAGTACGTTTTGCTTTCACCATAGCCTCCTTAACTAGTTAAGGAGGATATGCTTTCACATTACACTTGTCGCAGCTAGAAATCTTGAAGAGTTGTGCTTAAAAGTTTGCCCCGAGACAACTGCTGCATGTTTCTACAATTTTTGTATTTGCTTATTTCTTTCATTTTTGTGCACCAGTTTTTAGGGCATATCGACGCAAGATTTTAAAAATATCTTGCGTAATTTATTTCAACTGATTACGGAATTAATAGGGACATCCCGTACTAAACTTTAATGATATCAATTCTAAGGAATTCCATGAATATTTATGGAGTTAGAACGAGAGAAGACAGGCAGAGTCTTACAAACAGAAAGACTCATGTACAGTCGGTAACAAAGGTGACCGAACACTGGCAAAAATAGTTGCATTAAAAAAGTACACTTAACCCGTTAGAAGTCGCTATAGACAGCGCCACCTATTACAGATTGCGCACTTTTTATTTAACTGTCACCAATAATTTTAAGAAGTTATATGATCGACGTTTCTTCGATTTTATTCACGTATTATTTATATCAAATGCCACTATTAAAAATTTTTGGTGGCAATTTAATAAAAAAAGTCGAAAAACTGGAGGATGGGCGACAAATCGACTAACTAGCGACTACTAACGGGTTAATACAGTTTTGTTAAATCCTTGTCGAATTCTGTTCTTAGTCTAACAGGATTCGATAAGGATTTATTTAACGAAACTTTATTAAGTGTATTTTTTTTTTTTTTTTTTTTTAAATGTAGGAATTTTTGCTAGTGTTCGGAGACTTGTTACTAACCGAATTCATAATCGCAAACATTGTTGGAAAGTTAAAACGATTAATAACTAGAAGATTAAAAACTTTATATACCACGTTTTTAAATTTTCTGTTGAATCTTAGCTATACAACTAGCTTAGCACTTATCAATGTGTGTAAAATTTTTAAAGTGATAATGACGTCAGTTTGTAAGATGCCTAATTTAACTTTATAATTTAACGTTCAATAAAAAAATTATGTCGAAAGAAAATGAACTTTTTTTGGCAACAAATTATAGCTACAAGTTTTTTTTTTCTTTCCCCCCCCCCTTTTAATTGTTATTTTAATTAAAAAGAAATCAAAAATCGGGCTTCGAAGTATTGTGATCGGGTTCCGAGCTATTCTGTAAGTTTCAAATTGCAAGTAGGGTAATTAGTTAAAAGTCGATTGCAAGATTTGTACCGGACAAACAAGAATGGAAGTTATAATAAAACATGGTAAAATTGAAAATCTGTTTCCAAGATTTTCCTGTTACAGCCGTTAATTTATGTGAATCTGAGTGGCCCTATAAATCAATGCTAATTTTAGTGAATTAATAGAACATTTTTTCTTGCGCATATGAATAATGTCAATTCCATTATAATCTGCAAAATAAAAAACTGTACCAAAATGTGGTTTAACCCCTTAACCTACGATTTAGATTCGAAGATGTTGGGCCGAAATCGTATACAAGCTCAACCATCGTACGCGGGCTATGCCCGTAATATTCACTTCTGGCCCGATCACCGTACGCGCAGAGCCTGATTAAGGAGGAAGCACACATTATCTCCGCTCTCACCGGAATATTTTTACAATTATTTTTTACTTCATGTCATAGAAATTCCACGCTTTGACGAGGAAATATTTTTTATAAAAAATGAACGGTGTAAAACAATCGAATTTACTCACCGTTATTAGACACCAGAATTCTTTTAAAAAATTTTAATGAGAATTTTCTGTTTATTATAGGAGGAAAGTATTTGTTAAAAAATAACGGTGTAAGTATAAATAATGTGCTTTCCCCTTAATCAGGCTCTGCGTACGCGTGCTATGCCCTTAATATTCACTTCTGGCCCGACCATCGTACGCGGGCTATGCTCGTCATTGTAGGTTAAGGGGTTAAAAAAAATATATCTTAGAACGCTACGCTTTGAAATTATTTTGGGTGTGTGTACACAAACCAGATGTAATATTTATTCCACTTTTAATTGGGAGCATTGCTTAGTAAACGTAAGTATAGATTTTAAGGAATTCCATGAATATTTACGGAAGTTTGAACGCGGACAGACTGAAGCAGTCAGGTGTGTTGGTGTTGAGGATTAAGGCCGATTGACTGCTGTAGGTCCTGGGCCTGAGGGGGAGTGCCTTCCGTGGAGGTCTTTCTAAGGGGTCCTAGCCCGTATTTACGCAAGTTTCGGAGAAAACCACGGAAAACTCCGAACGGCTAGGCCGACGAGCGCGACCTGGGATCGAACCCGGCACCTCACGTCTACCAGCTTTGAGCGCAGAACCGCTCGGCCGCTGGTGGGCCTGAAGCAGTCAGGAAACAGAAAGATTGATTCACTAATTGTTTGATTAGTCAATCTATTTAAACATTGTTAGAGTTTAAAAAATGGATTTAGAAAATTGAAAATTCAATTTCCTGTTGCAGCCCTTTAAAGTATCCGAATATTTATGCGACCCTATAGAACTTAATGCTAATTTTTCTGCATTCTATAGAATGCATTTGTGTATAATTAATGCCAATTTCATTATTTGTGTAAAACAAAAAAGGTATTAGGTGGTTTATAGAAATACCTCTCGCAGAACTAAATGCTTTGCAATTAGTTCAGTGTCCCTGTATATAAACCAGCGATGATATTTCCTCTATGTCCAATAGAGAATATCCCATAGTGAACTTTAATAGCATATACAGTTTCAAACAATTCCATAAATGTACAAGAGTTTGGTTGGTCTGGCTGTCAACGCTCTAAGTCAAACACTTAAAGTTTTAAAAACTTTTTAAAGATTAAACTTTCAAAAGACTTACCTGCACTTTCGATCACATTTTACTAATTACTCGTATTGCCCCACAGACTACTCACTTTACATAAAACTTAGTCTATTTCAAATCGTTATTTTTAAATATTGAATCAAAAATTCAAGTGCAATGTATTCTCAACACTTTTAATGTATATATTAAACAAAAATTCACTATATTTTTTGTGATATTATATCAATCTTTTACAACTGATTTTCAAGAACTTTAAAACCCATATTACCCACCTGACCCTATAACAGTCCTTTTAAGTTAACAATGCTGATGCCAACGTTAACTGCATAATTCAAGGTAGGGCCCACCTTTTTTAAAAGACTACCGCTTAATAAAAATTCTTAGTAAAGCCCTATGATTGAAGAATAGTCTTGTTAAAAATGATCCTATATAAAAAAGGGCATGTCCTACGCACCCTTAGTCTTTATCGCCGTGATCAAAACATTAATTTGATGCTTCCAATACATTGAAATATTTAAAGGCCGATTTGAGAAAGGATGGGAAATTGTTCTTGGGCACTTCCTGATCCCCGACGTAATTGTGCAGCAATTTTTCATAATTTTTAACCGATTAACAAACTGGATGAACACCACAAATTTTTATAAAAGATTTTATTTAGATGTTTACAGGCATAGAATTTCAAAAACAAACAAAAATCAAAACAAAAAAGGTCAACGATAAAAACAATGATTAATGGCTTGATTGAAATTAAAAAGAGTTCAGAATATAGTTAATATCAATTTCTGGGTAAATTTCTTTTAAGCCAGAAGATAAACTGGTCCTTATCAACAGCAAAATATTTGTCGACACCTGAAAATAAAATATAAGTTTTTAAATACACAAGCATTGTTAGAAATGTTTGTAAAGAATAAAACAGGCTTCTTAGTTCTACAGCATTGATAAGTTTAAGCTCAAAATTATCATACAAAGCCTTTATACTAAATGCCATAATTTATTTATAAGTTTATATTTACATCGAGATTTAAAATGCCTCTCAACCATGACTTTCTATTGAGGTAACTTTTCGCAGTTTTAAAAACAACTTCTTGATTAGTTACCATGAAGAAAATCTACGTGTACATAGCTGATAAGTTTCAGATTAGCTCTCGAATCCCGTTTTAGACAGTTTAGAACCAATATTAACCCTTTCATTCCCAAATTTTCCCCTTCATTAAACAGTAAGTCATATTTAGTCAAATTTACTTAAAAAAGTATAATATATATATATGGTAAGTAGGAGTAATAGAGTACGAATTAATATGGCGAACAAAGCAACTGAGAGGTGTATGTTTAATATAACCACTGATGCCATTAAAAATCCTAACTTTCCAATAAATAAAAATATAAAATTTTTTGAAGAAACACTTTAATTAAAATACAAATTAGAAACATTAAAAAATAAAAATATTTTAATCAGTTGATTTACTTAACCCTTTATATCCCAAATGACCTTATTTTATGAAATATAGTTTGAAGCTTTATTATATTTTTGCTGCATAAGAAACATTTCATATTAAATTTAGCTTAAACTGTAGCTTAACTAAAGGGACTTTGAAGTTCCAATGAAATCCTGTAGTAAATATAGGCTATATTGTTTTGTTTTTTCTTTTTGGGGGGTGGAGGGGGGGGAAGAGGGGACTTTAAAGTCCCGGTGGGATACAAAGGGTAAATTTGTGTTTTTAACGTTACCACGTTAAGCGTCGAAAATGTAACTTCATTTTAAACAGCAGAAATGATGCTAAATATTTCAAATTATGATACAGACACCGAGTGTAAGAAAAAAAGGAGGTTCAACGAATTCCAAACTTCATCTATACCGCCAAATCTATTGAAGCATCACACCAATTAAGTTCACACGTTAAAGAATACTTAACCGCTAATATATATTTCAGATTCCTAATAATGAGTCAAACTTTTTTTTTACTTATAACAAAAGATGCAATTATTAAGTTGCCTAAATATTTGCATAACGTGTAAAGACTTGTTTCAGCTTTAAGAATATCAATATGGTTGGCCAATGTACAGATTCATCGACAAATATTTATAATAACAGGAGACTTTACCTTGGAATATTAAAACCCGAATAAACTACGTCAAAAACGCCAAAGAAAAATATTTGAGATGCATACAGCTGTTTCGGTAGCCTTAAGCGTACCGTCTTCAGCGTAAAAAATGAATGCAGTGCAAAATATTCTTTTTGCACGCAAGACTGTACGCGCTTAAGGCTACCGAAACAGCTGTATGCTGTTAATTTTTTCTTTGGCGTTTCTGACGTAATTTATTCGGGTTTTAATCTAATACCTATATCGTTAAATCAAAGCCTACGCCGATTTCATCTATATCGCGAAATCTATTAAAGCATCACCAATTTCTGATGGATAGAGGTATGTCTCGTGCACAATATCGAAATCAACTACGACATATAGGAAAATGGACATGGATTTTACTTTAATGTCCATGTTTTGGCATAAAAGCTCTTGCTTTAATACCATTTGTTAATATTCAGCGATGTTGTCTCTTTATACGACAATGTTTACCACGTTTTTGTTAACTTCTAGCTGTTCTGTAAGGAGGAGAGATTCCAGCTCATCGAACGGGAAATTTTAGAACTTCAAACATGCCTCCGAACTTTGACAATGCGATATTAAACTTCGCTTGAGAAGGTCCCCCTCCCCCCCCCCCCCCATAGATATATTAATAAGACAGTTTGATCATTTGAGGGGGGGGGGGGATGATTCTTTTTTACTCTGAGAAAAGTCCACAACACGGCTGTCTTTCTCTGAGTGAATACACAGATAATTTAGAAAACAAAATTTATGAATAATTTATGTACTAAAGGTGAATGAGAAACTGCAGGTACTATTTCAAATTTATTTCTCTTTTTTATATTTATTTAGTTAATATTTAAACTCTTTATATACTAAAACTAACGTTCTTTACCTACGCTGCTTCTAACTATAGTTAAAAGAATTTTGAAAATTCTATATTACTTGCCAATATAAAATCTTAAAAAATATCGAACTTTAAAAAACTTATTCCATTAAAAATCAAACCAGTTTATTTTATAATAACAAAGCAACTGATTATAAAAATTATATATTTTTCATAATTCAGTCAAATATAATTTACTTTTATGATAAATTATCCATTTCTTTTCATAAATTTATAAGAAGAATTAAAGAGACTCAATATTTCGACATTTGAAAATTCATCAACATTGTCTTCAGTTCTATTACAATTGCCGAGTTTCAGTGGTTTCAATACCACTATATGGCTGATGCCAAAAAAATTTTTCAACATCAAAAATTTTTGCATGATAGAGATAGATCTATATAAATTACTATATGACCCTCCCTCCCTCCCCCCCCCACACACACGTGTGTGACTAGTATCTGTTACAGCCAGATCCTTATCAAATCAAAAATTTAGACTTGGTATGATGAAAACTGCATCGTGGAATACAGGTGTGACCTACTTTTAATTCTAATAAAAATGCACCAAATCAGATTACTAAACTTTGTGTCATTTCAAGATCCATAAGATAATTTAGAGTTTCCACATAACTCATTAAAAAATGTTCCTAAAATAGCTTTCTATAGAATATGGAAATATTTTGGTTTTAAATATAAAAAAGAAAATAAAGCTAAAAACTAATTTTAAAAACGTTATATTAATTCAAATCTATATAATATTCGAGAATTTTTATTATAATGTGCAAGTTACGAATCAAGTTTCTCTAAATCAAATAACTCTGGGAAGATTTTCTCCATTGATTTTCCCCAAAGCTGAAATAGTTTGAATCGTACAAATTTGGAACTTTAGTAGTATTAAAAATCCGATTAGTTTTAAAGTGAAACAACCTACTAAGTGTTTTTAAAGATTTAAGAAGAGAAAAGATTTAATCTTAAAAATACTATACATCGCGTGAGGTATTAATGTACTTCTTAGTATGTAATCTATATATTAATAGGCAAGCATAAAATTTGTAGTCTCTTTTTAACATAATTATGGGAGTAGAGGGTTGAAAATGGTATCATTCGAAAGGTATGATTAGCCGGAAGGTGTAAATACAAATATTTTCTTACGATGTCAAGAAGGTATTTAAAAATACATCTATTTTTTTATGCATTTTCCCCCATTTTTCCCTTTTATACACGTATTCCTTCACATTAAAAAATACCTAAAAGTAGAAAGTTGTTAAATCTGGCAATCTCATAAAGCTCAAATAAAACCATACAGTAATTTGTATAATGTAGCATCACTATACGCAAGCGAAGTGATGACGTCACTATCCATGGAGCCATGAAAAAGATTCCCCATGTTAATCGTCCATTGGATTTTTTGTAAAAAAGTAAAAAATAACTGAAATTATCTGCCGATTTTAATTCCGATATTTGGGTATCCGCGATTGTAATGAAATGCTCGCCCTCTGGTGGGCTAAGGTGAAATTATCATACCACTGATAGCTTTCACGCTGAAACAATGATAGAACAACAAGAAAGCACAATAATAAACACACGTGGCAATTATTACACGTGGCAATATTTACTAACAACTGCAGTTGAGAAACCGCAGTCTATCGATCATTACAAACGCGGATAGTTATATATAAGTTACTGTCTACATGTGTTTGAGTTATTTTTTCTGTCAAATTGATAAAATTTTAATTTAAAATCACAAAACTCCAGAAAAAAAATGGCAAACTTCCAGTTTCGAATGTAAACATGAACATTTCAAAGGGTGATATTTAAACAATAAATATTCAACTAATATACTAAATAAAAGGAAAATTGATTTGTTACTAACTGCTGCATGTATAAGCAGACGATACGGAAAAATTTCCGATTTCCGTTTTTTGCTGAATTTACATGTTTTGAGCTTTCTTTACGTTTCAATTAACTGAAATTGGCTACTTATTTTTTTTAAAAGTGTCTTTATTGCTAGCTTTTGTGGGTGGAAGAAGCAAGAAGATACATAAAAACTTTTGATTTCCGGTTTTCGATGAATTTACACGTTTTGAGATTTCCTTGCATTTTAATTAAGTGAAATTTACTACTCATTTTCATTTTTTAAAAAGTGGATTTATTATTCTTTCCTCTGCATATATAAGTAGAAAATATAAGATTCAGAAAAGTTTTAGATTTTCGGTTTTCGATAAAGTTACACGTTTTGAAATTTCCCGAACTCAATTCGACCATTTTTGAATTTTTTTTTTTTTTTTTTTTTTTTTTGGGGGGGGGGGGGTTCAAGCACTGTACTTTATGAACCAATCGAATTAACAGAATTTGATACTTGGTTGGGCCTTGGTTTGACATGGTACCTATTAGCTTCTGGGCTGTATCACACAACAAGGGGCGTTTTCACGCTGCGATTTTCTCTCATGTAAAACTCTGCTGATTCAGTTAGAGTGAATATCGGCAAACAATTGCCGCAGCTGTGTTGCAATTTCATTCCGTTTAGGACAAGGCAATAACTTTGCTTTGCCTCGCTTTGCAAAAAAAAAAAAAGTAGTGTTTCGACCACTGGGCGATACTAGTATGTTTAAATGCTTCATCGGGTTTCAAAGCAATGTTTACTAACAAGTGTCAGACGTACAAAGAGTGTCAATGCATGAAAAGATTCACTCGCCGAGTTTAAAAATTTAGTCTTGTGGCTCGCGTGCATGCTAGATGACGGGCCTTTCTCAACACGGATCTACCACACCGCTGAATGAAGCACGCTGGTCTGATGTTTCTCCTCGCATGCCCTCCAGATCGCCAAGCCTTTCATCAATTTATTGTGGTTATAGTAAGGAAAAAATGCGTGTACCTCCAATGCCAAAAACTCCTGCTGGGACTAACATTGACTGGACGGAACAGGATTATCGTTTGGTTGTGTACCGGGTGACCATGGGTGGACACATTTGACGGGTGTCTTTTACATGTATCACCAGTCTTTGTACGTCATACTTTAATATACACCGCTGTGAAAACTGGTGCATCCTTTAAGCTAACTTTGTATTACTGAATGGACAGAATTCAAACTTACCTTGATCAAGTAGAATTAATCCTTGCGCCGAATTCACTTTTATGTTATCAGTATTCGCAATATAAAGAGACCAATAAGTTCCCCTTTCAATATCATTGGGAATTCCGGCAAGACTGTACACTCGTTTACCATCCTCTTCAGATTCTTCGTACAGGAACCTTTAAAGACAAAAATATTTAATGCGGAGTTTAATTGTACTTAACTTTGTATAACAGAAAGGAATAATTTCCCTGAACAAAAATAGAACCATAGACCCTATAAACGGCTCTTTATCATGACATCGTTTGTCATGAGGTATGCGATGGGCGAGATGAGAGCCCCAAAACTACTCTAATGCATATTTTGAGCATTAAAATTTAATTCTTTACATTGGTCCCATAAGAAAGTCTACTTATCTCATTTGCACTACGTATATTTTATAACAGGAATATACTACTGAAACATTACACTTACTCTGAAAATAAAGAAATGTACAACATATTGTATCGTCAAACTTAGGTGTATCAACAAGTTGTCACATTAGTCTAAATATTTTTAGGAAGCAGACATTTTGCAGTCTGCAAATATCTTCAAATCTATACTGTTTTACTACAGCATTAAGAAAATTTTGGGGTTAGGAAACTAATATTCAGAACGATACCGTTTCAAAATTGCTTCCATAACATGTCATTTTTATATAACACATGCGATTACATTTCTTATATTAATTTCAGAAATGGGGTAGAAAACACAGCTCAATTAAGATTTTATAAGAATAACAGATAAAATAAAATTGTAAATCATGCATAAAGTGAATTTTTTAATAGTATTACAGATTATCCTGGTGAAAGAACTTCCCGCCAATATTCCCTGGCTTTACTGCGGATAATTGCAGTTAGGATCTACAGGTTAATTTGCTCACTAAGACTCATTAGACCGGAGTTGCTTGAAGGATGTAAAGTTTAGGTCTTCTAAACGAGTCTAGTTGCTAAGTTATTGTAAGCCAACTAACAGAATTTTTGTGCTCGTGGTTATTTAAATGTAGCATGTGTCAAATGAAGCAAATATTTATATTTCTAATCAAACTCTAAAATATTCCTTTTATTCGCCCAATAAATACTTCCAAACTGCAAATAGTTTGCAATTTTCGCATCCAGGAGTAATTTTTACTATAAATCAAATCTCAACGCAGGTAAGTTAAGCGACAACTTAAAGCATTCACTAGCCTACAATAAAATTAACAGTCACAGGTTAATAAACCGAGATGCGCGACATTTCGTACATGTTTGAACCTTTCATATTGTTATTGCATACAATTAAAATTACTATTTTTCGTGTCACTTTTCTCGAAATTGTGCAATTCAGATACTTTGTTCCCTAGTACACACTGTTTAAGATATTGACAGTTATACAAAAAGACTGCAAATAAATTATCTAGAATATTAGTCTGAAATGCGTGCTGTACGATTTTCGATACGCATCGCACGGTGCGCATGTACGACCGTACGCATTTCGATCTCATTCTAATTTGGTCAAAAAATAAACTTTACATTTGTTTCAATATTAATACCAAATTAACCCTAGATAACTAAACGTAAGTCAATGTAACTAATAATTCGACTAGACTGAATTAAAAAAAGTATATATTTCCTTTATTTCAAGCAAATTAGCCTAACTAAAGTATACATAGCAATCAAAATGGGAAAGTGGTAAAAATTCTAGTTCGCCCTCTTGGCAGATGTAAAAAGTGTGCTCACCACAAATAGCCTTGTTGCAATAGTTGCATGCGTATTGTCATTTTACGTTTCTTAGATTGACAGAAATTACAAATTATACGTTTGTTCGCCGCACTTTAAGTCGTACCTTCTGTGGGCTTTTCAATATTTGGACGATAGCTCAACATTAGACTGTTAACGATTACAGCTAATCTCGAAAAGTGTACAGCCGTACTTATCTGTTACTCTTCGGATAACTCCTTTTACTAGTTATGAAGTTACTGCAAGTGATGTGGTGTAAGCGGGACATCTCTAATTCGCAAAACTGGCAAAGGCCGGTAGCCTATTAGGCTAACGTTTAGTTATCTAAGGGTATATGATCGAGCTAGTGATCCAAAATACCCGAGAGTTTCGAAATGGGAGAAATTAGCCTGGGAATTCTAGGATTTGAACTGGAAAGTGCAGGCATTTTCCAAATTTATACCAAATACAGTAGAATCTCGTGCAACGCGCTCCCACAAAGCGCGATTTCGTACAAGGCGACGAAAAATCTGCGACTTACTCATACAATGCGATAAAGAGTCTCGTATAACGCACGAAATAAAGGAAGCACGTGACGACATCGTTTTACTTTCAACCTGTTCAAGGAAGGATTGCTCCGTTACTATACCAATGCCCCACGCTTTTGGTCTCATTGCGGAATGAAACGACGCGATGAATAAATCCTATAACGCGGAAAGTATCCCCCGCGTTATGCGAGAGTACTGTAGTTTCAATTCACTTCATTTTAGTGGTAAAAAAAGTTGCATTTTTACTTGCTAAAGTTTAAGATTGGAGAAGAATCTTTTGCTACAGAAAAAATCTTTTTCACACGTTGAGCACCACGCGAATTCTTAATAAAATCCATTAAAATTCCATAATGATTTCTCCTGTAATAAAAAAGTAAATTTTAAATAAAATTTACTATTACTCGAAACCTCCGAGAAGGGGAGGTACACTTACAATTTAATTCCTCAAGCAATCTCAAGTTCCTGGAACCTAACTCCACCCATCAAAGCTTTTCTTACGGGAGACTGTCCCCTTTCCTGCATACCTCAAAAGATTTCACTGCCGACGTTCACCTCTGTCCTTGCGGAGAGGAGGGAACTCCAGCCCACTATTATTTCACATGCAGGCTCACCTCTTCATTTCACCTTAGAAATCCTTTTAGGTCTCAAAATTGGTTAGATATAGTAACGCGTAAAAATCTCAACATAAAACTCAATAAAATCTTCACTCTTTTAATGATCTATCAAGTCTTACTGATAGAAAGTCTCTTTCCTCATATGCTCAGTTTGTAAGGGCTATTGGTAAACAGAAAGATTCACCAGCTCATTCGTCGCCCACTGTCGGCTCTAGACTAAAGCCTGGCGAATATATATATTTTTTAAATGAGTTTTTAAATTAACTGCGAGTAGTCCCCCTAGAAGCGCTCAAAATCGCCCCGAGAGTGATGAGCGGGGGCTGCTCCCTGTTCAGTTACTCTAAACATTTTTAGTTTTATATCATATTTGACACTGTCAACCACCGATGGCTGACATGACGCTCAACGTGTTGGACTTAACAATCAGTACCAAAAACATGAAGTTATGCTTGAATGTTGAAGTGATCCGTATCACATAAGAGATTACAAATACAATTAGATGCAACGTTAAAAATTAGGAAAATTGTTAAACTTATAGAATTAGGGAAAGTCTGAAAACGCCATTTTAAATATTTCAAGCAATAATTGCTGTTTTAAATTAAACTGAAGTACCAAATTAATTCTGTTTAGTTACTTTTAAGTGTATTCATTTATAATATTCATCATTGATCAAATACAAAAATTTTATTCCTCCTGAATTGTAGCATGAAATTTCAGCTTGTAATAACTTGGCACATCTAAATATATTTTAGAGTTTACCAATAATTATTTGCATTTTAATTACAGTAGTATTAAGAGGAATATTATGTTTCATTAACCCCTTCCACTCCAGGGACGTACGTGCGTACGTCCTAGTGTTAATGGCCATTAATACCATGGACGTACGTGCATACGTCCAAAGAAAGTATACGATACTATTTCAAAATTATAATCTGGTATTTCAGACATTTACACAACAGCTAGCCTGGAGCGGAAGGGGTTAATATCGGTTTCCTATATTCAGGATTAAAATTTTCCTAGTGGTATATTTAAAAACTTAAGATTTCCGAATCCCAGTTCCAGATTACCAGAAAGTTTGCCTTCAGTTTAATTTTCTTTCATCATGAAAAAATGTGAAGATTCCATTTTAAAAACACTGGCGATAAATCAGATTTAAAAGTTAGAAATGTTCACAACTATTCCTAGAGAGTCAGATTTAAAGTTTAGAAAAGTAACGCGTCTAAACTATAAAATAAGGTAGCGAGAGTTTACCATAATACCTTCAGTGCCTATTACAGTAAAACCTAAGTTGAACACCTACGGTTCCAAGAAGGGGTGTCCAACTTATAGGGGTGTCCAACTTGAGGTTTCACTTATTAAGGAAAAATTGGCAGCGTATCGAACGTTTCGGTATACAGAATTTTCTTATTACAATTACTGGCGAACCTCTTGTTTAAAACACGTTCGCAAGTATAATGGTCCACAGTCAGTTTAGCTTTTATACTGGCTAATGAGAGCACTAAAATTATGCTCGTTTAAATGTATTAATAGATATTAACTTACCAGTACAGGGGATCTCTAGATGCAGCCATAGTCATAATGTCGAAGACAGTTTTCTTTCCTTGAAATACAATCGTAATTGAGTGGGATACTGGATCTTTATCGTTCGCTATCCACAATGAATAAGTAACTTCATTCCGTGGTTCAGCATCATTCAATTCTCTCTCCAAAACAGATTCTGCAAGTTAAAATATTTCAGTTAAGTTTTCAAAAATTAAAAACTAAGAAGAGTTCTCTTTAATCGCATAAAGATCGAGAAATTACAAAGAAAAAAAGTTACCGAGAACTTAATTCCATAAATTGTTTTCATACAGTTTAACCCTAGGAATGTATACTTCTCAAAATTTCATTAATTTTTAAAATGGGGGGAAGGCGTGATAAGCTATTTTTCTACGCCTGCTGTTTTTACTCGACTGAATTACCTGAAAGAACCAAATTATGAACCGAGTGTCAGACTGCGACGCCTTTTTCTATAATTCTGCAAGGACATTGTAAATAATTTTACCACAAATACGTACTTGTAGAGTACGCGTGTAAAAGTAGCTTACCACACCGTTCTCATTTTAAAATTTATGAAATGGATTAATCATACGTCCGATGGTTTTATGAAATTAAAAAAAAAAACTTTAACACGGCCACGACTGTCAGTTTGTAGGGTACGGTACCGTTTAAAAATTAGACACTTTCGTTGTAATTTAAGATAAATATTAATGAAACAACGAACCTTGTGTAACAAAACAATTTAGTTGAAACATTTAAAGATTACATTGGACATTGATACTAAATCATCTTACAACGAGCAAGCACCTCTGCCCACTTTTAGAAGAGAACATTGATTACTTAACCGTAGAAACATTATCCCGGGGATCACATTTTAATAGTCTCGAGAGCATCTCTGCTCGCTAAAACAGTCGACTACGACGACGAAAACAAATTCATGTTAACATGCCACAAAGAACACCTCGCTTCGAGAAACCGAGATTCAGTGATGCCAGATGGTCGAAAATTATTTCCCCAAACAGGTCTTCAAATTTCCCCAAATAAGGGGTTTTTTCGAAAAAATCCCAACTTTATTTCTACTAAAAAGGGAAAATCAAATTTGTTTTTCAAAAAAAAAAAAAAATCAAGCAGATTTAAGTGGCTTTAAGCTCATATTTTTCCCCAAATGAAGGCAATTTTTGAAAAAAATTGCCAAATAACAATAAAGCTACTGAAAATCCCTCGTCGTAGGGATAAATCATTACGTTGTCAACATTGACAGAAAGTTGAACTCCCCAGATTTGTCCCCAAAAATTTTAGAATTCTCCAAAAAAGTCCCCACGAACATTTGCTCCCCAAAATTGTCCCCAGAAGCCTCAAACATCCCCAAAATGGCGACAAAATCTCCAATCTGGCATCACTGCGTAGATTTCTCGAATACTACAAATGGCATCGGCTAATCAGAGTGGACGAGAGCAATCATTTGTTTCTGGTTGGTTAGTTTCGTTATTTTACGTAAGCATACGTATTTGTATTAATGTTGCTACAAAATTAACTTTGATTTAAAAGAAATTAAAGCTTTTTTAATCTAAAGTATTTTAATATACTATACTAGAAATAAATGATCCATTAACAAGGTTAAGACAAGATACTATATTTTTAAAACAACCAGAAATGGTGTTAAATTTTGAAACTTGTCTATGCCACTAATTTCCAAACGAATAGACATTTCAACGTAGATATTGTTGAAATGTCGATTTAACGGCATAGTTCTTAGCTACGCTTTACGAAAATCAAACTTAAAATAGGTACTTTTCGAGTACAATTTGCTTACACGTTGTTATATAGTGGCCAAGCTTCTAAATTAAGTTAGATAATTTTAGCTCCTAGCAGATTTTTCTTACGTCACGTGGAATTCCTGATTAAATTATGAATCATAAAAATACTGAAAACGATGCTCAGTTAAAAATTGGGTTTAAAAATTATGATTATGAATTCAGTCAAAAAAATCCAAATTCTGAAAATTATGGATTTTGAAAGTTTTTCTAGCTACATTGCAAAGTTATTCAAATTTGCGAACTCAAAATCTTGCAGTTCATGTCGCAAGTCATGTGGTTTTTAGATTGTATCAAAAGTGTTTAAGAACTGCGGATTTTTAAACAGATTAATAAGTTTGCTACAGTAATAACCCAAAAATTATTAAATTCTGTTGAAATTTTACACGTAAAGCTTTGGTTTTTCTATAGTTAGATTTAGACCAGTACGAAATAAATCAATTTCAGTACGTCATTACACTGTTGTATAGTATTGGTATAGAATATATATTATCTATGAGATGTGTAGATTATACTTACATTGAAGAATTCAAGTAATGAAATATTTGAACATGTTTAAAATATTTAATTTGAGAAATCGACAAAAATGTTAAGAGCGACTTAAATGAGTTAAATTTCCACTACAAATTTAATAAGGATAAAAGCTTACTTTTACTTCGATCGTTGCAGACGAGATCCAAAAAACTAGAATTCAGCAAGACTGGAATTGAATAATAAGTAGAAAGCATGTCGCCAAATGATCCATCCGATAGTTGTTTACTTACTAGTTCAAAAGGATAATTAAATCCAGCTGCTATGGATGCCTAAAAATATATTTTTCTTTTAAGATATTTTACTTTAACACCAAATTAAAAAAGAAAAATTATACTTACTTGCTTAAACAAAGTTTGAGTATAAATGTCTGCAATTTTAACATATTCAGCCTCCGATTGAAAGCTTCCGATATATTGGCTGAATATCCCAGTTTTATCTTTATGCATGATACAGGACATCGCTAGTACAATAAGAGCTCTTGAGCCTGCAAGAATTTTCTATATAAGAAATTTTAGACAGATGAACTTTCATTACACATACTAAAAGTTAGTTCAGAGAATTTTTCATCCCCCCCCCCTTAAGTTTTCATTTAAAAAAATCCGAGATTTAACCATAACTTTTATCACCGATATTACGGAAAGTTTCCAGCAACTGTGCTAAAATTGCTCAAGGGAAAACTATTTTTTAATTCTTAAGTCTACATAATTCAAGAAGAACCCAAGTTCTTAAGGGCCCTCTTCACTCACCGCCGCCGGAAGCCGAAGCTAATGTTATTCTATAGGGAAATTTCTCTTTACAAATAACTTATTAACTAATGCATATCTTTAAATTCTGTTTTCATTCTGAAAATTCCCAGCTGTTAAATTGACGGACCTTTAATTTTTTTTTGAAACTGGAAAAAATGATTTTCAATGTGAATTTCTCATTTTGCAATTTCAAAATAAATTAAAAATAAAATATACATTTTTAAGAAAGGTCCGTCAGTTTAATAGTTGAATTATCTGAATGTAAAACAATGTAGAAATATGTATTAGTTGATAAGTTATTCGTGAAGAAAATTTCTCCATAGAATAACATTGGCTCAGGCTTCCGGCGACGGTAAGTGAAGAGGGCCATTAATGTCATAATTTGACGAAATCAATTTTTTTAAGTTTGAGGTATACAATTTTAATATTGTTTACATATGATAGCAAAAAAAGGTACAAAATCTTAAATATTTGTATCCCATAAATCTTGACATGAAGCGGGGCTTACATGAGAAAACAATTTACAATGTATTGGTCCTCTCGCTCATTTTTCGTTAGTTTTACAATATGGAAGAGTTATCTAGTTATCGAGTACATTTTGGAACATCAAGGCGATTTAAGCGTTAGAGTATCTTTAAACATTCTAATGGTGTAATTAGTTTACAAGAAATTCATCTTTAACTAGTATTTTTCGCCTCACGTGGATTCGACTAATCTAGTTTTGTTTGCCATTGACTCATTTCCAAATCTAGTCCAATCATACGTAACTCTCAATCCACTTTGAGAGTCTACTATTATTTCCGAGTAAAGTTCGCTTGGTTTGTTTTAATTTGTAAGACAATTGTCATGTATTTAGATAAACACTAATATGCATCTTAATCTAGTTTTACAAGTGTCTGTTCGAAGTATCCAGTAAGCCCATTTTGGATACATTAAATGTTCTACTTTAGAAAAAACATTTAAAACTAAACCCACAGCTTATCAGAAAATTTGATGCCTAGACTCGTAAGAGAACGAGGAAACTTTCAAGTGCGAATTTCCGATTTCCTCTAACAAATTACGAAAAGTAGTTCACGCTTACACTGTACTTAATTCACTGGTCAAAGTTGTGCTGAATTGCAACAGGAAAGCTGCGAAAAAATTTTTCAATTTCACATTTTGAACGTTTAATACGAAGGTCATAACCAAATTACATTAACCATCGTTCACACGAAGATGATTGGGTTTTACGTCACAATAATGCTGTGCTAAAGGCAAGTTGCGAAGGTCTGGGGCTCTTCCTAAAGGGCCGATTCGGAGCATGTCACAATTTTGACACTCCTGACTCCAAATAAGTTAAATGTAGTGTAGTATTTATCTCTTTCTAGGTTAGCAGAGTAAGAAGCCATCCCCTCCGAAGAGGTACAAAATTATGATGGCATGTCTTCTTAACATCACTAAGGGGTGAATCTTAGTTGCCAATAGCCCACTCTACAGCTTCAGTGCGACGTTAAACGTTCAAACCGAACCTTTACTACAGAGCCTAGAATATACAGCGTGGCAAGCGTTTGTGATCTAATGCTTAAGTATCGAGCTCCCAGATGGCGCTGCGATAGAATTCTCTTAAATCGTAGAACTGGTTGGCTTTTCCCAAGTTCTGTCTGCTCAATCACGTGATTGAAACACAAAATAGGGAATTTTTCAAGCAATAAACTATCGCATCGACTTCTGACGATAAGCTTAATTTTTAAGACCCTAATTTGCCAGTCGCTTCCCACACCATGTATTCTAGGCACTATACTTTTACCCCGTTGCAAGCAAGAATAGTTGCTATTCACTTTGGCAACAGTGTGACGTTCGCAAGAAAATTTGCAGCTTGTAAATTGACGCGTTTCTTTGCACTTCGCGCAAATTTGAGGAAAATTTACGGGGTGGTTTGAGTTACGTTGCGCTAATGCTACGCTATGGGCAATAAGCGATTAATGCAAATTGTGTTAAATGCGAAAGTGCCAAGACTATTTAAATGAAGTGTTATGGTTGCGAGAGTTTTACGTCGCACTTATGCTACACGGCGGGCAATTCTAATTGACGTGAGAAATAAAATTCATTTTTCAGCGATTTATAAATAACATAAGTAAATGTAGGTACCGTCAGAATATAAAATCCAATCTAAATAACGCAGTTATAAGGCACTTCAGATCCAACAATTTGTTAAGCAAACTTCATCCCTCCACAAAGCATCAAAATTGTGGTCATGTTTTCGAGTCACCCACTGAGGACAACCGCTAATTGCTCGGTGTCTACAGTCGGCAGCTAAAGTATCCGAGCACTAGCAAAAATTCCTATATAAAAAGTACACTTAATACTGTTCACTAAGAACATGATTCGAGAAGGATTTATTTAACAAAAAACAGATCTAAAGATTTTAGTGCTCTATTTTTCCTGCGACTGTAGTTTTAGAGCAATTTAAACTTCAACCTCGTATTTTTCTTGATCGCTCAGGAGATCAAATTTCATGACATGTCTGGACCACCTCCACCGTTAATTTTAGTCGTCAATTCCCCACTGCGTAGCTATGGTGCTACGTTTAACCCATACGACCTCAACCTTTTTTTATATGTGTTAGTTTGTTAACGTATCGCCACCGTCTAGTAAAAGAAAAAGGGCCGTATTGGATTGTATATAAAACTTTCGTTTGTTTAAAACGTTAGAGACGAGTCCAAAATCACCATGAATTGCCCATTGCGTACTTCCGAGATTTAAAATGCACTCTAGTTCAGCCTGAAATGCTTGCACTGTGGTCTTCAATAAATAGCTTTGTGCATCAATAAGAATTTTTAAAAAGCCCCGATCACTTTTTGGTAGCAATGTCATTAAAAACTTTGCGTAAATTAAGTGAAAATTATCGTTGCAAAAGTTCAATTTAAATGTTGCCTAGAATTTTGGTTTTATGCAATACTCGTTAATCTGTTCGGTTCTCTTAAGTGCTCAACTGCGTAGCAAGTTCATTTGACTATCAAGGAGAAGAACATCTATTACATCTTCATAGCAATCCAAATGAAAGTAGAGAATTAATCGCGAAACAGGCGCATTTTTTTAAGCTATTGCAGACAAGCTCTTATTTTTTATTATTTTCTTTACAGTTTTCCTTATTGCGATTTAGCAGCTAATATTTCTGGAAAATACTATGATTTAATCCGATGCCAGTAATTTTCACAACAAATTCTGCGATTAGCACTTTACTTTCCCTGTAAGTTAATCTCGCTATAGATTAATAATGCAATTATATAGAGTTGACAGGCATTAAACTGAACTTTAACTAGTTTTAGTCGGATTATTTAATACTGTTAAGATTTGTCTTAAGTTCATAAACTTTAAAATATCCAATTTTTCCCTTTAGCTGACAAAGATTCCGTGTTCAGCAGCAATTATTGGGACACAAATTTTAATTATTATCACGAAAACTTTAGTTTGCCACAAACTAAAAACCAAAACCATACAAACTAAAGAATACATTGACGCTTTTTAGTGTAATATAACCTAATTAGTATCAGTATGTATTATATTTATAGTTTACTTCAGTAAACTATAATTGTGATATTGAAGTGCATTTATAACTCCCTGGCTTTTTTGTAATGCTTTCATAAGCCTCTGCACATTTACATCTGAATAAGTTCTTATGGTCACTTTTATACAGCTGAAAAAACCTCGTGTACAACAATTTTTAAAAGTTTAACTTAGCTGGCGTTAAATGCAAGATTTTTTCTTCCCCATCAGCCTATGGAAAATAGGCTCTGCATACATGTGTACCTCTGATGGAAATATTTTGTTAATTAACAACGGAATATGGAACTAGTATACAATCCATATTTAAACTTGAAAAATTTAACACCATAAAATTAATGGAAACACTATCGTTTCGAAAGGGCAAGTTTTCTTCCAGGTGCAAAATACGTAGTACTACTGCCTTTGAGGCGAGACATCTTTCTTTTGACTCCAAGGCAGTACACGCATTCACCTGAAGAAAAGCCACGCCCTTTCGAAACCGGTAGTGTTTCCATTAATTTTATGGTATGAGAAGAAGTTTTTCCCAGTTTAAACTGAATATGGGTTAAGCTTTGAAATTTGTTTTCCGACTTCAATCCACTATCTGTAAACAGTGTTGCGAGATTAAGGAAAATTTTTATTCAATATTTACCACTAAATTTAATTATAACAGTTGTTTAACCATTTCGAAGACATCTAAGAAATCGTCGAAATCGCAACTATTTCATTTGAAGTTTAGTGGTGAATATTGAATAAAATTTCCCTTAATCTGGCAGCACTGCCTGTAAGTCAGATTAATTAAAAAAAAAAAAAAAAGTAATTTGAAAATTCATTAAATTCAGTAGATTCGGATGTTATACATGAAAAATTTTAAATTTATAAATTTTTCAAAGCGAACGATAGTAATCTTTAAACTGACAAATATCTGATCTTTATGCATGTTAACAATCTAGCGATGTTTCAGAACATTCATCTGTAAGTAAAGGTATAGTGCAACCACGTTTCCTACGACTAGCAGCAAGGCCGAGTCCAAAAGTTGAGGGATGCAAAATTGTCTAAGAGATAGTTATTTGGCAAACATCCAGTTATTCTGTGTTCCCTTATCGATTGTTTTCTCTCAGTCACCACCCCTATTTAACACTGGACTCTTTCAATCCACACTTCCGCAGAGGCTTCCATGGTCGTAAGAAATGTGGTTAAAGAATAAAACGTCAAGATCATTCTTTTAAAAACTTAACTTTTGAAAATACCTGTTCGCATTCGGAAGTCTCTAGAATTGTATAAGTCCGCTAACTTGTAGTTGTCTTCACTCCTCGTAGCGTTTGATAAACATAAAGTCAAAAATGCAAGTGGAATAGTGGTGTTAGACTTTATTGCAAAATCAGTCTCCGATCTCAGACGTGCTACCAAGTCAGTTCCTTGAAAGTGACGAGGATCTTGACATGTCGCAAGCAGTGCATTAATATAAATGGCAAGATTGCTCAACGTTGTATTGCTGCTCCTGAAATCAGAATTTAGATTAGTCCAAAAAGTTAGCAATTAGTCATATGCAAATCACAATCTATATTATAAAATCGTTTTTCCTGACTGAATGAGTGGTTGGGTGATTCATCATCGCCGACACCAAACCTTTAGACCTAGAAGCATGAAATTTTGTAACCATGTTTTTTTTTTTTTTTTTTTTTTTTTATGACGTAGGCATCCACTAAGATTTTACAAAATTCGCCCCCCCCCCAAAGGGGGAGGGGGGCAAAACTTATTTCACAAAATCCTTCATCTCAAACAAAGAGATCCGCAAAATTTTTGCTTTAAAATATTTTTTGTTTGAGATATGAAGGATTTTGTGAAATCACGTTTCCCCCCGCGCCCCTTGGGGACCGAATTTTGAAAATTCCAGAAATTGGTTTTTAGACATTTGTGTTATCCGTAAAATTTTTGCTTTAAAATATAGCTAACACAAATGTCTAAAAACCAATTTCTGGAATTTTCAAAATTCGGTCCCCAAGGGGCGCGGGGGGGCAAAACGTGATTTCACATGCGTAAAACCTATTTCGCATAATCCTATATATCTCAAACAAAATAGATATACGTGAAATTTTTGCTTTAAAATATAGCTAATGCAAATATCTAAAAACCAGTTTCTGGAATTTTAGAAATTCAGCCCCCAGGTGGGGCAGCAAGGGGGCTATGGAGCAAAAACAAATACAGTTGACCGTTCAAAATTGGTCCAGATAGGTTTTAAAGGCCTGCTAGTCGAATGGGGATATTTTCGATTGTGTAAAGTTCTTAGGAGGGGCGAGAAGTGGGGCAAAAAAAAAAAAAAATAGTGTTATATCGTTCAAAATTGGTACATAGAGGTTTTCGATACTTTCAAATCGATTGTAGATATTTTTGAATTTGTAAAATTATTAGGGGCGGGAAGGGTGGCTATGGGGCAAAACAAATAGAAATACAGTTGGGCCGTTCAAAATTGGTCCAGATAGGTTTTAAAGGCCTGCAAGTCGAATGGGGATACTTTCGAAAGTGTAAAGTTATTAGGAGGGCCGGGAAGGGGGGAGGGTCAAAAATATAAAATAGAGTTAGATCATTCAAAATTGGTACATAGGTTTTCGATACCTACAAATCTATTGCGGATATTTTCGAATTTTTAAAATTATTGGGAGGGGCGTGAGCGAAGGGGCAAAAAAATAAAAATAGAGGTAGATCGTTCAGAACTGGGGCATAGAGGTTTGATACTTACATATCGATTGCGGATATTTTCGAATTTGTAAAATTATTAGGATGGACGGGAGGGGGGGGCGAAGGGGGAAAATAACAGAAATAAGAGTTACAGCATTTTGGGAATTTTGTCCGAAGGCAGTGAGAACCCGGTTCGACATTTTTCCTAACCAGATTGTTTCTTTTTTCACGTGATAAAAATTAATGCAATTTTGAGAATTCAGTAATTATATAGCGATTCATTTAAAAATAGGGACTAGCGAAGCGGACGTTGCCTGCTAGTTCACTATAAGGAGTTTGCTACTTAAGGTATTTCGCAAGCATTAAGATTTTAAAGTTTCTCTTTCATTGGCTAATTAAAAACATTGATTACTTGCCATCAGCACTCCACAGAAATAAGCTTTGAGGTTTCAATTAAATGTATTGTTAACGCCAAGAATTGACTTTTTAAACTAGTTTAAAATAAACTTCACAGCAGTTAAGTTAAAAACTAACATGAGGGCAAGGACAATATGCGCTAATTTAAATTTAACAAACATCTTTAGTAGTAGATTAATACATCAAAACTGGCGTACCTAAATTCAGCTTTAACATCTTAATCTGTACGGTAGTGCCAATATCAATGTTGAACTTTTGCTATTTACCCCCCACCCCCTTTAAGAAATTTCTATATTTTGTTTATACCTCAAAAAATAAAGATAGGCAGTTCTTAACTTATTTTTCTTCAACTGTATTTTCGGTGCTAAATTTGTAAGCTAAAGCGCTATCCGCGTTTGTAATGATCGATAGATGGTGCTCTCCGAACTGCAGTTGTTAGTAAATATAATAGCCACGTGTATTCTTTCTCGGCCATTACATCATGGAAAATCGATTGCATAATATGATGATATGCAGTGATGTGATAATTTCACCTTAGCCCACCAGAGGGCGAGCATTTCATTACAATCGCGGATAAGGTTGAGTAATATATAGGGCGGTTATAATTAAAATTCCCCTATAAACCGCATCCTGCAGCGCATACGGAATGCAACGAAATTTTGAATATAGACTATACACGAAACGCGCTCACGGAATTTCGAAAAACTTTGTTCTAAAATATCTACCAGAGGACCCCTTTTCCGGAACATTAAATTTAACAAAATAAGCGACCAAAACGGAATACAGTAACAATATTAACAATCCAGAACAAGAATTGTGAGCAATATAATGTAAAACCGGGAAGCTGTTAGTACTAGGGGGGGGGGGGGAAATGTCGAGAATTGCATGCTTGCGAAGAAGCTTTATGCAAAACTGGACAAGGTGATGACAAGGTGATCGAAAACTAGTCAATAAATGTTAATATTGTGTCTGTATTCCGCTTCGGTTGTTTATTGTGTTAAATTTAATGTTAACGGAAAAGGCGCCCTCTGGTGGACATATTGAACTATTTTTTTTCAAAATTTCTGTGAGCGCATCTCGTATGTAGTCTATATACCAAATTTCGTTCACCCATTTGCGCTGTAGGATGATGTTTATAGGGGGAAGTTTAATTATAAACTCTGTACATTAGGTTCAGACCTAGGGGTCGTAATCAAGACTGGTAGCCAAGGGTTTTGGTAGTTAACCCTCCCGCCCCAGGAATTTTTGCGGAAAATTTTTAAAGTTGTTTTTGACACTCAATATTAAGTCCTAAAGCTTTAACCCTCCCCTCTATCTACCGTATTATGAATCTTACAAAATTAGAATATATTATTTTTTATCTAAAATGTTTCAAAGATATTAAAATATGCATATCACACAGTAATTGAGAATTTTTCGAGGTGATACTTAAGCGTACCATTGGTTGGTGCACAGCGGTCGAAAATATATATTTGGACAAAGTGCTTTATGTTCCTTATTTTTTCTTCTAAATATCGATGGGAGATTCTTTAAGCGATATAACACGTAAGAAAGGACAAAGCTAAAACCGCGAGAGCACCCGTGAAATACTGTGTGGAACAAATGTGGCTGCATGTAGAGTCTAGTATTTTACAGTGAAATAAAAACACACATTTTATTCTTTATGTAGAACATGTCTTCCATAAATTAGTTAAAAACTTACACAATTAAAGTTCATTGAATTAAAAGAAAATTGTCTTCATATTGCATAAGCAGCATTTAAATGCTTAATACATTAGAGAAAGATATTTGCTCTTTTACTGTTTTAAAAATCTCTTACCAATGGCTGTTTATTGAAAGATTTGCTCTATCCCCTCCCCCCCTGATAGGATGTCCCTCTTCACAACGTTAGAATATACTACACCAATATTGGAAAGTAGCCAAGTTTCGTCGAAAATCTGATTATTTTCCAACAGTTATGGTTTTAAGTGTGCTCTAAATTTTACGAATCCAAAAAGCACGATATCTATGGTCTAAGGTAGAAACTTATGAAAACATTCACGAGTGATTAGAACAATGGTGGATTAAAATTCCTGGGACAATGAATGCACATAGAATAGGTACATCCAGGAAATTTATTATAGCATTGTGATCTTGTTAAACATTTTATTCTGCTTTTGAAAAAATGCCGAGCAAAAACAAAATTTGTATGCATTGTATGTTGGTCTGTCCGACGTACTCCAAATCTGGCATAGTTTTTTTCGATTGCTGCCAAAAATCCAATACAGCTAACTAAAGTTTAAAATGGTTAAGGATCTTTCCTGAAAGATCCTTCAATTTAATGGCAGATTTTAACTTCTGGCAACTCCACGTCTTAATAGCAATGAAGATATTCGACTGCCTAAGAAAGTTTACTGGGCAAGATTGCTTTTAAAATACTATTGTTACTTCTATATACAATACAGAAAAATATTTGATTCGTGAAAATTTTCTACCTCTTTTTGGATGATTTACACGTTTTGGGATGTCCTGAACACGAATTTATAGTTTTTAGAAAATGTCTGTCACTTTGTGGACGCTGTATCTCCAGAACCAATGAATGAAATTTAACCAAACTTTGTATTTAGTTGCACCCTGACATAAAATAGTGCTGACTAGATTTGGGGATCAATTGCTCAATAGGTGGCGCTGTGATCGCATTTTTGTAAACTTAAGATGGCAGTATAGGACAAAATTTCGTACAAATGTGCATAATGAGAGTTATTTTAAACTTGTGATTGTAAAATTAATATGAGTTTGATAATAGTAGTTAACTAGGAAAAAATTTTGTGCATGTGGGGGCATCGGTTTCCCCCTGGAGGGAAGTCCCCCCCCAGGGGGTAAAGTTTCAAGATGGTTATTTTTCAAAGGTCTCGTCAATACCTTTAAAAGGAATGGTTGAACTATACATCTGAGATAATTTAAAACAAAAAAGGTATCTATTTTTTACTTTAAAAGTGTTAAATGTTATCGAGTTAATTTGTATAGGAAAATATAGAAGAAAGTCTTATGGCCACTACATACTAGTTTTTAAATGAGATATGCTTTTCTGAAGAGTTCTGATTCAAGAATGCATCCGATGTTACAGAAATTTAATTACCAAAAGAGAACCTCTTATGACTAGCGTTAAGGGTTTGAAAAAGTTTAATAAATTTAACAACTCACTTTATCAAGTCTTGAAGTATTTGAATATTCAATTCTTTCAGCACTAGCTGCATATTTCTCCTTGCAACTTCAGATACTCTGCTGGCCATCGATATCGCAATGACAGCACGAGGTGTGAAACTACCCCAACCATAGTCTGGATTTCTTTTGTTCAGCAAATATTCAACAGCTTTGTTAACAGAATCTTCATTAATTCCACTAAAATGCGTTGATGCGATTAAGCTAAAATTCTGGTAATGGGGAGCGTGCGAGACGGCAATACCACCAATTAGGGAAATTTGATCTTCATGCCATATAGAACCTAATACATAGACAAAAGATAAAATTACTCAAAAACCTTCAATACGAAGTTGCAATGAGATAAACATTATAGACAGTTTCCCCATAACGGTACATTGCAGCTCAAGAGAAAATATGGCAAACTTCAGTTTATATCACTAGGACAATGAACAAACTGAAAGTCAAGCACTTCCCAAATCATGGATCAAAATCTGCCAGTCTTCTGTTTAGTCATGCTAGATTATAATGAGCGTTTTTTGAATGCAGCTTAAAAATTTTTAAATTGCGATTTCCTAATAGATTAGCAAATTAATAATTTTGTCACAGTATTTATGATTTCAGTCAAAAGGTCAAATTCGTTTAAAAAAAAAAAGTTTTTTAAAAATTAGGATTTTTCTAGACCATTTTGCATTAATATTTGCAGGCTACTATCTTTTAATTTCTAACTCATGTTGATGTCCGAGTATAAAAGCCTTTTTGAAATCGCAAAATTAAAAACGATTTTAGCTAATTCTTGTCGTCAAAGAAAAAAAAAACTTAACCATTTTTAAGAAATGTAAAGAGAAAGCCCTGTGTTGATATTTTATAAAAATTCGCGAGTTAGCATTCTTCCAACTGGAAATTACGAATTTTCTAGGATAAAATTTTAACTGGAAGTTACCAATTTTATAGTTTGTTTTTAAGCAAAACAGTTGCATTACAGGAGTCAAGAGATTCATTTAAATGAAAAAGGCTAACTCGCAGCAAGAATGCTAGTTTCGGTACATGCAAGTTCTCCTAGGGGAAAATTAAGTATTTAAAGTATTTTTTATTGGATTAAGGAATCTGGTCCCTCTGAACCGTGGAAATATCAGAAAAAATCGTTCCAATTCATTTTTGAATGACTAAAAATTTTTTGGAAATTTAATTATGGTTTTTAAGTATTTATTAAAGCTGTTAGAATACCCAGTTTTCTTTAAAATGTCACCTACTTTGTCTAAGTCTTGCATGCTAGATTAAATGCAAATTATACATCACATGAACTTAAGTCTTGCACATTTGAGAGTATCAGACAAAAAAATAAAAAAATAAAAGTATTTTGCTTGAAATAGCCTATTTTTAAATGAATCTGGCGTATTATGCTAATAGTTTAGTTTAAAAATTTTAACGTTAAAAAGCTATTTATTGGTCATTTGTCATAATGGTTGTTAAACTTTAATACTAGCGAAGTATTACCGTTTTTTTCGTACAAGATTCCTTTACCCCCCCCCCCCCTTCCTTAAAAGACCAAGAAATGTCTAAATTTTAATGGCTGCAATGAGATAAAGCCTTTACCAATATCTGAGAGTTTTGAAAGTTCCCCACCCCAGGACATTCTTAATGAAAAGGTACCAAACTTTAAGTTCTTAATGTTGAAAAATTGTTAAAAGTTCTAACCGAGCAGATTTAGTCGGGAAAAGAGTCCACTAAGGTAAAATTTCAAAGTTGTGAGCAATTAAAGTGACAGGGGACAAAACCCTACAATTATAAATACAGTCGACTCGCGTTACGACCCCATCGAGACAACTGAATTTGAGTCGTTATATCAAATGGTCGCTATATCAAATAAATCTAAAATAATTTTTAAAATGCCTTCTCATTAAATTTGGTTTGATAATGGTTGCAGATGACATACTGCATGTAAAATATGAATTGTATTAGAATTGATAAGTGAAATAAAATTTTAATATTAAAAAATCAATTAAAAATATTCATAAATGAGAAACAATTTTTCAAATTTGACGAAAATTGAAATAATGATTCCAATGACCATTTGAATGAATTATACAGTATATGTGTACCATAAAAATTTTAAAAATGAAAGAATTTTATTTTGATAAAATTTACATAATAGAAAAGAAAATGGTTATGAATTGTGTACATACAGTACAAAAATGAAATTCTTCCATCTATTTATGAACTAATTATATGTTTAATATTTTATGAAGAAAGCAATAATCGAGTTTCCATGTAATTTTGAAATTCCAAGGAAGCATTTTTAAAACTAATGGTGTTTTCAAATTTACATAATTTTGATTTTCAAAAGTAACCGAAAGTTTGTTACGTATTTTCGTAGCTCATTTTCGATTGTAGGTTTACTTTTTGGAATATAATTCATATTTTCATTATTGTCTAGATTTAACACTCCTTTGGCCTTTCCACTGTCAATAATCTTTACAAGGATCATTCGATGAATTTTCTTCACACTCCCTGAATTTGAGAAAATCTTTTCGAAGTGATTTCTGGTGGGTTTTCTGTAAAATTTCTTACCGAACAGCTTATGTGGTTAGGATTGCAATTAAAAGGCTAACATCAAACTGCATCTCATTTTCTTGATGACGTAAAATTCGTCTGATTCTAGTTCTGTCTTTTTTTAATAGTAAAGATCACATCTTAAACTATAAATTGAAGTACAGTAGTTTACTGGGTCGTTATATCAAATATGAAATAACATTATCTTAATTGGAAGTCAATCGGGACTTTTCAAAAGGTCGCTATATCGCGTTGGGTCTTTATAACACGAGGTCGTAATAACGTGAGTCGACTGTATTACTGCAGAGAGCTACAGTTTCATAGTGTTATCTGTAGATAACAAATACCGTACTACATTAGGGTTAGAATTAAAATAATCGTTAAGCTCCATGCGCATTAATTTGACAAGGACTTCAATTAACAGGTAGCTAGATTATTTAAACAATTACTTTATAATCATAATTATACCATAACAATATTCAAAAATAATTCATTAAGAACTCGAAAACTTAGAGTTCTTACTTTTCCCTATGTTTTGTTAACCTTTGATTCTTGTCTGTCCGTCCGGTACAAATCTTGCAATTTATTTTAACTAACTTCCCTACTAGTTAAACATTTGAAATTTTCAGAAAAGCTCCGAGCCCGATGACAATACTTCGAAGCCCGATTTTCGAATATTTGATTAGTTCTCTTAATTAAAATATGAAAATAACTTAATAGCTTAAAAAAAGAAGATTAGCCATAATTTAATTGCCAAAAAAATTGTACGAGCTCATTTTAATTCGACAATACATACATTTAAAATGTAAACGTTAAAAATTATGCATCTCACAAGAATTGACGTCATAATAACTTTAAAAATTTTATACGCATTGATAAAGCGCTAATGTAGCATGATTCAACAGAAAATTTAAAAACATAGTATATAAAAAGTTTTTTTTTTTAATCTTATAATTGTTTATTGAAACTAAATTGTGTTAAGATATGAAACTATTTAAGATCGAATACAAGACTCGTAAACTTTCCGCAACTAGTAAACAGTTTAAAATGTTATTTTCCTCTTAAATTCAATGTTTACAAATTTAAACGCTTTTAACTCTGCATACAATGACTGCAAAATTCATGTCACATTACTGTTAGAGTTTCATTTTTACTAAAATTGAAATTTTAGTCCAATAGAGAATTTGCACGTTCCGATTTTATTCGAAATCAAATTACGTATTTATAACAATTTTAACATCGCACTATTTACTCTACCGAGAAAACTCTATAATGCATCATGACGTCACTATGACAACAATCGCGAGTAATCGTTGTTTACATTCTATTTCGTGCTTTGCTTCTTAATCAGGGAAATAGGTTTTGTATTTTATAATAATGTCTAATATTAAAAATAGTATAAATATTTATTTTTCCTCTCTGCGCTAATACAACGGCTAATTCTTCTCAAAAGCTATTTTTTAGCATTCCACATGATCCTAAACGAAAACACTGGACAACCGCCATGAAAAGAAAATTTAAAGTAATGGAAAATGGCGATGATGATATTAAATCATTATAAGAAGATGATAAAGAAATGCTCAGAAATCACATAAACGATCAATAATTACGTAAGTTACGAATTGCTGCTTGCTAACTAGGCTGACAAAATGTAAATATTGAAGCATCATAAAGGGTGACGTCAGGAAGCGTTTTGAAAACGTGATTTTTGGTTAATTTTAAAATTAATGAGAACTTTTTGCATTTTTTAATAAACTTTTTGAAATTTATGAGCCTAAAACTACCAAAATATAGCATTTTGTTCAAATCTCCACCCTCCATGTGTGCAAATTCCTCATTGGGCTATTTCAGAAGTCTACTGTCGCTTTAAGTTACGACTTATATACACACAAACTTCTTTATAATTTCAAAATAAACTAATGGGGAGAAAAAAAATCCTGAATGAATAAAATTTATTTCAAGAGTACAGTAGTATGAAGCGATTATGAGCATTTCACTTCAAAATACTTAGAATGAACTATCCCTGAACTATATACAGTCATTTAACTTCACTTTTTGCCACTCAAAAAAGTTAAGGAAATATAAACCGTCGCAACATGTATAGAAACTTATCTTCAAAAAATACTTACGTCCAATTCTTAATTAACATGTTGAGCACCATGTCAGCCATTCTAGACATTTTTCCATATCTCCATTTACTGAAGGAATCATATTTAAACTTTAGGAGTGTGCAGAAAATGTTATACTTCAAACATTTCAGTGAAAGTTTCACCCCGAAAGTTAAAGCAGTACCAATAAAAAATTAAAACGTTGAGCGCCCTATCAGTCATCAGTGGCTGACAGTGTCAAATATGATAAAGCCGCATCAACCATCAGTGGCAGATATAAACTAAAAATATTACATTTAACGATTGAAAAATTAAAAAATTGCTTATTTTTTTGTTTATTACAGGAGGAATCATTATGGAATTTCAATGGATTTTTCAGAATTTGCGTAGCGCTCGACGTGCTAAATAAGCAGACAAATTTTAATATTTGTTTTCACTAGAACTTACTTGTACAATTCACTTCATCAGAATTGTCGTGACAGTCATCGAAGTTGTCGCAAGCAGCTGAAGCAGGGATGCATCTCTTGTTCTTACATTCAAAGTGAAGGCCTTGGCGGCAAGGAAGAACTGGAAAGATGGAATATCTGTTTGTTTCATAAAGTTACTGAAATGTCTTATAGAAACTTCAGGGTGTTTGTGACCCGGATTTTGCTACCAGAAGTTAACACCGTTCTAGTAAAGTTTAGAAATTAACTAACCAAAGTTATAATTCGAAATTTCTGGTGGAAAATAAAATAAATCCGGAACGCAAACACCCCTGAAATTTGTACCTCGCTAAATTGATAGAATTTATTTAAATTTTAGATAATGCAGCATAGGAAAAATTTCTCCCTAATGTATCAAAGATTAAAGTAAGGTATTTTATCGTACAAATTTTATTAAAGAGTTAATTGCTTTCAGCCAATGAAAGTTAAGTAAATTGCTGTTAAAGGATGGAGTTAAAATTACACCCGAGGACTGGTAAATCGATGCGAGACTTAGTGAGCATTTTCTTTGAAGTTAATTATATTTATAAAATTAGAAGTTAAAATATAAGAATTCACTTGAGTAAATAAGTATTTTACGCATTTTTAAAAAATTTTACTAAGAAAAAACCTATTCAAAGAAAGTAATTCAAGAAGTAGTTTAATTTTTCTAATGGAATCGTGAAATTGCGATTCAACAAAAGTTGCATAGGATTACATATTAGGGATTTTCAACGAATCCCATGTGCACTTTTTTTTAAATACAAGAGGATCCGATATCAAATTTATATAAATTTGACACGTAACCTTCCGCCGGGCGCGTGAAATTTTATCACATGAGCGGGCGTGCGTTGTAAATTGTACAGAGAAAAAACGCTAAATCAGTGGCTGATGTATTTTAATTTTACAAATTGTTTTGTATACAAATGACATTTAAGTTACATCTGATAATTTATAAAAATATTTCGCAAAACGTTTACATTTGTTATATTAAACAGAAGCTTCAAGGTATGGAAAACTAATTACTGTTGTAATTTTCACAACGGCGCGACCGGCGTAAGGTTAAAATAAAAAAAAAAAAAAAAAAAAGGAGGAAGGAAAAATTTTGCGACAGCTATAGCTTCCAAAACGCTTGTAAAAGAATTTGGTATAATACTAAAATATTGAGTATATACCAGTTTTACTGCGGAATTAGTTTCATTTGACCCAATATACAAAATGTTAGTGTTATAAGGACGTATAAAGAAAGTGAGGAAGTCAAGAGTTTTGTTCACCAACTTCTTAAACTAGAATTCGTGCAGTCATGCCATGTCACGTTAGAAGAGTAGCTTAAAACTACAGAAATGTTTTAAAGTTATCCATTTTTGCCAATACTTGTGTGAAGAGAAGTAGATAGGATTTGGACAAAGATTTTCAAGCTTTCCATGTTAGAAAATGTCAGATTCAATAGGCCTTTCATTACGTTAGAGTTAGCTGTCTGAAACGTATTTAAAGATAACTCAGACTTTTTGGACGAATATTACATTAGTATCGTCACTTTAAGTTCTCCCATGCAATAAAAGTTCAATAAATATTTAAAAAAAAAATTAGCAATTTCATCAATTTAATTGAAGGAAAAGCTTTTTAAAAGTTAGTGTATGTAAACTATCTCTTATAAAAGATAAGACATTTGTAGGCATTTCAAACTTTGATTCTATTTTGAGTTATTGTATATATTCAAAAGCCAGTATCGTCCTGTGAGCGCATGACTAAGTACACTGTGCAGTGCATCTGTGCAGATATTCAGAAATCCGACTAATTTATTAAATTTTAGGTGAAACTGGGAGCTCTACCTAATATGAAATAAAATTTCATACTAAAGGATTAGGTTGGGGGAATTAAGGCCGTTTGACTGCACTAGGGTCCTAGGTGTGAGGGGAGGGAGTGCCCTCCGTGGGGACACGGAGGGGTCCTAGTCCGTATTTAAGCAAGTTTCGGGGTGAACTACGGAAAAGTTTGGCTAGGCTGATGAGCGTGATCTAGAATCGAACCCGGCACATCAGTTATCTGCGTCTACCAGCTTCGAGCCGCTCGCGGTCTCTATACTAAAGAGAAATTTGAGAATCTAACAGTCATGTGGTTTAAAAATCTCTTTAATGAAAGAAATGCTATTGATCGTAACCACAAACTTTGAAAGCTGATTACTTATTGCCATAAAAGAAAAAACTAAAAAATAATTCACACAATTTTTCTAGGATGAGTTTTACACTCCAAATTTTGCAGCGTAAGAGAAAGACATGGATTAACGTAAGTTCCGAATCACCAGCATGAATAACCTTGTTGGTCACGAGATTCATATAAAAGCTCGCCTTTCCATTTAATATTTATAAAATTTAACTATATTAGGTTTGTTTACTAAACAATTACAATAAAATATTTACTAAAGATTATGTTCAGGCAACATTTTATAGATTTTAAATCTTTCAACTGCGCTTTATCACTGCATTCCCCCATGAAGTGGGATCTTCAAAATGCTAAAAACTTCTATAGATAGATATTTAGAGAGACAATTCTTAGATATTTAATACAGCTATTTAAAAGAATTAGGTACGTCTTTTGAAATTTGGTTTTTGAAAAAAAAAATTTTAAGCGCATAGCTATATAAAATATTTTTAAACCATCACGATTTTTAACACTTTTCATTTTAAAGATATTGCAAAATTAATCCAACTTTTTATTTTTTTAGCTTCTTATTACATACAAAAAATGTAGTCTTTTTTAGTATCTGTAGAATTTAGTATTTTGAGGATCATGAATTCATTTTAAAAATACGAACTGAGAAAACTTAAAGATTAACTCTAAAAATATTTTTAAAAACCACGACAATCGTTGCCTGAATATATATTTTATTGAACAAACCTAATACAGATCCAATTCATAGATATTAAAAATTAATAAAGTGAGCTTTTATATGAAGTTTTTAGCGGCACCAAGTCCCATTAAAATATCCATAGCTGATAACTAAAAAATCTGGAGTGACTCCACTCGACTTTCCGAACATTGAGTAACTAACAGTTTTGTAGATAAAATAAAGAAAGAGGAGTTTCTAAACAAACAAAAAAGAGAAAACCATAACAGAGTGTGAGTATTTTTCTCCATATATCATACGAGGTTTTATGTAACGCTACTGAACTTTGAGCCCATAGATCATAGTGATAAAGAATTTTTCGTTGTGTCCCTGTAAAAGTCTATAAATGCTAGATTCACCAAAATGCTTATAGTTAGTGCAACAGTAATTTATAATATTCATACAAATTTTCAGCTCAATTGAATAAGGAGTTTAGATGCTATCGCTGGTCTCACAGGCCATAAAGATAAAGAATTTTTCTTTGTGTCCCTGTAAAAAACTGTAAGTGCTAGATTCACCAAAATCTATACAGTTGGTTCAAATGTGATCTATAACATATGTACAAATTCTTTGCTGAGATTAATAAGGCGTTTAGACGCTATCACACTTATGAAAATTTGGCAAAGAATTTTTCTTTGTGTCCCTGTAAAAAAAACTATAAGTGCTAGATTCTCCAAAATCTATACAGATTGAGTATCTGTGACCTATAATATGTGTATAAAGTTTTTGCTCAATTGAATAAGGCGTTTAGATGCTATCGCACTTTTAAGATTTTGGTCCCTTGGCCATAATGATAAAGAATTTTTCTTTGTGTCCCTGTAAAAAAACTATAAGTGCTAGATTCACCAAAATCTATAGGGTTCGTACTAGGGTGACTTACAATATACGTACCAACTTTCAGCTTATTCGAACAAAGCGTTTGGACGCTAGCGTGTTCACTCACAGACATACACACACACACACACGCATACACACACACATACATCATCGTAAAAATAGTGAAAACTGACTCGTTGGACCTCGAAACGTATAGCAACATCAAAATCTCGAATTCGGATTTTTGACATGATTACAATACTTTCCTCACTATAGTGTTCGGAAAGTAAAAATATTTCTCTTTATTGCAATGGATCAGGATTAAGGAACTTAGTCATCGAAAACTGCTAACAAATATCTTGAGTTCGTTCATTTAAAAGACACTACGATTTCTTTATTGTAAACAATCTATAATATTTCTCGTACGTGCATCAGTTTCAATTATTTTTTGTCGAAACCATACGAGAGGATAAGAAAATATTTACACATGAATAATATTTAAGCACGCGGACTTACCTCAATGGACTAATAAGTAAAAATGACGATATTTGTCTTATGAGAATATTTTACGGAACAATTTTTTTTACAGTTGTTTCTTCGGAATCTTTGAAAGCGTCATTTTAAACCTAGCAATATTTTAAAGATATATACAGAATAGGAACTTTTGTGTCATAAATTGACTAAAAAACCACAATCAAAAAATATAATCAAAATAGGAATTTTTTTTATTTATTAAAAAAAATAATTAATGTCATCGCCAACATGACAAAAATTTAAAAGGCGTCGTGCGAGTCCTATATTAAAACTGTACTGCCTGTGGAAGTATGATAATTGGGTCGTGAACCATGAATTTTATTTGGAAACGTTTCTTTGAATGATTTTGGTTTCACTATTGTACAATATTAATTTGGTTTTTATTAATAATTTGGCTTCTGGTCAATTAAAATTTTAATTAGGTGGTGAAATTGGTACAACATTTATGAGTTTCAAGTTATAACCCTTTGCGGCGCAAGACAATTTAGAAGATTTAAATTATACTGCCACCGGAATTCATGAACTAAATTAAACTAAAAGAAATTTTAAATTTTAGGGTTCAAAAAACCAGCCTTTTCTGATATTTTATAAACGTGAATTTTTGCTAAAAAATTTCCGGGATGAATTTTTGCAGCTGGATGTTAAATTTTGCGTCCTCGCAGCGAGGACACCGCGCGTTAAGGGGTTAAAGGTAAATAAGAAAAGAAACAAAATGCGAATATTTCCCACGGGTTTGCTAATTTTATATTTCATTAGACATCATCATTTTTAATTGTTAAAAGTTTAAAACTTTCAATAAATTAAAAGAAAAAAAAAAAAAAAAACTTACCTCCATCGCAGAACATTTCATCTGAACCATCTGCGCAATGCAGAGCAGTGTCGCACCATTGAAACTTGCTAATGCAAGAACCATCATCGCACTGAAGTTCATCAACGGGATCACAGTTTCGATCTATTAGGATTAGTGAAGTATTAGAGAAACGGTAGTACAAGTTCAACTTTATGTTGCTTAATGCCGTTAAGCTTAAAACACCACTCAAACTATTTAATAACATACAATCAATATTATACAGTTTATACTACGTTATAAATTTTCATACAACTATACTTTTATAAATGTAAATCTTTAATACGTTTTATAATGCTTTAATAACAAGGAGAGGGGGAGAATTTACCTCTAAAAACTAAAGTTTTAAACATGTTAAAACATTCAATGTTTTTTTTTTAAAAACATTAAAATATATATAGTTTTAAGTTATGGTGAATGTTCTTTACAGATAAAAGAAATAAAAGTATAAAAAGGTAGTGTAGACTTCGGGTTACTTTTTAACCCCAAATAATTTATTATCATTACAAGAAAGTGATTTGATAAGAAATAAGTCGGACATTATCTTAATTCTTTTCCCAAGATCTCTCCAACGAATATAGGAGACATAGAAATATTAAGTAATATTTGAAGTTTATCTACGGTCGTTTCCTGTAAACTCATTAAGCCGCTACTTATAGTCTTTAAATTTTATCCTCAACCATTATGAATGTAGATGCTTAACTAGGATTCAAGCCCAGCACCCAAAAGCTAGAGCGCTAACAATTCAGCTACCATAATTTTCTTAACATTCCATGAATATCCTCCCCCCCCCCCCCCCCTCCTACCATGCATAAATGTTTCGATAGAAAGTACTACAATGAACAAGATCGCGTAATTCGATTTTTAACATTGGCTACGCGATCTTTCAAATGCAAGAAAGAAACTTTCAAGGTTTTATAGAATTTCAAATTGTTAAGAAACTTCGTTTTCATAAATTAAGACTAGTATTTTATTTAAAATTAAGAGCTGTGCAGAATTCGGATCCCTTTAGGAAGAAGAATCAACTCGTAAATCGCGAATAAATAATTCAAGAACGTTCGTTTCATGCACTATAATATATAAAAAAGCTTACAAAATGCAAGCAAGATCAAAGAAAGATTCCATCTTTAACAGAGTTTATGTTTGTACGTCAGGACTGATTCATATATTGTAATCCTGTTCATTGACATTTGTTCCTTTATACAAGTTAGTCTGAACATTTTTGTAGCGTTATATATTTCTGATTAAGTTAATATTAATTCAAAACCGTATTTACAGACTGAAAAATGATCTTATTTAATGTACGTAAAGTTCAGTATTGCCTACACAGTTGCTTTAAAACATTATTTTGTTTATTTTTACGTTAGTAAAATTACGAATTTTTTTTCTTTCTTTAAAAATGAATAAAAAGGAAAACAATATATATCTAATAAGACTAAAACTTGTTGCCCTTACCTGCAGAGTAACAACGAACGCTAACAAAACACAAAAATAAAATAAACATCATTTTAAACACAACCATCTTTGAACAGCAATATTTTATCGATACTAGAAATAAGGGAACATTGATGAATTTATAGATCTTGAGAGAAACATTCGATTATGATTAAATATGATATATCGTGACTGATTTATCGGAATTAGATCAAGATGAAAATAAAAGTTTGAAATATCACATTTGAGTATTCACTCTACAATCGGTAACAAAAGTGTCCGAACACTAGCAAAAATTCCTATGTAAAAAAAGTACACTTCATACGGTTTTTTTTTTTAAATAAATCCTTGTCGAATCCTGTTCTTAGTCAGTGTAAGAACATGATTCGATAAGGATTTATTTAAGAAAACCGTATGAAGTGTACTTTTTTTACATAGGAATTTTTGCTAGTGTTCGGACACTTTTGTTACCGACTGTATATTCAACTTAACACTAAACTTCACTGTTTTCCTTAAAGTTGTTCTACATCTTCACTGGAACCGAACGACAAATTACCTCCTATTAGCTGTCAACTTTCTTTTACCTAAACCCAACATTTCTATGCTTTACCTGACACTTCCATCGAGGCCATCACCACCTAACGCTGGATCCAAGTGGTGACTTTTGGCCGTATTCACCATTAACTTTAACTGCCGATTCAAAGCAAAAACTTGAAAAGCGTCTAAAGGCAGGGTACAGCTTTCCAGCAAAATTTGGCACACTGTTTCTGCCATCTAGCGTCGAAGATTCCATATAATCTTTGATTGGTTATTTTCACCTAAAAAAAGCTGAAAATAATTATACCGCTAGATGGAAGAAACAACACGACAAAATTTGCTGAAAATTTGTGCCCCGCCTTTATACGCTTTTCAAATTTTCATGTTCGACCGGGAGTTGAAGTTATTGGTGAATAACAGCCTTTGACTCTTTTAACCCAAAGACACCGCGTAAGATCTCTCACCTTGCAATCCCTTTTCGCCATTTGATCCTCAGTGGATTAATGAGGGAATGTCTCTAGACTGTTGGTTGGTTGGGTTTTACGTCGCTCTAGTGCTACGCAATGAACAATTGGCGACGGTCTGTGACTCACCCCCAGAGGTGTTTCAGAGACATGCCATCACAATTTTGATCCTCCACGGTAGGTACAGTCGGCAGCAAAAGTGTCCCAGCACTAGCCAATAATTCCGATGTCAAAAAAGTACACTTAAAACTGTTTTTTTTAAATAAATCCTTGTCGAATCCTGTTCTTAGATTGACTAAGAACATGAGTCTACAAGGATTTATTTAACAAATCAGTATTAAGTATACTTTTTTAGACATGGATTATTTCTAATGCTCGGATACTTTTGCTGCCGACTGTATGGCTCTCCCGCTTCGGTGACCCCCAGAGATATACAGTCGGCTGCAAAATTATTCGAGCACTAGCAATAATCCTTGCCAAAAAAAGTACACTTAATACAGCTTTGTTAAATAAATCCTTGTCGAGTCATGTTCTTAATCAGTCTAAGAACATGATTCGACATGGATTTACTTAGCAAAACAGTCTTAAGTGTACTTTTTAAATATAGGAATTATTGGCTAGTGCTCGAATAATTTTGCAGCCGACTGTAATTTTGATGGGAACATGGAAGACATTGCCGTCACGACAGATTTTACGTCACCAACCACGATTATTGTGCACGGTCTTTGGTCGGCTCGACTACTATCGACTGGGCTACCGCGGCCCTCATGTCTCTCAGCATGAAATCAACACCACAAAAATCAAATAAAATTTAGTTTAAATGATCTGTGTTAAACAATTGTTGCGCAATGTGACCGCTAAATTTCAATTTATATACTTTGGAGTACATCAAAATATTATAGTTATAGCGATGTATTCATTTAAAATAAAATTAGTTAAATTAGCTTAAGTTGAAAAAAAGAAATTTTAGATTATTGATCAGATGGTTTGTTGATTGGGTTTAACATCGCACTAGTACTACACTATGGGTAATTGGCGACGGTCATATGCATTAATGTACAGTTCATTTATTACTTATGGTCGTATTCATCGTTAACTTCGACTCCCGGTTCAACACAAAAACTTGAAAAGTGTCTAAAGGCAGGGTACAGCCACAGTTTATCATACAGATAGGACAGTGAAGCTAAAACACGAACCGGAAATATAGTAGCACCACTAGTGTCAACAGAGGGGAACTACCTGTGTTAAGTCTACATGAATAGCATCTTTGTTCAAAAATTGTTTTTCCATTTCGCGAGTAGTTAGTAGCAGGTTAGTATGGGAAGTTTTCCTTTTCTTCACTTTCTATTGTTTTTAAATTCACAAAATTATCCTCAAAACTTCTTCTAAGAAATAAAAATTAATTTTTATAATGTTTAAAAATATGCTTTGTCAATTATATTCATATTCAAGTACAAATTAAAATTACAAACTGTAATTCTGAAATAGCAGTATGAAATCATTAAATATATAACGTTGCTTGATTTAAATAATACAAATAGCTTTAAAATGAAAAAAAAAAATTATTTTATGTATATTTTCAAAGTTTATTTTCTTAATATTTAGCACTTCCTTCTTAAAATAAATTGCTTTTGACAGTCAAGTTTGTAAACAATAATAAAGTTACCAAGCGAAAACGTATGTGCAGTTTTCTTTCCTTCACTTTTTCTACTACTTTCAAATTCACAAAATCATAACATTCACAGCTATTTTCTAAGAAATAAAACTAATTTTTATTATGTTTTAAAGTAAATTTTGCCAAACACATTCGTGTTCAAGTGTACAAATTGATATAACAAACTGTAATGCTGAAATAGCAGTATGGTATGAAATCTTAAATATTTAACATTGCTTTGTTTAAATAATACAAAATGCTTTAAAATGAAAAAAATATTTCTGGTTTATGTATATTTTCGAAATTCATTTGCTTAATATTCAGTACTTGCTTCTTAAAATAAATTGCTTTCGACAATCAAATTCGTAAACAATAACAAAGTTTCCAACATCAATACAATGGTTAGTTGGTTGGATGTTGGGTTTAACGTTGCACTATTACGATATGAACATAGATACAATAAAAATAAGACGAGCGATTGCGTAAGCTAGAGAGCTCGAGAAACTTACAGCCGTTGACAATAGGGTCGTTGCTGTCAAATTTTGGTTACCGAAGAATATACGGGAGTGTCCTATCTGTATAATAATCTGTGGGTACAGCTTTCCAGAAAAAATTGGCACGCTGTTTCTGCCATCTAGCGTCAAGGATTTCATATAAACTCTGATTGGTTATTTTCAAGTAAAATATCTGAAAATATCTATACCGCTAGATGGCAGAAACAACGCGCCAAAATTTGCTGAAAATTTGTAACCCGCCTTTATGCGCTTTTCAAATTTTTGTGTTCAACCGGGAGTTGAAGTTATTGGTGAATAACAGCCTTAGAGAATAATATATGTTTGTCTGTATCATAATATAATGATACAGTCGGCTGAAAAATTATTCGAGCACTAGCAATAATCCTTGCCAAAAAAAAGTACACTTAATACAGCTTTGTTAAATAAATCCTTGTCGAGTCATGTTCTTAATCAGTCTAAGAACATGATTCGACAAGGATTTACTTAGCAAAACAGTCTTAAGTATACTTTTTAAATATAGGAATTATTGGCTGGTGCTCGAATAATTTTGCAGCCGACTGTATGCATTCTTTTGTATTTTGATTAAAAAAAATAATAATATTAATAATTCAGAAATTATTGTAATTAAACATTTAAAAGCAATTTAGCCTTCAAAATATGTAAAACATCCGTATAAAAATTTATAAAACATCGGTAACAAAAAAGCGAGGGTTGGCTTCTTTATGTATACCTATTTTAACATTAGGCATGGACAGGCCTCGCAGCATTCTAAAAATTCTACACTGAATTTATCATATTATCACCACAATTTTAAAACAATACTTTTTAACATAACACATTGGTACCGAGTTTCCAGTATTTGTGACTTTTTTATTCTACATTATATTCTATCTAATGAAATTTTCGGTATGAAATGAATGCGCCTGACCCAGTGTTGTTAGATTTTGCGACTTTTTTATTCAACAGTCATCAATAATTTTAAGAAGTGATATTTGATATATTACCGAAAATTTCATTAAATAGAATATAATGTCGAATAAAAAAGTCGCGAAATTTGGCAACGCTGCTTCGGCATTTCTTCGGATATTCTGTTGGTTGGTTGGGTTTTACGTCGCACTAGTGCTGCGCAGATGGTCAATTGGCGACGGTCTGGGACACACCCCTAGAGGTGGTCCGGAGACATGCCATCACAATTTTGATCCTCCATGGAAGGGATGGCTCTCCCGCTTCGGTGACCCCCAGACTTCGGATATTCGGATACTGTGTGATGGAAGTATCTGTGACAAAAGCCACGCATCTTTCTCTGCCTAAGGATAGAACTAATGAGGTGTGAGTCCTGAAAAATCACAATCACTGCAACGGAGAGAGGGGGGGGGGTGGGGACAGAGAAGGAACACCAAAACACAAATACGTAAACCTGAAATTCGTAAAATAGGAAGCACAAAAAACATAAAATAAGTAAGGTTAAGGATAGCATTAGAAAATATAATAGAAAGTTTAAGGCTAGTAAGAATATTTTTGTATTTTCTATGAGCAAGTTTTTTAATTTTTTATTGTCTTTTTATTTATTTATTTATTTTACAGAAAATGACAAACTTAACATAAACAAACACAGAACAACACAGGCTATAATCTCCGAGGATAAGTCAGTGCCCGAAGGCGATAGAAAAGAGAAAAAATATGTAACACAACTTGAAATGCAAAATCAAAGTACAGTCGGTAACAAAAGTGTCCGAACACTAGCAAAAATTCCTATGTAAAAAAATTTACACTTCATACGGTTTTGTTAAAGAAATCCTTATCGAAGAATGTTCTTACACTGACTAAGACCAGGATTCGACAAGGATTTATTTATACCGTATGAAGTGTACTTTTTTCACATAGGAATTTTTGCTAGTGTTCGGACACTTTTGTTACCGACTGTAACATAGAGTAAAACAGCAAAAAGGTTAAAGGTAGGAGAGAACGAGGCCCACTTTGGGTCTGCGTCTGTTCGTGGGATCGTTATGGTCAAATGCTGCTAGTGTGTCTAAAGCTCGGTTACAGTCGTCAACAAAAGTATCCGAGCACTAGCCAATAATCCCGATGTCAAAAAAGTACACTTAAAACTGTTTTGTTAAATAAATCCTTGTCGAATCCTGTTCTTAGATTGACTAAGAAAATGACTCGACAAGGATTTATTTAACAAATGAGTATTAAGTGTACTTTTTTTGGACAGAGATTATTGCTAGTGCTCGGATACTTTTGCTGCCGACTGTATCTGAGGAACTTCGACATTTTAATAGTCAAAATAATCCTATAAAAAATTCTTTATAAACGGTACTGGTGGCAGTATAATAAAATAAGAGTGAAATTTTAAAACCACTGGAATACATCTATTTGTTAATTTGTTAATACTTTTTTTTTTCTTTGCATTGTTTTGTAAAATAAGCACTTTTATTACAGTGCAGCCACATATCCTAAAACTAACAGTGAGGACGCGTCCAAAATGTGGGAGGGATGCCAGCTTGGCCGGCAGTTTGAAATTTGGAAAACATCCAATAATTCCGCGCTGTGTTATTGCTCATTTTCTCTGAGTCAGATGACTGTCACCCCTATTTTAGCATCGGACTCGTTGAGTTAGCACTTACGCAAATACTTCCATGGTTTCATGAAATGTGGTCGAAGAATAAACAGGTGTTTTAGGCATTTTGAGTGATAAATTTCTTTTATGTTTAATTACAATAATTTCTGTTTTAATGTTTTATTATTAGTATATATATTTTTTTTCTAATCGAAATACAAATTAATGTATATAATGTTATTACGATACAAATAAGCATAAGTTATTGTCTCTATACTAAATAAACAGTAAATGAATGCATTTAAGCACAGTCGGTAACAAAAGTATCCAAACACTAGCAAAAATTCCTATATGAAAAAAGTAGAGTTAATACTGTTTTATTAAATAAATCTTTGTCGAATCATGTTAGTCTAAGAACATGATTCGACAAGGATTTATTTAATAAAACGGTATTACCTCTATTTTTTTTACATAGGAGTTTTTGCTAGTATTCGGATACTTTTGTTACCTACTGTATGTTAAAAAGTTACAACTAATTGGAGTTGGTAAAGGGAATTTCAGTATTGAAACCCGAATAAACTACAACGTCACTGCACTGAAGACGGTACGCTAAAGACTACCGAAACAGCTGTATGCATTTTAAATATTTTTCTTTGACGTTTCTGACGTAGTAGTTTATTCGGGTTTTAATATTCCAACGCCAAGTCTCCTGTTATTAATTTCAGTATTGATTGAGAGGAGTCTCGTATTTCGATAATATGAAAACGAATGGCAAAGCGAATACTAGTAAACATATTCACTACAATGGAGCAAAGGGTAGCGTACTACACCATGGTTACATCATAGTTTTGTCACTGATCGATGACAAAGCCATCTGGTGCTGGCGGTATCTGAACTACTTAGGCTGAAACTGCGCATGCTCGAATAGAATTTATTTACTCGCGCGATGCTCCAATTTAAAATTAAAATAGAATTGTGTTTGAACGAATTCACATCTAAAGGGGAAAATTCATGTATTTTTTAAAATATTCATATTTCGCATACTTTCCCGTATTTTAAGATAAGATTTTACAATTAATTTTAAAAAAGTACTTTTTGAATATTTCTTACAACTTATATAATTATTAAAATCTTAATCTCTTCAATTTTTCATTCATTACGGATCAAGAGAAAATCTATGGAATTTTGAATTCGGTTGCTTTGCTTTGTTGTGATGTTCGAACCATAGATATAGTAATAGGACATAGATTGATCATGGAGGAGGGGGGGGGGGAATTATACATTTTTACTCCGAGAAAGACGGTCATTTTACCATGTTTTTATTAACTTCGATTCTTGTTTGTTTGTATATTTGTGTGTTTGTTTGTTTGTCCAGTACAAATCTTGCAATCGATTTTTAACTAACTTCCCCACTAGCTAGATATTTGAAACTTTCAGGACAGCTCAGAACACGGTGACAATACATTTTTTTAATACTTTTAGTCAACTGTTTCAGGTCCCGCTGCCTTCGGCAGCGTTTATATGATTCGATAGAAAATTTATTTATCTAACTTCTCGACTAGTTAGACATTTGAAACTTTCAGAATAGTTCAGAACACGGTGAAAATGCATTTAAAAAATATTTTTAACCAACTGCTCCGGGTTCCTGCTGCCTTCTGCAACGTTACCAGTACAAAGCTCACAATCGATTTTTCACTAACTTTCCGACTAGCTAGACATTTGAAACTTTCAGGATAGCTCAGAGCACGGTGACAATACAATTTTTTTTTATATTTTTAGTCAACTGTTTCAGGTACTGCCTTCGGCAGCGTTTATATGATTCAACAGAAAATTTATTTAAATAACTTCCCGACTAGCTAAACATTTGAAACTTTCAGAATAGTTCAGAAACGGCGAAAATGTATTTTTTAAATATTTTTAACCAACTGGTTCGGGACCCTGCTGTTTTCGGCAGCGTTACCAGTACAAAGCTTGCAATCAATTTTTAACTAACTTCCCGGCTAGATAGCCATTTGAAACTTTTATAATAGCTCAAAACACGATAGCAATGATTTTTTTTAATACTTTTATCGAATTGCTCCGGGTTCCCGCTGCCTTCAGTAGCGTTTATATGATTCAACAGAAAATTTATTTAACTAATTTCCCGATTAGCTAGACATTTGAAACTTTCAGAATAGTTCAGAATACAATGCATTTAAAAAATATTTTTAACCAATTGCTTCGGGACCCTGTTGCCTTCGGCAGCGTTACCAGTACTTGCAATCAATTTTTAACTAACTTCCCAGCTAGATAGCCATTTGAAACTTTTATAATTGCTCAAAACACGATAGCAATGAATTTTTTTAATACTTTTATCCAATTGCCCCGGGTTCCCGCTGCCTTCAGTAGCGTTTATATGATTCAACAGAAAAATTAAAAACATGGTACAGTCGGTAACAAAAGTGTCCGAACACTAGCAAAAATTCCTATGTAAAAAAAGCACACTTCATACGGTTTTGTTAAATAAATCCTTGTCGAATCCTGTTCTTAGTCAGTCTGAGAACATGATTCGATAAGGATTTATTTAACAAAACCGTATTAAATGTACATTTTTTACATAGGAATTTTTGCTAGTGTTCGGACATTTTTGTTACCGACTGTATATAAAACGTTCTTTTTATCTTGTAATCATTTACCAGTTAATTACCGTCTTTCTCCAAGTGAATATACACACGGGAATACACAGGGATAATTTAGCAAATAAAATTTCTGAATATTTTATGTACTAAAGATGAATGAAAAACTCTAGATACTGTTTCAAATTCATTTTTCTTTTCTTATTTTTTAACTATATGCATTAACTTAGTTAATATTTAAAGTTAATTCTTTTTATATATTAAAACTAAGGAGATTTACCTGCGCCTCTGATAACTATATTTAAAATAATTTTTAAAATGTTATATTACCTACTAATTTAAAAGCTTAAAAAACATTTAAAAAAAAAAATGTATTCCACTGAATATGAAGACGGTAATTATTTCATGGTAATAATAAAGCAACTGATTATGAAAATTTATATTTTTCACAAATTAGTCAAATATAACTTACTTATGAAAACCCATTACCTTTCCTTTCATTCATTTATTAGTACAGTTGAAAGCCGCTCAACACATCAGCATTTTAAAAATTCATCAACATTCTATTCTATTACAATTGTCGAGTTTCAATACCTGGCAATTGCCGAGTTTTAATTGTTTGGCTGGTGCCAAACAATTTTTTCGGCATAAAAAATCTTTGCATGATAACATGAGGATGATAGATCTATATAAATTACTATATCTATGGTTAGAACAAGTTAGTGTACAGTCGGTAACAAAAGAGTCCGAACACTAGCAAAAAATATGTAAAAAAAGTACACTTCATACGGTTTTGTTAAATAAATCCTTGTCGAATCCTGGTCTTAGTCAGTGTAAGAGCATGATTCGATAAGGATTTATTTAACAAAATCGTATGAAGTGTACTTTTTTGACATAGGAATTTTTGCTAGTGTACGGACACTTTTGTTACCGACTGTATATTATATTTGTTCATTCCTAAATGTTATTTTAGTTATGGATTTGGTTATAAAGCGATTACAAATATATTTTGTTTAGATGATAAAATTTTTGCTAATGGTTCCGTCTGAGTCTAATTGGTTTTATAGAACATGAGATAATGCTTTTATATATATATATATATATATAATAATAATAATAATAATAAAGTCATCTTTTATGAGCGATTGCTTTCCTAACATTTTAATTTCTTTCTTTTACCAAAATTTTAATTTCGAAAAATGCGTGCATTAACATTTTCTTCTTAAATTACTAATACGTGTATTTTTCGTATTTACAGTACTATTTACAACATTAGAAGATCGATTTAAAAAATTATATTTTACACTAATTAATTCTGGCTCTAAGTAAACACTGTAGATTTGATTATTTACTTGAAATTATTAGAGTACATTTGACTATAAATACGAAATATGTTAGATGTTAGCTAATAATAATGTGATTGTTTACTTGAGATTATTAGCTAGCATCTAACATGTTTTGTATTTAAAGTCAAATGTATGCTAATATTTTCAAGTAAATAATCACATCTATAATGTTCTTTTAGGGCTATAATTAATTCTTACTTTCATTAAAAACAAAAGAGATAATATTTTTAGAGAAAGAACAGTAGGGACGGGTTTTTCACAGCTTTTAAGTTCGACAGAAAAAGTGTCCGAGCACTAGCAAAAACTCCTATATAAAAAAAAGTACCTTCCGAGTCCGCTGAATTCCAGTGCCAGATGAAGCAACCATCAAGCTAACACTTAAACTACTGCTAGATGGCAACACATACACACCGACAACATTCTTGCGATTTAGGGATAAATTATATATTTCCATCTAAAAATTCACTTATTATATTCAATTTTAAGTTCATAATTGCATTTTTTTTTTTTTTTTAAATAAATAAAGTTAAAGCGCTTTATCGTAAACATTTTTAATAAAATATTTAATATTTAAAATTTTTTGGAGTTAATTTCTTTCAAAAGTGGACAAGAAGACCATATTTTTCTTTTTCTATTGATGCAATTATTTTTTTTTTAATTTTCTTGATAGAAATCACATGAAACGTATCAAATAAAATAACACATTAAGCATTTTTTTTTTTTTATAATATTCTTATACTATTAAGTGAGCAATATGTGTATATTTCACTGATCTCGAAAACGGTAGCTCGGACAGTCACGAGATTTAACACAAAGGTGCCCCCCGAAGGGTCATTGTGCACATCGAAGTCAGATTTTCGAATTTTTGATTAGTTTTTTCTTAATTAATTAAAATGTAAAAATAATAACCTTCTAATTTCTGATAAAAAAGCCATTTAAATTTTAACATTTTATCCATAATTTAATTGTTGCCAATTTTTTTTTTTCGACAAAATAATAATAATTAAAAAAAAAAAAAAAACGTACATTTATTTAAAATGAGGAAAATAAATCAGAAATATTAGAAAATAAATTAGAAATATCAGTCGCATCGTTACAAATAAGCTACCAAATGAAAGTGAAAATTTTTGTAAATCCGATGCATTAAACAGCTTATCAATCGGATGATTAGTTTTTTCTTAATTAATTAAAATGTGAAAATAGTAACCTTCTAATTTCTGATAAGACATTTAAATTTTAGCATTTTATCCATGATTTAATTGTTGCCAATTTTTTTTTTTCGACAAAACAATAATAATAATAATAATAATAATAATAAAAAAAAAAAAACGTACATCTTATACTATTAAGTGAGCAATATTTGTATATATATTTCACTGTTCTCGAAAACGGTAGCTCGGACAGTCACGAGATTTAACACAAAGGTGCCCCCCGAAGGATCATTGTGCACATCGAAGTCAGAATTTCGAATTTCTGTTTAGTTTTCTTTTATTTAATAAAAATATGAAAATAATAAGCTAATAATAGCAAAAAAATAGCCATTTAAATTTAATCCGTAATTTAATTGTTGCCAAAAAAAAAAAAAAAAAAGAGTTTATTGTTTTTTCCAACAGGAAAATAAATACATTTATCTAAACATGAACAATACTACACACTACTGATCGCATAGCTTCCAAATTTGGCATATAGGTACCTTGGTCCCTGCAGGTGTGCACCTCATCGAGATTTTTTCGAATTTCAAATCTGAATTTTTTAAATTAATGTTTTTTCGATTTTAAACATTGGCCTTTATGTTTCATTTTTCATGAATTTATTCTTCGATTGTAATCGTCTGCGTATCTTAGCAACGGCTATATTATGCAATTTATTTTTTATTTAATACATTTATTTGAGGGCGAATCTTCTTTCTCTTTTTAATTTATTATCTTATATATTAAAAGAATTTATGAAAACTAAAGGCAGTCCGTCTGGCCGTTCTATCCGGGCGATTTCCTTCATTTTTTTTTTAAATGAAAGGTATTTAGACACAGATATGTCATCAATCATTGAAATTTACTCAACTCCCACCTTACTCAAGTTATACTCAAACGCGATTCTTCCCTGTACATTTCCTATGGGACACATTCACTCAAACAATTCGAATTCTCATAGCTCCTCTTCTATTGAATGGATCTTGATCGTTTCACTCTCAGAACACTCAGTGAATCAAGCTCTTTCTTTTGAGCTATTAACTGCTTAAATTCGTTGAGTCTGAGGAAAGTTATGCGTGCAGAATCAACTTTACATTCAATTTTTTCAAGATTTTCCTTTACTCAAACCTCTATAACTAGAGTTCTAATTAATGTAGGCTGTTGACACAAGTCTAAGAACACTCAGTGGATCAAGCTCTTTCTTTTGAGCTATTAACTGCTTAAATTCGTTGAGTTTGAGGAAAGTTATGCGTGCAGAATCAACTTTACATTCAATTTTTTCAAGATTTTCCTTCACTCAAACCTCTATAACTAGATTTCTAATTAATGTAGGCTGTTGACACAAGTCTAAGAACACTCAGTGGATCAAGCTCTTTCTTTTGAGCTATTAACTGCTTAAATTCGTTGAGTTTGAGGAAAGTTATGCGTGCAGAATCAACTTTAATCAGTTTCCCCCCGGGGGAAACGGGTGGGAAACCATTTCCCACCCGTTTCGGGTTAAAAACACGTTTACGAGCTTAACTAAGCTTCAAATTGCTTCACGGTGAAGAAATTCTACATATGGGGACTAGAGTCGAATACTAAAAAATCAATATCTGCGAATTTGGAATTTTCGATTTTAAAGGGGGAAAAAGGGGGAAAGTAGATTTGGAGGAGAGGGGAAAGGGGGGAAATTAGTTTGAGAGGGAAATCCGTTCTAGACCCACACATGTAGCACCTCATTTTAAAGGTCTTGAAATTTCATGTCGATTGGGGATGTTTGTATACAGTATAATGCGACCCCTGGTGGTAAAAAATGGAACTAAGTGATTTTGGAACTAAGTGAAATGGAACTAAGTGATCTTGGTATTTCCTCACCGTTGGTGATGTTCGTACAGAACAAACTGCGCCCCCTGGCGGTGGAAAGTGCAACTAAAGGATTTTACAGTTGACACCACCATGTGACACCTTATTTGAAAGGTCTTGGAAATTCAAGGTGATTGGTGATTTTCGTATAGAACATACTGTGCTCCCTGTTGGAGGAAAGTGGATTTTGCAGTGCGTAAGTAGCATGCCTGCTATACGGTGCCGCAGCCACAGGCAGCGGTAACACGAGTCAGAGGTTCGTTCGGTTCAAGGTTAATTTTTGAGAATTTTTTCATGTTAATAGCTGTCTGCATATACGTGCCACAGGCACTGGGATACGAACCCGAGTTCCGTTCTGTTTGAAGTATTTTTTATTTGTTACAGATAATGATTATTATTATTATTATTATTATTTTCTTTTTTTTTTTTTTTGTGATCTTTTCATTTAAAAATAGAAATTCAAACAAAATCGAGTTAAAGATATAAAACCATACAAATTTAAGGTGCATTTAAGGTTATTATCATGGGCCCGGGCAACACCGGGTGGGTTCTTTCGGTTGCAGGTTAATTTTTGGGAATTTTTTTTTACGTTATTAGCGGCTCACGTATGTGCTGCCACAGACACCGGTGTCACAAGACTGAGTTTCGTTCGGTTCGAGGTAATTTTTTTGTTACAGCTGATTATTTTTTCGCGTTGCCTTTATTTAAAAATAGAAATTCAAACAAAATCGAGTTAAAGATATAAAATCATACAAATTTAAGGTTCAATTAAGGTTATTATCATGGGTACAGGCAACGCCGGGTTGGTCAGCTAACATGTAGCCTTAGTATTAAAAGAAACAGAAAATAAAAGATAGCAACTGTTTTATTTGGAGTCAGTTTGACGTCACATTGACAGTACTTTGTAGAAAGTGATGTCATACATAGTATTTTAATTTATAACCATTTTTCCGAATTTCTTTTTTTTTAAGTGAAATGTTGTAAATTAAATTAGATGTTTTAACTTGAAATACATTTAAATAATGATTTAATAAATAATTTAATGATATAATTAATAAACGATTTTTGAAACATTACGGTCAATAAAGTGACCGTCGAAGTCGACGGGGTCCAGCTAGTATTTATTGAAAATAAAATGGTAATGCAGTAGAAAAAATTAAATATATTAAATTTAAAATTTAAAAACGTATTTATAACAGTTATGTTTATGTTAATTTTTGTAGTATAACAACAATTATTTTTCATTTGTTAATTTAATTTCTTTAAAAGTTTTTTTTTTTCTAATTTATAGTATTTGTCAGGAAATAATGGTAGTATATAGTAGAAAGGATTAAACTGATTGGAATTTATTTGTTTTTATGTATTTAATTCCTTCTAAAAGAAAATCTACTTTTTATTTTATTTCATTACATTGGTCGGAATCAAATTGTAATACAGTGTAAATAGCATGAGCAATAAAATACTTGGTTCAAAAACTAAAATATTTAATAGACGCTGAGATACACTTATCTTTAAAATCGTAGTTCTTAAATAATGGCAGACCCACCTATCGTCAATAAATACCCATATTGAAATACATAGGAAAGAGATTTCTGCAGGCAGTGGGAACCTGCTCCCGATACAGTGCGGCCAGAGAAAGAGCTGCCGTAGTCAGCGAGTACCCGATGCGAGGTCTAGAGCGATTCCAATGTAATTATTTTAGTTTTTATTTATAATGTGATGTGAAAAATAAATAATGATCCAATTCTTTTGGAGATTCATTTAAATATAGTGGCCAGCAAAGCGGGCGTAGCCTGCTAGTTTTAATTAAAAAACGAGATTTAAATTTAAAATTAAATAAGCAAAACCATGTCAGGTCTTTCTCACTGTTAAATTAATTCTTTACCATGTTTTTATTAACTTCTATTCTTGTTTATGGGTTTGTCAAGTACAAATCCTGCGATCGACTTTTAATTAACTTCCCGACTCAGAATAACTCATAGCACGGTAAAAATGCATTTTTTAAATATTTTTAGCCAACTCTTTTGAGTCCCTGTTGCCTTCGGCAGAGTTTATTATATAGTTTAATGGTTATGTAACTTCCTGTGTAGCTAGACATTTGAAACTTTTAGAATAGCTCAAAACACAGTGACAATGAACTTTTTTAAAATGCTTTTAGCCAACTGTTTCGGGTCCCCGCTGCCTTCGGCAGCGTTTATTATATAGTTACATGGTTATGTAACTTCTTGTGTAGCTAGACATTTGAAACTTTTAGAATAGCTCAGAACACAGTGACAATGCATTTTTTTTAACACTTTTAGCCAATTGTTTCGGGTCCCCTCTGCCTTCGGCAGTGTTTATTATATGATTCAACAAATATGTAACTTCTCGACTAGCTAGACATTTGAAACTTTCAGAAAAGCTCAGAACACGGTGACTATTTTTTTTTTTTTTTTTTTTTTTTTTTTTAATAGTTTTAGCCAATTGTTTCGGGCTTTCGCTTCCTTCGGCAGCGTTTATATGATTCACCAATCATGTAACTTTCTGACTAGCTAGACATCTGAAACTAATATTTAAAATAGAAGTTGGTCAAGAAAATATTAAATACTTTTATAAAACAGGATTTTGCATATATAAACATTTTGTCATGTAGAAGCGTTTTGAATCTTAAAACGTAATTTTAAAAAAAGAACAAAAGTAGAAATAAATGTTATCTATTTTTTCTTTTAAATATTCCCAACATTTTTGTTTCGATTTCACTGAGATAATCAAATTTTTATACGCATTTACACAAGTCTTTAAAAAACAGTAGTATTAAAAATTTATAATTCAATCTTGTTCCTGTATTGGAGTATTTTATAGTTTTATTCATAAATTACAGTTTATAAATTAACTCATTATTAAAAGTTCTTAGTTACTTCAAAGTAGCTAAGAACAAGTTATTTCTCCGTATTCTTGCATCAACATAAATAAATAAAAATTTCATTTCATTTTTTAATAAGCATAAGTATTTTATTTGTTAAATCGAACTTACTAACAGAGTTGTTAACCCTCCGAAATTTTATATCATGATTTCTTTTAAATTTATCTACGTCTTAATCACAGAATTTGCAATAATAAATAAAAAGAATGTTTATGTGAAAAAATATTGGTATTCAAAAATCCGGAGGGTTGGTAATTCTGTACTAATTATTTATATAGTTTACATACCTTGTCTTGAAATACTTGCGATTCACTTTTCCCGTTGTGTTGGATTACTTGGAATTTCATGGAAGCTTATTTTATCACTGTGACGTGACTATCCGAAGCACAAAATGGAATAACACAATAAACCATATTTTAACATAATACAGATATGAACTGTACAAAAAAGGGGAAAAAAAAAAAAAAAAAAAAAAAAACTTTCACATCTGTTAAATTAATAAAATATAAGCTATAAAGTAACAGCGAAACCCAGTTGAATAATGGGATATAAACAGAAATTTATGCCCGTATCAAGCGCTATCTACCGCCTGTGTACTGTTGCCAAGTTTTCGAGCCACGCGAAAGGCTCGGTTTAAGTTTACGAGGCTATGGTACAACTTATGAGCGAAATGTGACTTCCAGTTTACACAAACACTTCTTATTTTTAACTCAGTGCAGCTTGGAATCACTACTACCACACTTCACGATTCGTATGCAAATTACTTCATTTAATAAATATACATTCAACAGTTATCTTATATTTTAATATTATTATAAAAGATTTTCGGTGTGAGCTCTAATTAAAAATTACAGTAGAATAATTGGGGTAATTTTGTATTAGGCTTAGAATTTGGTTAGGGTTAGGCCGTGACCGTGAGTAATTTTGAAAACTAAATGTCGTATTTATCAGATCTGATAACTGAAATTATGTTGAGATGATTTAGCATTTTACTTTATTTATTGATTTACTTTACAATAAAATCTACTTTATTATTGAAATGCTAATACATATTTTTACTGGAGGAAAATAATTTAAATTTTTATAAATTAAATTTATTCAGTTACAAAACTAATTATTGGCTCGTTTTCAAAATATATAACAGATATTAATTGAAAACAAAGAAATTTATCCTGCAATCTTACTAGGAAACCACACTTTACTGTAATAATAAAAATAATCCAAAAAAGCATCATTCGAAAGGCCATATATAAACATGTTTCTTGAAGCATAAAACAATCGCCCTCGTCAGGTTGTATCCGTGTTATAAATTCAGAAAGTTTCATAATAATCGGTGCAACCCCACCAGTATCCATAAAACCACGCCTTACTGAAATAATGAATGAAAGCCAAAACAAGCAATAATCGAAAGGTCATAGACAAACGTGTTGTTTAATGCATAAATCTGTTCTACATTTCAGCTTTGAAATACATTCTATCGAGATATGATATCTGAAACTTCGTAATTTAAAATCTAAAAATTGATAAAAGTCATTGTTCCGACAGGTTTAATCGGAACACCTGTCACTTCTTTCTGTTTACTGCGTTTTCATCCAAACTTAAATATAGATTTCTCGAGAACGGGCTCACGAGGGCAAACGGTTTAGTTGTCGAAAATCACTTTAGATTATGCCTTCTTGAATGAACACCATTTGATTGATTTCTATTGTTACACTATTGAGATATTTATTGAAATTTAATTTTTCCGACTGAGTGAAAATAATGCCTGGACCGGGACTCGAACCACGGATCTTTGACTTACAAGGTCAAGGCTCTACCAACTGAGCTATCCAGGCCGACATCCCGGTCAGCATTACTCACTCAGACAACCTTATAGGCTGAAACAATCTGGTCTATCATTTAGATAGCTCAACAGAAATAAGCCGCAGGAGATGGGAAACACCATTAAACAATGGGAGAAAGAAATACAATTTTTAATAAAATCACACAATAATCTGTGGAAGGAAATCATATTTATTGAAATTTAATTTTTCCGACTGAGTGAAAATATGCTGACCGGGATGTCGGCCTGGATAGCTCAGTTGGTAGAGCCTTGACCTTGTAAGTCAAAGATCCGTGGTTCGAGTCCCGGTCCAGGCATTATTTCCGACTCAGTCGGAAAAATTAAATTTCAATAAATATGATTTCCTTCCACAGTTTATTGTGTGATTTTATTTTAAAAAAAATCTGATGTGGGCACCACATGACTTCCTTATACACTCTTAGAAATATACATAATGTTAAAAACATTGTCACTGGACCCGAAACAGTTGGCTAAAAATATTTTTAAAAAATGCATGCATACGTAAAAAAAAAAAAAATAAATAAATAAATAAAATTGTGCCTTGAGGGGACTCATGTCAAAGTTGTGCCTTGGGGGGGGGACTCATGTCAAAGTTGTGCCTTGGGGGGACTCATGTCAAAGTTGTACCTTGGGGGGACTAATGCCAAAGTTGTACCTTGGGGGGGACTCATGTCAAAGTTGTGCCTTGGGGGACTCATGTCAAAGTTGTACCTTGGGGGGACTAATGCCAAAGTTGTACCTTGGGGGGGACTCATGTCAAAGTTGTGCCTTGGGGGACTCATGTCAAAGTTGTGCCTTGGGGGGACTCATGTCAAAGTTGTGCCTGGGGGGGACTCATGTCAAAGTTGTGCCTTGGGGGGGGACTCATGTCAAAGTTGTGCCTTGGGGGGGGACTCATGTCAAAGTTGTGCCTTTTGGGGACTCATGTCAAAGTTGTACCTTGGGGGGGACTCGTGTCAAAGCTGTGCCTTGGGGGACTAATGTCAAAGTTATGCCTGGGGGGGACTCATGTCAAAGTTGTGCCTTGGGGGGGGACTCATGTCATAGTTGTGCCTTGGGGAAGTTTTAAATGTCTAGCTGGTCGGGAAGTTAGTTAAAAATCGATTGCAAGATTTGTACTGGTAACGCTGCCGAAGGCAGCAGGAACCCTACACAGTTGGCTAAAAGTATTAAAAAACGCATTTTCACCGTGTTCTAATCTAGTCTGAAAGTTTCAAATGTCTAGCTAGTCGGGAAGTTAGTTAAATAATTTTTCTGTTGAATCGCATAAACGCTGCTGAAGGCAACAGGTATCGGAAACAGTTGGCTAAAAATATTTGAAAAATGCATTGTCAACGTGTTCTGAGCCTTTCTGAAAGTTTCAAATGTCTAGCTTGTCGGGAAGTCAGTTAAATTGCAAGATTTGTCTAAACCGTTTCTGAGTTATTACCGTTTTTTGATACATTATAGCCAAAACCTATGTATTTTTGTCATTATGAACCTAATTTTCCTAAATATCTCCAAATCCGAAAATCATAGAAAGTCCAAAAAGGGAGGTGCACAACTAGATGTTATAACAAACCTATGTACCAATTCGCAACTTTCTACGTCCAACCGTTTTTGAGTTATGCGACATACCCACACACACACAGACACACACACATACAGACGTCACGAAAAATCGTGTAAAAACCCTTATATCTCTAAAACGAGAGCTCGTGTTAAGATGACACTTGCAGGTGTGCAACTAGACATCATGACAGTCACACGTATAAATTGGCAACATCCAGCGATCATTCGTTTTCGAGCAATGTGAAATACAAAATCCATTTCGCAAATCGGGATTACTATACTTCCTTATACTTTGTATAAGGAAGTAAAAAATACTATTGAGATAGTTTCCTATTTAGAAACATTTTCTTTAAAATATTTCGATTAATAAATGCTAAATAATGCTACTACTTATAATAATTAAAGTCAGAGTAAATAGAAGAAATATTACTTTTTTTTTTTTTTTTTTAATATATCAATACTTGCTATAGTTTTATTTTTATTTATTTATTTATTTATTAATTTTTATTATTTATTTATTTATTTATTTATTTATTTTTATTTATTTATTTATTTATTTTATTTTATTTTTTTTTTTTGGGGGGGGGGGGGGTATTTACTCTCTCTCTCTCTCATTCCTTCTGTCATAATTGTTATGACTGGCAAAAATTGTCTAAGGAAAAAGTAATGACCATATTTATCTAGTTTTAGACACAAAACACTATACTCCTCTAAGGTTGTAGTATACCGGAAGACCCATAAATTTGTCCCGATTAAAAAAATATCCTTAAAAAATTTATCTGTATATGAAATTGCGGTTTGTACCTTTAGGCCTGTCATGGAGTCGGATTTTGTATGAACTAAGAAAAAGATAGTTCATAAGTTCTCCGATAGATGTCTCTGTAAAATTAAATTTCAGGGGGTAGGGATATTTTAAGAAGGAAGCTTTAAACGAGAAAGATTACTGACAATTTGCTTTAAATCAACTTCTAAGATTACAGAATACAAAATAACTACAATGCTCGCATTGGTTTTAAAATGGCTCGTTTGATAAAAATATGTTATGCGAATAATGAATCAGCAGTAAAAGTATTGAGAAAATTTATCATTGAAAAATAATAAGAGAACATACTCGCTAACTTGGCATTTTTGGCTACCGGAAAAATTTGATAGAAATATTCATTTTATTTATTCAGTGAACTGTAACAGTTTTCACTGATTAAATAAAATTAAAATTAACAAAATATTAAAATTTTCCGGTAGTCAAAAGGTGCTAAGTTGACAACTATGTAGTCCATTTGTTGAAAGAAATTCTGGATTTTGGCGAAACAGTTTGAAGAAACCGAATGCTTAGGATCGTTCATGCAGTGGCTGGCCGAAGTTGACAGAAAAAAAGCGAACCAGCAGAGTAGCAACATAAATGGAATATTAGTATAAATATTTACACAACGTTAAAGACGTCAATGTAAAAATATTAAGCGCAGACTGTAGTTTCGGTAACGTAAAGTGTACTGACATCAGTGTAGATCATCATCATCATCATCACATGAAGTTCCGAAGTACCTAAGGTTAGAGCCCCTAAATAAAATAATAAGCTGGCGCATCACCGCCATTTTTTTTTTTTTTCCTCCGAAGAGGACAGCATTCCCGCTTGGCGTCCTTATCGCTTCCCTAATGATTTTAAGAAATCTTGATCTGAAGCTAATCCGGTCAAGATAAGAGCAATAAGCAACAATAATATTCCTAAAAACACATTTTTTTTAACAGTACATTCTCAGGATGTCATTTTATTCTGAGGATATCCTATCCTATGGATGTACTGGGGTAAGATGTGTTGTTAGGGCGGTTTCTGTTTCTTTTACAAAATGTCGCCAAAACTCAAATATACAGTAATAGAAGGTCTGTGAACAATTTATATTCACTTCTTGAATGATTATAATAGTTTATCGCTAAACAAACTTGCATATCATAGTTTACTTAGCTGAAATTATGAAATATAATAAAATAAGTTACTCTAAAGTAACGTACGACGATAAAAAAAATTGTTTGTGGTTTGTTTATCAGAGAAACGCTCTGGGTACATGTGGCAACCCTAAGTAGTGTTGGGCATAATTGATTAAAAAGTAATTGAATTACAATCAAATTAGAATTATTTTACTAACAAGTAATTGATTACAAATAAATTGAATAAGTAATTCAATTTATTTTAATCAATTACTTGTTAATTGATTGACAGTAAAATAATTATAATTGTAATTTAATTGTAATTCAATTACTTTTTAATCAATTATGCCCAACACTGACTCTAAGGCAACAAAATGCCTGATGCGCCAGCTCGTATATATAGGAGCCTTAGTCATCAGTGCAGATCATCATCGTCATCATTACGTGACGTTCAGGAGTACCTAAGGTGGTGAAGACCAATGCTCACCTCCACCTGAATTTGGAAAAAGCATAATAGGAATTTGCATGAATAAGCAATTTCGATTTTCTTGACAGAAGGGAGTTCAGGCAGAACTGGACGTGATGATATGATGAAAAGTGCAGATGAGAAAATGGATTATTGCTCATATATATAGGTAGAGAAGCTGAGATTTTTGAGTCAGAGTAGCAACCAATAAGAACTGAAACTGGAGCTGTAAACTAATAGGGATTTGGGATGTTGGAAGCTATGTAAAAATTAAGAATATGTGGATTTTATGTAATTTTTCCAACAAACCGAGAGAGGGATTACAGGATCTAAACAAATGTTAAGGAAACTGTGAGTGCTTTTAGAAAATGAAGCCAAATTTTGAATTAGGGGTCATGTACATATTAAAACGCTTGCTGTGATGAACCGAGTGTTGACGCACTTGAGAACAGAAAATTTCCTCTTGTATAAAATTAGCTCTTTAATTAATTAATATTAAATCAAACATGAAGATGAATATATACAGTGAGAAATTTATATACATATGAGTACCCATGTACTCATGTAATAATAAGAATAAACCAACGGAATAAATCCGTGACTCGGGCGCGCCAATTGCACCCTACGTTTCAGGCCGAAGGCCAAAGTCTCTCTCTCTGCGAAAATACCTTCTCCCGCTCACGGCGGCTTCCAAGGTTGGTTGGTTGCATAAAATAAACTTAGGAGTGGTTGGTTGCATGACACCCCCCAACTAAGATTGAGATACGCCAAGCGTATGAAAATCTGATAATTATTAGCAATCAACTGACACATAAATATTTAAACACATGAAAATAAAAACAATGCCAAATAAATACTTGACAACAGATGTACAGAAGTCTTGGCACAATACCGGAACAAATATAGATATTTCAACACAAGAAATAAATGAAAAAATAAAATAGACAATTCACAACAGACGTAAAGAAGTCTTCATATAATACCGGAACAAATATTTATAATACTAAACTCACAAAAAAAAACTAAATTACTAAATAGAACCAAAGTTATTTGTAAATAGCAAAACTTATTATTGGCATAGTCGCGACAATCTATCAGCGTTTTTCAGTTTTGCACCAGGGCAATGCGATATGTAAATATCATATCTTTGTAAAGATAGTGCCCATCTTTGGAGTCTAGGAGATTGAGGTGCAGTTTTTTGTAAATAAACAAGAGGATTATGGTCCGTTATAATCTCAATACGAGTTCCGAAAACATAATTTTCAAATTTCTTTATAGACCATACTACAGCATAGGCCTCACTTTCTATAGTAGACCAATTACACTGTACATTAGTGAGCTTCTGACTAATAAAACTAATTGGACGTAGATTACCTTCATTATCTCTTTGCGAAAGACACGCACCGACGCCATGGGAACTGGCATCACATTGAATGGTAAAGGGTTTATTTGGATCTGGAGTATAAAGCTTAGGAGCTTCGCACAACATTTCTTTAAGTTGTCGAAATGCTATCTCTTCCGTCTGTGTCCACGGTAAATTTTCCGGAACCTTCTTTTTAGTTAAATCGGTCAACGGTTTGGCAATTTCAGCATAGTCTTTAATGTAACTTCTATAAAAGTTAAAAAGACCAAGAGCGCTTTTTAAAGCTGTTTTAGTTTTCGGCAATTCAATATTTTCAATAGCAAGTAACTTTTCAGGATCAGGTTGATGTCGTCCAGATCCTATTGCATGGCCTAGATATTTAATCTCTGATCTGCACAATACACATTTTTTAACATTTACGGTAAATTTTAGTTCAGTTAGCTTAGTTAAAATTGCATCTAAATGTATAAGATGTGATTTCCAATCATTAGAAAAAATCGCGATATCATCGAGATATGCTTTGCAATATTCGCGATGTTCATTCAGAGCTTCATTCATTATTTTCTGAAAACTTGCAGCCGCATTTCGTAATCCGAAGGGCATTACCTTCCAGCGATATTGAGAACGGTGTGTCTTGAAAGACGTAAAATCACGACTTTTCTCTTCTAAGGGAATTTCCCAATATCCTTTTAACACATCTAAACAAGTAATAACATGTGCACGACCGACTTCATTAATTAAGTCTGTAATGTTCTCCATAGGGTAATCAAAAGGTTTGGTTACCGAATTGAGTAAACGAAAATCTATACATAATCGTACACTTCCATCCTTCTTAGCTACGCACACTACTGGATAAGCTATTTCGGCTTCACTCGGCTCAATAAGACCTAAGCTTTCTAATTCTTCTATTTGTCTGTCAACTTCAGGTTTAAGTGATTCGGGTATTCTATACACATAAGGCTTTTTCTTTCAGTACCTGGCATTAGACGAATTTTATGTTCTCCAACATTAGCAACTTGAACTTTACCCGAAAATAATGGTACATGCTTATGCAAAAGTTCGAGCAATTCTGTTTGTTTCTCCTTTCCTAAATGACTAATGTCTACATCAAAGTCAGTTTTATTTTCCTTAATAGGGGTTGGGTGGATTTCTCCGAATTCACAGTCATCTTCAAAAATTACACCTACCGTTTGTGCTCTAACATGGAATTTTCTTATCTTATTTACATGTACGTGTCGTATATTACCGTCAGGTAACTTAACTTTATACGAGTGAGGTTTAATTCTTTCTAAAATCTCACCAGGACCTGTCCATCTCGCATACAATTTATTAGTAGAATCCGGAATTAGTAAGTATACTAATTCTCCAATTTTGAATTCTTTCATTTCTTTGCGACGATTAAAATAATGAGCATAAGCTTCTTGCTTTTCCGCAGCAGTTAAAGATGCTAAATCGGCAGCTTTCTCTATGTTAATTTTTAATTCTTGTAAGTAATCTACAGCTGTATTACTTAAATTGAGAGGTAAAGGGATTTCTCCTGACCACGTTGATTTTAATACTGCTAATGGACCTCTAGCTTCGCGCCCATACATAAGCTTAAATGGAGAAACTCCTGTTGTACAGTTAGGAACTTCGCGATACGCGAAAAGTAAATACGGAATGTGTTTATCCCAATTTACAGGGTCAGTTTGTATTACATGATGAAGCATTTGTTTAAATACACGGTTAAATTTTTCAACAAGCCCATTCGAGGCAGGGTAAGCTGGAGTTGAGAAACGAGGACTTACTCCTAATCTTTTCTCAAACTCTTGTGTTAATTGAGACGTAAAATTAGTGCCTTGATCACTACATATCATTTCTGGGATTCCTGTACGCATAAATATTTCTAAAAGTGCATCACACGTGACCTAAGCCGATAGGCTTCTTAAAGGTATGACTTCGGGCCATCTCGAATGTTGGTCAATTAGACAAAGACAATATTTATGTTTTCTACCTGAGGGCGGCGCAATCTCTCCAATTAAATCGACACTCACTGTATGAAAAGGATAAGGAGGACGTACCACAGGCGTTATAGGTATTTTATCGGACGTTTTTTCCGGACTCCTCAACTGACATTTTTCGCAAGTTTTACAGAAATTTTGTACATCTCTTATTAGGTTAGGCCAATAAAATGATAGTTTTATCCTCTCTTTTGTTTTCCGCACTCTTAAATAATGTATTATCCTCTCCCGAAATTATTTTTTGATTACTACATTCATTTGCGATATGTAATAGCGATGACTCATTTAAATTACTTTCATTTCCTGCCTCATAAACATTTTGCGGCGCCAACAGCGTATTAGAATTTTCTGCGATAAACAAATCATTTAATATTTCTTTCTGATTTACTAATGTATCATAGAAGTGTGGAGTGATTAAACATGGAACATTTAATTTGTCAGTTATTGCAAATAATGAATCCGCGTGTGTAAATATACAACTGTTAGGATTTTTATAATAGACTGGAATTACAGCTAATCTCGCCTCAACTATTTCTCGAAATGCAGATTCTAACAGAATTTTGCCTTTGCTTTCTATGTGAAGATCAGGAATTAGGGCGCTATTTAGAACACAAATCTCAGTACCTGAGTCGATAATTGAAGGAATTTGTTTACCTGCGATATAAATATTAACCTTTTGTAAAGGGTATAAATTAAGTTTTTCTGATTTTTCACATTTCTGTAAATGTTTCGACATTACGTGGGTCACTACAGATTTTTTCTCTGTCACTTGTGCGTTACTTTTAGATTTTTTTATTTCCTCACTTTGTTTGTTAATTTTATCGAATCTGTTTCTACGATTCGGACAATCTTTAGCTAAATGAGAAATATCAGAGCAAATATAACACTCCCGCTTAAAAGAATATTTACTCTCATTATTAGAAGAATATTTTCTCAATGGAGGTGGGACGTATTTTTTATGGTTTTCTGTGACTGTTTCACGATAGACGCGTTTTTCATATTTTGTTTCATCAAATGATCTACCTTTAGCAGTGAAATATGTATCACACGTCTTAGCTAATTGTTCTGGGCGTAACCAATCTTCACCCTGTGTGACTGCAGCATGCATTGCCAGATCCTTATCTAGATTTTCAAATATTTTATCAGATATAATCAAATCTACTAACGACTCAAAATCATTTACATTTTGAATTTTACAATAATGGAGCCAACTGGACCTTAAACGAGAAGCAAACTGCTGGTGTGTCTCCCCAGATATTCTTGTAGCTTTCTTAAAATTTTCTAAACAAGTGAAAGGGGATGGTTCGTATTCTTTTAGAATTAATGACTTAATTTTCTCATAGTTCTTTAATTCTTCTTCGCTTACATAAATCAGAATATTCGCGGCTTTATCGCCAATTACTTTCAGTAAAATCTCCGATTTATATTCTTTAGGTACATTTTTATGCTTAAAAGCTCTTTCAATGGAATCGAAAAAAAGATTCCATGGTTCATTCTTTTTAGGTACTGGTATTACCAAAGTTAATATAGCTTTCAAAAGCTTATCTAATGATAATATATTTTCTGAGTTACTAGAATTATGCAACACATCATCGTTACTTTCGGTTTGCTTTAACAAACTCAAACGATTTATTTCTTCCGATTCCTTTCTTTGCGCAACTGTGGTTACTAAAAATTCACTCACAAGTTCTTTATCTTTAATGTATTCTTTAGATTTTAACAATAAATCTTTTAATTCCACTACCTTTAAATTAGAGTCAGCTTGCTCCCCTAACTCTTGCAAAACGGCAAGTAGATCGGCCTTCGTAACACTTTTAAACATTGCTATTTAAAATGTTAATTCCTATCCTATCACCATAAAATAACATGAATTTCTCACCTTTATATATTGCGTCCATGGAATTTATATTATCCTTTCTGAGAACACTATACTCTGGTTCGACGTCTGCAGAGCGTGCTGTGATGAACCGAGTGTTGACGCACTTGAGAACAGAAAATTTCCTCTTGTATAAAATTAGCTCTTTAATTAATTAATATTAAATCAAACATGAAGATGAATATATAAAGTGAGAAATTTATATACATATGAGTACCCATGTACTCATGTAATAATAAGAATAAACCAACGGAATAAATCCGTGACTCGGGCGCGCCAATTGCACCCTACGTTTCAGGCAGAAGGCCAAAGTCTCTCTCTCTGCGAAAATACCTTCTCCCGCTCACGGCGGCTTCCAAGGTTGGTTGGTTGCATAAAATAAACTTAGGAGTGGTTGGTTGCATGACACTCACCAACTTTTTTTTTTTTTTTTTTTTTTTTTTTTAATATCAAGCCATATTTTGATTTTATATTTCAATTACGGTAATGCAATCACAGTAATCCAAAAATTTCTCGTGTGATACGAGAGTAACACATACAGGGTTTAAAACAATACAGGGTCTTTTCCTTTAAATTTACGCATCTTAACCAATAGTTTGGGGGTCCCAAACTACCATGTCAGATGAACTTGAATTTAAATTTATGAGCACAAATTACTGATTTGTATTTATTATATTTTAATTCACTATAATTTTTTAGTAGAAATTTTATATTACATAAGGGTCATTTTACATTTCATTTTATTATTTTAAAAAACATACTCTAGTATTCTTTAACCACATTTCTTGCGACCATGGAAGCCTCTGCACAAGTGCAGATGGAATGAGTCCAGTGTTAAAATAGGGGTGACTGGGAGAAAACAAGCGATAAAGGAACACCGAATAACTGGATGTTTGCCAAATAACTATCTCTCGGCCAATTTTGCATCCCTCCAAACTTTTGGACTCGGCCTCACTGCTAGTCCTAGGAAACGTGGTTGCACTATATTAAAAGCTGACACATATAAACAATTTAATATTTTGCCGGTTCTAACGTTCTAAAGCGCTCTAAACAGTGTTGCCAAATTTAGTGACTTTTTTATTCAACTCTCACCAACTATTTTGAGGAGTGATATCTTTATATATATAGTTTGCAAGTGTAATGACACAAGCGGATGGAAGCAGAACTGATCATAATGTTAACGGACTTAGGAAAATTTACTACTTGAAGCATAGAGAAAAAAGGCGACGTGCAAGGGATTTATTCCCCTTTTTTTTCTGTTTGAAGGAGTGGGTGAGGATTCGCTCATTCTCTGATCTAGGCCAAGCCACATTCACGCGAATAATAAAAGAAAAATAAATAAATATTAAATTTGCTTAGGCTATGACAAATTGACGTCATTTTCAAAATTTTTAATTTTAAATAATATTGAATTTAAGAAAAGAAAAAAAACGCGCGTGCAAAATGAAATAAAAAAGAAAATAGAGCAAGATGATTAAGCCTAGCTACATTCTTTCTTTTCGTTGTATATATGATGGGTGATTTTTTTGTGAGCGTAGATATTGATGAGTATGGAATCGAATGCGAATTCTTAGATTCCCAATCTTCGAGTGAAGAATTTGAAAATATTGAAGAAGATTCCATGTCTGTTAAAGTTGCTACTGTTTTTCATGAAAGCATCGAATGTGGTAATTCCTTTTCCAATAACAGTAATCTCAATAGGCATGCGAAGTTAAAGCATGGTGCCATGGTATTAGTAATACCATAATAATAATCAAACAGCTAGTCTCCTTTGACATCTTTTCACATCAAACTTACCTAATAAATTTAATTTAGAAATGAATAATCAATGTTAAACCAGCAAATATCGACTTGATAGGTACCTTACTCCGACTCCTTAGGGGGTGTGGCTACACGAAATGGATGGTGTGATCACATCAAGGAGAAATAAAAGACTAATTTACAGAAAGGAAAACGAAAGACAACGCATTCTGACGTAAAACAAAATAAAATACACTTTTAGATCAGCATAATATATTTACGATTAAGATTTTGTACTGCACAATACATTTTATTTGAGGGGTGGGTGTATACAAATTACAAATAACTTGACAATTGGCATTTCTAGGAAATTTAATTTGAACATGTACATGGCTTATTGTCCAATTTATTTTAAAACGTTGATGTTAATTATATCAAAATATTAAGTAAATGTTATATTTTTTATTAAAATTATATAATAAATTTACCATTTCGGAATAATAGTAACAATAATGAAAGGGAGGACATTTAAAAAATATGCAAATTTTCCAACTATTATAATTTATGCCGGCGCAATTTATAATAATGCCCTTTTTTCTCCCTTACTAATTTTCTTGAGTAATTTTCCCCAGTATGTAACTAAGATTAAGTAGGAAGAAAAGAACTCTTATAAAAAAGTACTAGAAGTACGAGAAGTAGAGGGCGGTACTAATAATACACTGGAATAAATTAACGATGCTGGCAACTCTGAGTTATGAGATGTTTCTATGGTTTCCATAGATATAGTAATATATATAGATCAATCATCCCCATGTTATCGAGCAAAAATTTTTGATGCCGAAAGAAAGTTCTAAAATCCGCCATTAGAGAGTACTGAAAAAAAGAAAAATGAATTTAAAACTGTGTCTGGAGTTTTTCATTCACCTTTAGTAAATAAATTATTCATAAATTTTATTTGCTAGATTATCCGTGTGTATTCCTGTGTGTGATTTACTCGGGAAATGGCAGCCATTAGAGTGACTTTTCCCGTGAAAAGAGGTATCATTTTTTTCCAGTCGCTGATCAATCTATATCTTATTACTATATCTATAGATGTTTCACTTCGCATCAATCTGTAATAAAATAATGTATCATAAACAAGTTATTGTAAGCAACTTTCTTACAGATAAGTTTAAAACTTTTTGCGTTTTTAAAAAGAATTTTAAAATTTTCATTAGATAATAGAAAAATCCCTACAAAACAGAATTAAAAAAAAAATCCCCCCCCCCTACGCCAAAATCAGAGATAAAAAAAACCCTACTGTAGGAAGAAATCCCTACATCTGGCAACATTGGGTATTACATACCGTAAACCGGGGGTTACTTAGACCACTTTTCAACTTCAAACACCTATCACTCAAAAGCTATTTATGTTAGAGATTAACTAATTTGTGGAAAACTTGGGTCTATTGCTCTACTTTATTATTACACATAAGAAAATTTTTTGAAACATGCATGTTAATTATAAGAGAATAAAAACTTGGTGGTTTTAGTTACCCCGTGATATGGGGTAACAAAAACCAGTGGTTGTAAATCAACGTTTAACTTCAATTATTCACTAAGGGGTAACAAAATTCACATAAAATGCCAAAATAAATTTATTTATAATATTTACATTTGATGTACTAGTAAAAAATTATACAATAATGGCACTAATATTAACTTAATCTAACATTTAATTATTAAGTGCAAATGGGAAAGTATGACGTCCTCTATTAACTTTAACAGGCTTAATAATTGCGATAATTTCTGTGATCTTAATGTCTATCTCATCATCAACATTTGGAAACACATAATCATTTCCCAGTGATTTGGAGCTTTTCCTAAAAAAAAATTACCTTTGCTGTTTCTTCCTCGGGTTTAGTTTCTTGAACAATAGCATAGAATTGTTTTTTTACTTCTTTTTTTTGTATTTTCATTAAATATAAGTTCTACAATAACGCATACATTTGGTGTAAGATCCTGTATTTGTACTGAGTAATCTTTGTATTTTCAGGCACCAACAGGCCTTTGATACTTTCGAGGCATATTGTGTCCTGAAACAAGGGAAAGCATAAAAATCATTTATTTAATAATTACTGTAATTTGTTAATAACCAGTACTTTTTTTTTTTTTCATTTTATATGGTATAATGTAGTATGGAGTAACAAAAGCCAATGGCTTTTGCTACCCCGTTTGTGTAACAGCTTTAGTTTTTTATATATAATATATAAAACTAAATGGCAATGCATCCTGTGAAATAGCAAAGATGAAAAAGTATGGTTTGAGGTTAGGTTGAACAACATTTGTTACTAAATTCTATTAAAAATATTATTGGGATCAGTGAAGTTATGTAGGTTATAAGATTTCACTAAAATTAACATCAAAACAAAAATATTTATGTAAACTTACCTTTAAAAATTTAAATAACTATTTGTAGATTAGTGGAAACTCTGTTAAATTTGGTTTCGTTTGGTTTGATGAGTACATGAGATTTATTGCTTGCCTCTAGGGCCGCTTATATCTCGAATAATCCACACCACAAGGGTTTACAAGTTTTTTATTTCAAGAACAGATACAAGAACATGAACAAAGACAATACATACATCCATGCCTTCTCCGGGATTCGAACCCGGGCCCAACTGTGTAGAAGTCAGGGACGCTAACCACTCCACCGTCTGGGCGGCTCTGTTAAATAATGCAAACAATACCATCAAAACAAACTTCACGACATCTACATAGTGTTGCCAAACCAGCATTCAAAATTTACCTATTAAAATGCTTTTGTTACCCCGCCGGCCTAAGTAACCCCGGTTGACGGTACTTTTCTGTGAAAAACCATTTGAAATGCCCATGCTGTACAAAAGAGTTTTCAAGGAAACACTGCTTAGAAAATCATTTGGAGGAATAGCATAACATTAAATTAAAAAAAGAACATAATTTATTTAAACGGAAAATGATTAAAAAATGGAAAAATAATGCTGAAAGAGAAAATATTTGTAACTTTGTAAAAAATGTGGTAGTAAATAAGTAAACAGTGAAAAAACTAGAATGTTGTGGCCACCACATGACTTTCTTCTATATTTTCCTATGCAAATTCAATTTTCCTATCCAAAAAATTGTTGAAATTAAAAAAAGAAAAAAAAAATCGATAATTTTGCTTTGAATTATCGCAGATCGATGGTTCAACCCCTCATTTTAAAGGTATTGGCGAGCTCTTTTACCCATCATGAAAATTTATTACCCTCGAGGGGAGACTTCCACCTCCCGGGGGGGGGGGGGAGCGATGCTCCTACATATACAAAAAAAATTTTCCAGATGACGATCTCTATTATAAATAATTCTTGTAAATTTAATAATGCTTATTAAAAAATAATTCTCTTTATGAACATTTATACAAAATTTTGTCCTATATCACCCTGTTAAAAATTTAGAAAAAGCGGGATAGTAACGCAACCTGTCAGACAATTTTTACCAAAAGTTGATAGGCACTAATTTATGTCAACGTGTAACTACATACCAATTTGTATGAAATTCTGTACAGTAGTTTCTGAAATAAAATTGCCACAAAATATTGTCACACACACACAGACAGACATTTTCTAAAAGTGGTCAAATCGTGTTTTTACAGCTCTTAAAACGTGTAAATCCATCAAAAACCCGAGGTCGAAAACTTTTACGCATCCAATACTTTCTTCTATTGAATATAGAAGAAAGTAACTAGTATGTTGTGGCCACCACAAGACTTTCTTCTATATTTTTCTATACAAATTTACTAAGAGAAAATAATTTATTAAAACTATTATTTATTAAAGTTATCTAATAAAATGAATTGAAATGATTTTCATCTTACAAGGAAACATTCAAAAGGTGTCGTCTTCAAAAAATATTGAAAAAAATATATGTGATTCTACTCTTCCTAAAACACCAGGAAGTGAAAAAATTATCGGCTCTAGGCTCTCTGCCCTATGCCTAGTAGAGTAGCGGATTTTTTTTAAGTCCGTTAACATTATGATCAGTTCTGCTTAAATCCGCTTCTTTTTCTTCATCCGCTTGTTTCAGTGATGCCTGATTGGGGATTTTGTCCCCAGTTTGGGGACTTTTGAGGCTTCTGGGGATATTTATTATTTGGGGATTTTTTTTTTTTTTTTTAATTGCCTTCATTTGGGGAAAAATCTGAGCTTAAATCCACTTAAATCTGCTTGATTTTTTTTTTTTTTTTGAAATTTTTTTTTTTTCCTTTTTATTATAGTAAAAATCAAGTTGGGGATTTTTTCGAAAAAAAAAAAAAAAAAAAAAAAACCCTGATTTGGGGAAATTTGAAGACTTGTTTGGGGAAATAATTTTCTACCATCTGGCATCACTGGCTTGTTTCAGGGTTGCCAACTTGGGGACTTAGCCCCTAAATTTAGGGAATGTTTGAGCCGATGGGGACGTTTTTGGGGGCTAAATATTCTAGGGGCTTTTTGGGGGAATTTCAAAATTATGCTGGAGTCTTTTGGAGACTTTTCAAAATTTTGCTGATTTTATTTTTTTCTGAGTTCTACTTTCCCTGCAATAACAAAATACCTACTTTAGAGAAATTTTTCTAATATTAGATGGAGCGTGGACAGGGTGATCCGCTTTCGTCTGCTAGAAACAGAAACCTCATCACATCCTTTAAGTGAGACTAGTTAATACCCGTCAAAATTTGACGGATGATGTGCAACTAAAATCTTTTCATGGCATGAAGTATAAAGCCCTCTTGCTTTAATATTTCGCTTTTCACTTAATCGATTAAAAAAAACCCTGCTTTAATCAATTATCTTTTGGTTGGAGGGAGGAGGGATACATTTCATGAAATTTCAATATACAAAATTTAAACATACTCCATATAATAAAAATAAAATCCCAAGGTTTTCCTAATTTTACTCTAAATATGACCAAAAGAATGTTAGGAGTAATTAAAAGAAAGTCAGAATTTATATAAATTATCGAAAGAATCAATATTTCTTAATGAGATAGTATCAATATTTGTGATAATACTTATCAAAGCACCAAGCATGTAAATTAATCCCACAATAGAATTCCTCCCTATCACACCAAATCGACTAATAATCTATAAAACTGCACTCGTTTTATGTTTACTGTGAAATTTATTCGTTGCTTTTCACACAAAATGAATGAATACAAAGATTTACTACCAGATTATAATTATATTAACTGACTATCAACGATGCCAGGTCACAGATTTTTAATAAAAGACATACATGAAAGACAAAGATTTCATTCACTTGTAAAATATATCATTAATTCTAATTTGCCATGACAATAAGTGCATTTTAAGTGTAAAATACTAATAGTTTTGATTCTGATTTTTCCTTCTAATATTTGTCAAACCACTTGGATATAATCCAAAATATTAATTCGTTGTATTCTAAATATAAACTGCAAATCGGAATAAAGTTAAAATTTACTTTTACTGGAACAGTATTCTAACACCTTATTCTACCAAAATAGTATATTTCTAGAAAAGTATAGTGTTAAAAATAAATAAGTAAATAAATAAATAAGGATAAATTTAATACTTTAGCAAATTAATTTGCTCATTAAATTTTTAATAATAAATTATACTACGTAAATTTTTACTCGTATAAAATATCAATATTTTAATGTTATTCTTTTTAAATTATTTTTACTGTAATATGGTATCGAAATGAAGTATCAGAGATTATAATAATTAGAGTAAAAAATAAATAATTAAATGAAATAAAATAAAATAAAATAAAACCTCCTTTGATTTTAAATTTCTCCATCTTATCTAAACAAAGTTTTCCATTGATAAAAGTTAACTTTTAAAGTACAATAAACTCTGACAGTATGTTAATTTTAAAAGATTTTTTTTTCTTTTAAGAAATGGAAAAAAATAATTTTAGGAATATGGTATATAATATATTGGCAACAGATGGCGCCACATCCTCTGTAAAGAAATTTTCGGAGAAAATGCACACGGCTGTAACCGAAACCGATCATAGATAAATGTAACCGATAAGCTTTGCCGATAAGTATTCCCGAATTGCTTTGTTTTTAATATACTTCCTTGGAAAGTATGAATCAATGAATTAATCGTGTGAATTATTTTATGATTGAACTTTAATCAGGCGTCTGCCATACACATATGAAATACGTATTAATGTAGTCTGCTCGAACTTTATCATCGGTATTCGATTGCACTGCATAAAGAGAAAGGTATATTCCCGTTCCCAATTGGTTGAAAATTTTCTCGCGCATGCCCAGATCGTACGATTTTGGTCTTACGGAAAATGCTTTGTATTTTAATATTATAGATTTCTCGACAAGTCTCATTTTAAGGATATCTAGATTTTTTTAGCTTTTTCTTTCTTTTTTTTTTTTTAGGACTGAGGACTCAATCTGGGATTTTTGCGTTGTCGTTTTCAATAGTTGGACATTTGTCGAAATCTAAAATTTATCGAAAATATAATTGAATAATTTGAAAGCGATGTTATAATTCGAAAAAAAGAAAAATAGTCCTCCGTCCTAAACTAAATTCTGATTTTGCCAGAATTTCATCAAAATCTTTTATTATTATGATTATTATTATTATTATTGAAAGAAAAGGAAAAGAAAATTAATAATAATCAGTATCGTTACAAGCGATATCGAAAAAGTTTTTTTTTTTTTCATTACCACATATCGTACTATTTCTTTCAGACATCGTCATTACCAGTTTTAGGAATTACAAACACTTTTTGTATTTCTCTAAATATATAAAGCTGATTCTGATTGTATGACATTGTATCTGTCCGGATATTTAGATTTTGCCAGAAATTGGTACACTTATTAATCAAGACAAAATCTAGCTAGCATCGTATTTTTTAGTTCAATCGGATAATTGGTACAAAAGATATAAATAATAATAATAATAACTTCAAAAATATTAAAACGAAAAAAAAAAAAAAAAAAAACAAGAAGCTGATTACAAAAAGAAATGAATTAATATAAATATGTTTCTTTTTATGTCGAAAAAACATAAATAAATAAATGTGAAAACGTTTTCTTTTCTTTTCTTTTTCTTTCTTAATTTTTTTTTTTTTTAATTAATTAGAATAAAATTGAGAAAAACCGTGCTAAAGTAATGGAGTGGTTTTAATATAGCATTCCTCGCCGAAATTTAAATTTCTCACCGAAGTAGCTCCCACGTTTCTCACCAAGATTACAAATTACAAATGCAATTAGGGTGGCCATTTTAGCTCATCACCAAAATAATAACAAAAATTTTAGAACCATCAAGAGGCTCCTATGCTAAAGCTATACCAAAGAAATTTTAAGAAATGAATACAATAACCGATGTTAGGGAATAAAATACTGTTACTGCATACCTTTATATGGAAGAATAGTTTAAAATAAGTCCTGTTGTACTAAATTAAATTATGTTTTGTGCAGAATTTTATACCTATTACTTAAACAAAAATAGGCTTAGGGTTTTAATGTTTTTATTTATCTATTTTTCAGTGCTTAAAAAAATAAAATAATAATAATAATAAATAAATAAATAAATAAAATAAAATAAAACTATTTTGCTATTTATGTCGACGTGTTTTGATAAGGATAGGCCTCTATTTTCAATTTGAAGCTATAAAAAATTAAATCAGCATAATTAATTTAATCTCCATGATTAAATGTATTCATATATATCACCTGTTCGGTGTTTACTTTGATTCACTGTGTATATTTTTAGTTCTGAGCACGGAGTAATATTAATAGGAGTTGAAGGTCCAATGGGAGAAAGCTACGAAACTGTGATCTAAATTTTTGGTAAATATTGAGGGCGCCACTTGTCATTCCTCCCTACTTCGGCGCGGATATACTGTTGTTTTCAATAGAATTTTGCTGAAGTACATTTAAAATTTTTTATTTTAAGCAATTTAATTTCTTTGTAAGTTCTTAAAACTGCATAATTCAGATGTTTCAAATAAATGCTTCGTTCCTAGTTGTAAAACAGGCTATGATAGTGATAAGAAAAACAAAAAAAAGCCCTAGGAGAAAAATAAAGTCCGAGTTCGTGTTTTCTGCACCTAAAGTAAGTTTATTTTTTTCTTTACAAAATTTCATCCATTCTCCTTCCTCCCAATTGTCTGATTTAGCTAGCTTCGGTTCATAAGAATCGTCATCTTTTAAAAGCTTTCTTTCAAAGTAAAATTAGTATAAAATGGCTCTTTAAAAAAAAAACATGTTGGTTAGAATACTCTATTTAATGAAATTTGCTTTCAATCGAAATTTTTTCAGCTTGATATTATTTTTAAAAAAATAATTAAAACGAGACATTTCCCCATTGAATAACATTGCGGAGGCTGGAGAGAAGGAAGGATTGCACGCTGGCGCCATCTGTAAACATTAGAAAACAACATCACAAAATTTCAGCGTTACCTTCTTCTCCTGTCTTTTTACTCCGTGGTTCTGAGTTTGTGTGCTTTACTTTCCTTTCGCACTCCACATTCTCGTTTTCTGCTCGACTATATTGTTACAAAATTGTAAATAATTGTGTTTATTTTTGTATAAATTCTTTTAAAGAGGCTTAGTAAGTTGATAAAGTGCTAATTTTGTGCGTTTCAAGTCGTTTTAGCGTTGAAATAGCCTTATTTTCCCTTAAAAACGCATTAAAGAGTCCCAATGAGGCAGGTAATGGATTTGGCGCCAAATTTGGCGACTTTTTCCCACCTTGGCGAGAAAATCCTTATAAGGGATATACCAAATATTGAAGCTCTAATCTCATTGGCTGATGAGATACGGAAATTTCCGGAACTTTCCACACTTTTCTACAGGGGTATATAAAGCCTGTTTTCTTCGCCAAGGCGAGTCAGTTCAGTTTTCAGCCAGTTTCGCTAGTACTTGCATTGCTTTGAGCCTCTTTGAAAGAGACTTGCTTCAAGTGTTATTGCTATACAGTTTGTACTGTGGATTCGCTATTGACAGCTGTTGTTTAAGCTGTGTTTACTGGTTGAATTGAAGCTGATACTTGGTTTATAGACCTGTATTTTTCTGGAACTTTCTGTGAATAAATTACTGAATTTTTGTAAGTTTGGCCTTTCAGTCTTGGACAACTCACGGACCCCCCAAGTACGCAACATTTCTGGTGTCAGAAGTGGGATTGTCTGTGAATGGTGATAACTAGAGCTATGGAGCCAGAGATGGAGAAACTTCTAGAAAGCTTAGCTACCCAGATGAATGAAATGAAAGATGGACAAAGAGAGATGAAAGAAAGTATGGAAACGCTACAAAAAGAGATGAGAGATAGATTAACTGAAGAAATGAAAGCAGTACAGGAGAAAATGGAAACATCGCAAAGAGAATTGAAAGACGGTTTGACTGAAGAAATGAAGGAAATGAAATCAGTTCAGGAAAAGATGAAAGCCAGTTTGACCAAAGAAATTGAATCTAATCAAGATGAGATGAAGAGAGAGCTTTCAACGGCGAAAGAATCAATAGAGGGTAAATTAACGGTGATGGAAAATAGAATGGATGGAATAGAAGAGAAAGTTATGAAAGTAGAAAGAAATTTTGAAGAGAGATTTATGAAGATAGAAGAGAATTTTGAGAAGAAAGTTAAAGAAAATTTTGATCAGGAACTGAAAGGAAGGTTTTCAGAGATAGAAGGTAAACTGAAGAGAATAGAAGAAGATCTGGAGAGAAAAGTGGAAGAAAAGTTAGAATCCATGCCCCAGGAAACTGAAAAGAAAAAGAGAAGAATGCAGAATCAGGAATTTATTAAGCTATCTACCTACGACGGCAGTTCCTCCTGGCATGTATATAAGACGCAGTTTTCCATCGTACCTGAAGCTAACGGCTGGGACTCTGTTGCAAAGACGGCTCATCTGGTATGGTCGTTGCGGGGTGACGCCGCAGATATTCTGGAGACCCTTTCGAAGGAACAGCGATATGACTTCGAAGCTTTAACCAGAGCACTAGAGCTACGTTTTGGAGCGAAATGGTCCAAAGAATATAGTCGACTCCAGCTAAGGTCTGATTGTTTTGAGCCTCTTTGAAAGAGACTTGCTTCAAGTGTTATTGCTATACAGTTTGTACTGTGGATTTGCTATTGACAGCTGTTGTTTAAGCAATGTTTAGTGGTGGAATTGAAGCTGATACTTGGTTTATAGACCTGTATTTTTCTTGAACTTTCTGTGAATAAATTACTGAATTTTTGTCAGTTTCGCCTTTCATTCTCGGACAACTCACGAACCCCCAAGTATGCAACAATATATTTGCATCATGAACTACATTAGCACTTTATCAATGTGTAGAAAATCTTTAAAGTGATAATGACGTCAATTTTTGACAGATGCATAATTTAACTTTTTACAATTTTTTAACGCGCACGTTTAATCAAATGTATTTATTTTTATTTTTATGTCGAAAGAAAATGTACTCGTAAATTTTTTTTGGCAACCCTCGTCTTTGGATCACCCCTCGTACGTTTGTTAAGATTATATGAATGCATCCAATATGTATGCTTCAGTTACTTGAAATGAAGTGTGTAAGATAAAATACGTTTACTGTTTCATATGCGTAACTTGACTTCTTGCATTGGGGGGAGGGACAAAAATGTTCAAACTATACGAAGGGAAGCCTTATCGATAATGTTTGAAATTATATGCTTAATGATTTTTAATGTAATGGATGCAAATTTTTTCATTTGGTCATAATGATTTTAATCTATTTCACTTAAAATTTAAATGTCGAACTACTTTTCTAATATCTAATTAAAAATTTCTACTGACTAAAGTGAATAAGTTAATAAACTATTTCTGCATTATTTTTTATTTTTTTTTTTTTAGAATTAAGCAGAGTTATTAGTATGTCTTTAGATTTCCCATGCATACACATACGGAGAAATTTTTCAAGCCTCTACATGCGCATTTCGCATGTTTAAAACAGAAGCTCGCAATAAAATATTAATACAAATTCACATATTTCATATCACCAGGTTTCCCAATCAAAGTAGGGCCGCGGTGCGTATCTCCGAAATGTTGGCGCGTACAGAACAGATTGGCGCATTTTCGTAGCTAACGCCAAAATCTCTCTACCGCAAAGCAACCCTTGATTCTACATCATTTCGCATTCGTGAAAAATTCAAACTTTTTTTTTTCTCCCTCTCAGAAGAATAAACTGCTGAAACTGTGTGTGGTGTGTCAGGGTTTAAACTGCCATTAGTTTTTTTAGCATTTTGCTAAAAGGTATCATATTTTGCTAAAACAAGTCGGTCAGAATTTCGCTAAAAAGCTAAAACTGGATAACTGTATAAAATATCTCTATATAATAATTCAATTTTTTTTTTTTTTTTTTTTTTTTTTTTTCTTTTGTAATATTTGCAGGCAAAAACTACGAAAGGACTGAAATTTTTGGGAATCCTTATTTATATAGTAATTTGGATTTATTTTTAATTTTCAATGATTGAATTTAAATGCAAAAATATTTAAAAGTATGTTAGAATTAAGAATTTGCTTCAAAGAAGCGTTTTTAGCACTAGTATTTCACGATTATCTACCACTACACTTTACTTGATTTTTAAATTGCTTTTTCATTTTACACATATGATATGAATACCTCTTTTTCTATTGATAAAATCAAAACATAATTTCCCTGATTCATATTTTTAAAGTCACAAATATGGATGCTTGGTTAAAATCATCAATGAACAAAAGGAATAGAAAACAAAATTGAGGATAACAAAGCTAAGTAAAAGAAATCAATGGTATCCAAAGAATTAATTAACTTTCGAAAAAGCTAAAATAGTGCTTGCCTATTTTCGCTAAAATGCTAAAGTAATTTTTTTGCCAGGTTAAACCCTGCTGTGTGTTAATGAGTTTTAGCGTCGTTATTTTTAAATAATATACTTAATGTCTAAATTTAGTAGGAAACCTTCACTTTTTTTTTTTTTTAATTATTTATTTAACTTTTACTTTTTCTGATCCATAAAAAGAGTAGAGAAAATATTGTTCTTAGGTCAAATTTTAGGGAAAAAAAACTATTTTTTGTCCAATTATTTAATTTTTACTTTTTTCTTAATCCAAAAAAGAAGTAAAAAAAAAATTACTTTTACTGTTTTTACTTTCTCTTACCCATTAGGTAGAGAAAGTATTGTTTTTGGGTCAAATTTCCGAACGCGAGATTTTGTTATATTTACACGTTTTGAGGTCCCCTGAATAAGAAAATCATGTTTTTAGCAAATGGTCTGTGTGTGTGTGTGTCTGTGAGTGTATCTGCCTGTTATCAGCATATCTCAAAAACAAATTATGGCAGAAAGTTCAAATTTGGTATTCTAAATGTGTATCATATAGGGATGCTACAGTAAGATTTTCGTTAAGATCAAGCAAATGGTTCGCGTACAGGGACAATCAAGAAAATTCTAATACATTACGTCTATGGGGGAAATTGCAGGTAAGTAGAATTTAACGTCTATAGACTGCACTAAACCAAATGAAACGAATATATATTTTTTGTAATGTTTGTGTATGTAAAAAAAATGTTTGTGTATGTAGAAGCCTCGCCTCCCTCCCCCCCCCCCTGGGGGGAAGTCTCCCCTCGAGGGGGAGTAAATTTTCATGATGGGTATCATTCAAAAGAGCTCGCCAATACCTTTAAAACGAATGGTTTAATTATAAATCTGTGATAATTTAAAACAAAGTTATAGATTTTTTTTACTTTTAACGAAAAAAAACTTAGAAAAAAAAAATCTTTTTTTTTTTTTTTTTTTTTTTCAATATGGCAAAATTTCCTTTAAAAATCCATTAAGTGAAATATTTTATCTTTAGGATATCATATCACTTTAAAAATATAATTTATGTTACATCTCATAAAGTATAAACATTTTAATTTGAAAATTTCGCAAGTAATTTAAAATTTAAAAATTCTTTAATATGACAAAATAGGAAAACATTTTACGTAAACTTATGTTTTTGTCTTAGTGCATTGGAAATAGTAATATCATATCGCATTTGAAATTAAAGAACGAAAGCACGCCTAATAAAATTAATCAGCAAATTAGAATACGTTAAATGTATTGGATCGGATTGAGATTAGCCTAGTTAGAGGCGCATTTCAGTCTGCGATTATGTTAGTTTCCTATCATATTCATTACTTTTTAACATGAAGCTTAACAGAATGTTATTATGTTCGCTCTTATCAGAACAAATATATGATGAGAAACTGAGCAGTATCCATCTATACCGACATGTTTCTTTTAGGAAAAGGTTGTAGATAGATTATGCATAACCTTATTACCTTGTTTTTATAACACATTACGGTTAGATTTTTTATGACTACTGAGAAGGAACAAAAATAGAATAGCACTAACAAAATCTTGAACGTTTCACTTTTTAACTATGTACGTTGTAAGGTGTAAAGATTGAGATGTCTAAGAAGAAAATTATATGTAGAAGGTTTTATGAACTCTAACTGTGGAATTTAAAACAAAATATCGATATTTATTATGATTAAGATATTCTTAGAAAAAAAAATAATAGTTAAATATATAGTGAAAATTCAAGCTCTGCATCATAAGATAAATATTTTATAAAGTTAAGTCATACAGTTAAAATAATAATAATAATAGAAAATAATAGTTAAACAGAAATATGGTAAGTGCACCAGTGATTGACACTTTTAGAGCAATCTCTGATGTTTTTAATGTTCTAGTCATCAGAAAATATGTTTAGAAATCTTAAGTTAGTACAGTCGGTAACAAAAGTGTCCGAACACTAGCGAAAATTCCTATGTAAAAAAAGTACGCTTAATACAGTTTTGCTAAATAAATCCTTGACGAATCATGTTCTTACACTGACTAACATCAGGATTCCACAAGGATTTCTTTAACAAAACCGTATGAAGTGTACCTTTTTTACATAGGAATTTTCGCTAGTGTTCGGACACTTTTGTTACCGACTGTACATATGGCATGAAAGACATTCAGAACCACATATATGTTAAAATATATACATTTGATAACAATTATATTTTTTTATAAATTTTATTTGACACCCACTCGGTGTTCCAGTAATTGACACTGCCAGTTTTTTATTTTACCAGTTTTATTTTACCTATGCTCCAGTGTTAGACATAAAATGTTAAAATTCTTATATGTAAAATACAATATGATTTTAGGTAGATTCCTCATAGGAGATCTACCTATTACAATGGTTCTCATGACACGACTTCTGGAAAATTTCTTCATATCTTCACCGATCATGACCCCTAGAACCCAAAACCACCCTCCGTTCAAAAGTTTATATATATATGTATATATATATATGTATAACGCTTTTTCCCATGTTAAGTTGTGAACACGATAACTGGAGTAATTTTTATTTAAATTTAACCAGTTCGGGATATGTTGTCAGGACAGTAAAAATCTCGGTCGAGTTCGTAGATGGGGTATCCAGCTCAAAGGGGGTGGAAATGGTGGGGGGTGGAAATTTTCATTTGCCCATAATTTTTTTAATATTGAAAATAGAAAAATACTTCAAATCAGGCGAATTACCGCCCTTCTCTAAAGAACAACTTTTGTATTTAAACTTTTTCGATAACTTCGATTGCTTAAAAGTTACAAGTTAAAAAGCGATTTTTCTTGTGATGAAGCCGACATTTTCTATAACTTTCATTGCAAAAATTTATAATCTGATGCGTATGTCACGTGCAGATGATAATAAAAAAGATCACTGAAAATATAATAAAATTTTAATCATGTTTTTAAACAATATAATAATCTGATTAAAAAAAAAAAATTTTAATTTAACAGAAAATATGACGTCACAATTACAACAATATACTGAGAAAAATGAAATAAAATTTTATTCCTGATTTTAAACAAATAAAATAAAAGTTAATAAAAAAAATAAGTAAATAAAATCATCATATCTTAGGGGTAAGCATATTTTAACACGCTTATATTAGCTTCACCTGTATGTATGTATGTTTGTAACTTCTCTGGGAGCAAAACGTGATTGCACAAAATCCTTCATATCTCAAACAAAAAAACAGATATCCGTAAAATTTTTGCTTTAAAATATATTTTTTAATCATTTTGAATTAGGAAATAAATAGTGCGCGTGCAATAATATGAAATAAAAATATGAATTTAATGATTTGATAAAACACGATCGCGTGCTATCTTAAAAAGTAAAATTTAAAGTTTATTTTTTTTACAATAACAAAAATACATCACGTGAGTTAAAAATATAAAAATGAGAGAATAAAATAAAACATGGACAATATCTAACATATGGTGTGTCACTCACACGATCTTCTCTTACCCTGAATTTTAATACTGAGATAGATATTTTGTGCTTTTTAGTTCACATTTCTCTAAAAGCGTGTTCTTTAATTTTTTAAAACTATAATATTATTTAGACTTAGCTTTATGACATAGATGCTATAATGTAAATGATAAATGTCATCGTTAAAAAAAAAAAAAAAAAAAAAAATCTTGTAAATCGATGCTAAACGAATTAAACTGGCATGGTAGAAAAGGTATAAATTTGGGGACATTTAAGTATCCCTTTAACAAATGAACTAGGGACGATTTTAATGAATTTTCCGTTGAAGTTTATTTTCATGAAAATTTAAATTTAAATTAAAGTATTTCATTAGTCGAATTCTTGGAACCTGCCCCTGATAGGAAAAGTGCCTGGAAACACTTGTATCTAGTATTGTCATTGATTATGAAGTCGTGTGCAAAATTTCTGGTCCTTTGGACGACAAGAAGTTGCCGAAAATTGAATTGCAAAATTCCGTTACATACATTAATAGTTGCATCATATCAAATTAATAAAAGTGTGTTAATTAAAAACCTTGTTAAACGCTTTAATTAATCATTTAAAAATATACAATTAAAATAATACGTCAATCTTAATACAAATATCGTTTATGGTGAATAGTTTAGAATGTCAGTTTAGGCAAGAATTTAAAATTTACGATTGAGAGTAATACGTTACAGCTTCCTTTGACTTTTTATCTTGTCGAAACAAGATATTGGTCTGTGAAGAGATATGAGGTTTTCGCGGGGAAAGAAAATATAATGACGCCAAAGCTGCCTTTCTCCATCGCCAAGCTCGCCAAATTTTGTCGCCAAGTCAAAATTTTCGCCGTCAACTATCAACTTTTGCCGCCAAATCCCAAATTTCATTGCTAAGTCGCAAGTTTTGTCTTCAAAATCTCGTCAAATCATACAATTTACTAAATTCATAACAATTAACATTGAACATAACAACCCATTGCTCGGATTGTATATCTTTAAATCTTTTATTTGTTGAATGATTATGCGCTTGAATTTTAAAAAATTGAAACATTTACAAACCAATAAATTTAGCCTAAAATTTTAAGTAGAGTGAATAAAACCCTTTTGTAGTTGAAAATTAAATTTCTTGAAAACAGAATAGCGACGTAAATATTGCAATGTGTGGGAACAAAGCCACTGGTTAGGTATTAATGCATATGTAAAATTTCTTTCCAATTGTAACATTAACGTAAAGGAATCTACCTTTGCCTTTAAGCTTGCCGAAAAGGGATTTTTTTAATTTTTTAATTATTTCCGGATAGATGTCAATTACTACTACTGGAGCATGCCAATCACTGGAGCACCTACTCTAGTTAAAAAATAATATAACATTTTTAACTTACCGATTTGGACGGTGGAGAACTCTGTATACAATCCAATGAGTATTGGTTATTCGACCAAACACTTTGACAAATTTTTCTGCTTCCTTCTCACATGTTAAATTAGATCTTAAAGTTAATACATTGTCATTATTAGAATGTATTATTATATGCGGAAAACTGTCTTTTAATTTTGAAATAATAGTGTCAGCTTCCATTTTGCGATTTAAAGCTTTAAATATAACATGATTCAACAATAAAAAACAAAAGCGGTAATGTTTATTTACACGAATTAAGTGCTGCGTAGTTTTTTCTCTTTGAACGTCCACATTTGGCGAAAATCGCACTGTTTGGCGAAAATTTGTCAATCTGTTCTGTACGCGCCAACATTTCGGAGATACGCGGCCGCGGTAGCCCAGTCGGTAGAGCGCCGGCTTCGTAATTGGAAGATTGCGAGCTCGGTACTCGAGCCGGCCAAAGACCGCCGTGTACATTAATGGTGGCTGGTGCACGTAAAATCTGTCGTGGTCACAATGTTCTCCATGTTCCCATCAAAAATTATACCTCTGGGGGTCACCGAAGCAGGAGAGCCATCCCTTCCGTGGAGGATCAAAATTATGATGGCATGTCTCCGAACCACCTCTAGGGGTGTGTCCTAGACCGTCGCCAATTGCCCATCTGTGCAGCATTAGTGCGACGTAAAATCCAACCAACAAAACAATCAAAGTTTGGATTATTAAAAAAAACTTGTATTTTAAGATTATTAAAAGCAGATTCACAAAACCAGAAAACAGTTTTCTTGAATTTTTAAGCTAAAAATTTGGGGACTTTTTTAGGGGATTTTCACAAAAGATTTAGGGACTTTTAGAGGATTTTTAACTTGAATTTAGGGGCTAAGTTTTTTGGAGTTGGCAACCCTGGCTTGTTTTTCTCTGTGTTTGGTGTTTGGCTTTGGCTTGATTGTGTTACGAACTTGGAATTGGTGCCTTGATTTGTGAGAAAAAGTACCTTTACTATTTTATTTTTGTGTAGAACAATCCATGTCACCTGTATCACCATCATTTTATCCTTCTACTTAAAACGTCAATTCTTTTTCGTAACTGAAAACAAATTGTTGCGAATATGAAAGAAAGAAAGAAACTCTTTTCACATTTGTGGGATCTACCTTACGGACGCACCACTCCGTATCATTTATTTGATGCCTCTAAGAGTAAGATTTTTTTTTATCATATAATACCTGAGAATCAACTGAACTTGTTCAAAATGATTGTTGTGTACTGTTTGTCCTTCATCAAATTATTTGTCTCTTATTGAAATATGTAGCTTTTGTAATTCCTTAATATATATATATATATATATATATATATACTCTCTTAATTTCCTTTTAAACTCTGTAGAATCCTTCAAGAAATACTGTTCGAATTCATTTACATTACATATTATTTTTATTGTAATTTTTTAAATGACTATTTAGTGTATTAATATGTTACTTGTTTCAAGTGTTGTTTGTCTGTTCTTTTAAAATCTAATTTTCAGATATGTAAACAAAGAAAATTATAATGCCTAGCAGTTAAAAATACAAGTCCTTTAAAGGATATTAAATTACTAAGTCCTTTGCATTGGTGATAAAATATTTGCTTTTTAATCCTTATCTTATTATCTTTTTGATTATTGTATATTAAAGCCTGGCATTTCTTTTTGGAATGTTAAATTAATCTGTAGAGCTTTAAATAGTCTGTAGCATTCACTGCCTTGTTTGCACTGTTTCTGCTGCTGGGCATGCTAAGTTCTTTCGAAAAAAATGATTATTTGATAATTAATATAGCAAGGTACAAGAGGTCTGCACGGGCCGGGCTTACGGCCTGAGCCCGGCCCTACCCTCGGGCCGAATTTTTAAATTTGTCCTCGGGCCTGGCTCGGGCTCAGTTTTTTTTTGTGTATTGGCCGCGCTGGGCCTGAATGAAGTTTTATCCGGGCCGTGTCGGGCCGAATATTTTTCTGGTTTCCTCGTTAATCAACGAAAAAGGAAAATGATAAAAATATTTTTTCAGTCGTTTATTGTACATAATTTTACAGGCTGGTATGTCACATAACGTTCTATTTTGTTAAAAAATGTGTGTAACTTCAATTTAATTGTCTATCAGTCTGTCTGTTCGAAATCTGAGTTTTCGCAAATATTTTTTGCATGCTTCGAAATTAATATACAGTAGAAGATCTTTATAACGCAATTCTATATAATGCAAATCTCTATATAACGCAAATATTCTCAGACATAACCATGAATTTTGCAGTTAAGAAATATTTTGTAAAAACTGTTAACTTGTAGTGTGTGACACATTTGTTTTTCTTTATTTACTTAATTTTTAGCATTTTAATTAAAAAAAGTGACTTTTTCTTTTATTATTTATTTATTTATTTTTGAAAATGTGTTATATAATGGGTGATTTATACAAGCATATATGGGCTATGCTTATACACTAAATTTAAAAATGAAAAGGTATGATTCATCCAAATTTTGTTCCTAGGAATGTAACTTAAAAGTACCTTACTCTTTGATATGCTCCAGACATATTTGACCATGTTTACAAGGTTAATTTAATCATGTGAGACACATGGTCTATATAATGCAAAACCTTATGTTTTTAGGTTTGCGTTATAAAGATCTTCTACTGTATTTTATTTAAAGTAATATTAGATGGTTTCCTATTCAAAATAGTATGTATGTCACTACTAGTTTGTGTATAAGGCTTTGTTTCCTATGATCTGTTGAGTTTAGGTGGTATGAAGGCTATAAAAATCCTTCTGTTGTAACTTTTTCTCTAAGGCTCCCTTTTCTTTTCTCCAGTGGATGAAAGTAGCATCATTCTTATCATGGTCAAAAACAACTTTTCTATTCAATATGGTTGGATTAACATTAAAGTTTTCTTTACCGGATCACATGAAAGATTCGAATACATTGCGGTATATAAGAGGAAAGTGCATTTTTAGTAGTATTAACCATTTTAAATACCTTCCTGTATTGTTTGATGGATAATAATATTTTCGATTTGACTTTCTGTTTGTCTTTGTGCCTTGTCTATAATAATGAATTTCTGTTTATATATAATTATCTTGTAAAAGTTCAGCAGTTTTGTTAAAGAACGTACTATTGTTTGGTTATATAAAACCTCTGCAAAACACATACTAAAAATCTTTTTCATAGAAAGGCATTCATTTTTTTTTTTTTTTTTTTTTTTTTTTTTATTTTACATATTTTTGAATCGGGCCGGGTCGGACCTAATTTTATCGTTTTTTGTCCGGGCCGGGCCAAACACGGTTAAAAAATAAACGGGCCGGGCCGGGCCCGTGCCTTTAAATTTCGGCCCGTGCAGACCTCTAAGGTACACACTAGAAAAAAAAAAAACATTGAGTGGACAAGGGGCAAGGCTATAGCCACAAGAGGGGATTTAGGGGTTCAAACATCTACCAAAATCATGCTGAATTGTTGAAATTTTTTCAGTTTCATGCTGTTTAATTTGTCACTGAGGATTATGTAATAAAATTTGAATCCCTTTCAAACTTATTTTCTGGCTATATCCTTGTGAGTGGGATTTTTTGACTATAACAAATGATTTAAATGTGATTTTTGAAATTTGAGTGTAGTATTATAATCTAAACTCATGGGTTCTTTATAGGGTTCGCTTGATTTTGCCCAACCCGAAAAAACCTGGGTGGATTTTTTCAATAAAACCCACTTGAAAAAACCCAAGTGGTTTTTTTTTTTTTTAATTCTTATTTAAAATTACACTTTTATCTAACTTACAATAAACATATAAATATAAAACAAATATTATATACATTATTAGAACATGAACAAAGAATTTTCTGAAATATTGGAAGTGCTCAAACTGCTTTATTAAAAAAAATAAATAAATAAAATTTTATCTTATTAAAATACAATAAGAAATTATGCATGAAAAATATAAGAGCAAGAAAAAAGAGTTGTCTGTCAATATAAAGAAAATTAGGGGACTTGAGGAATGCAAAATATAAATAAGTAAAAATCAAATTTTAAAAAATTTCTGAAAACTTTAACATTGCAACACTGTTAAGTAAATAAATCAAATATTTTTTTTAATTCAGATATTAATAAATATTATACTAATACTACTATTCAAATATTTAATATTTTTGTAATTATTTTGAGATATAATTAATTTACATTGCATTTGCAAGATAAATTTAAATGATATATATTAAGCTACTTCTTTTGATTTTCACATGTGATCTTTAAAAACAACAAAAATAATAAATAATTCCTACTATTTATTAAATTAGATATTTATATTTTTTTTAATACAGTGAAACCCCGATCTATTGTTCCCACATCCATCGTTTTCTCGCATTGATCGTTTTATTTCTATGGTCCCTGCGCAAACTGTATTTAAATAATGTTGACAAAACCTGCATGTATCGTTCTTCAAAAAGTCATTTTTCCGTATTCATTGTTGTCGTTTTTTTTCTTCTGACCCAAATGAAATTGAAAGGCAAGCGATTCCGTATAGCACTCAAACTAGAATTACTTCAAAAATATTTTAAATACCTCAAAAATCCTTTAAAGGATTTTCGAGGTATTTAAAATATTTTTAAAGTTTAATTCGTCCTTTCTAAGTTTTAGCTTATATAGAATTACTTCATTTATTCTAAAATAACTTTTTCTTCTCCATGGAGGGTAAAAATTGTGATGGCATATCCCCAGACCATCCTCAAAGGTGAATTCCAGAACGTCGCCAAGTGCCCATATAGTGGCACTGGTGCTATGTAAAACTCAACCAACCTCAACTACTTAAACTTAGGCTGTTTTTAGGTGAAGAACAAGGATCGTGCTGATACTGTACCTGTACCTGTACCATGTGTCTATGAATTACTAAAAATACGGATCGTGTGTTGTTGCTTGGAGAATAAGTTATTTTACTTTGTGTAAAGAGGAGAATGGATGCATCCAGTATGGCCAGCTACTACATATTTTTACATTCCTGTGGCTGAGCCTATGCCAGTGCCAAGTGTGTCTGATGTAATTACGGCATTTGAAAATGCACGAATTCTTTTATATGCACATAAAATTACAGAAAAGGACCAGAAAATGTTGTAAATCTGGAAAATCCCTGTTTTATTTATAAAATGAACATAAAATTACTGATTTTTAAAAATAAATATCACTGAATGTATTACAACTTCGATTTATTTCTTTGACAGTTTGGAGAGTAACAAATTAGTTTTTATTAGCAATATACTATATATATTGCATGTATTATTTCATAAACATTGTTTTATTCGTGTTTTGACTTTAACCCGCATTCATCATTTTCCCTCTTTCATCTTTTTTTTTTTTTTTCACGCACCCCATGAAAAACGATGGATCAAGGTTTTACTGTACTATATAATTCAAATAGTTAATAAATTTAGATATTAACAATAATTATATTATTATTCAAATACTTACTATTTCAGAAATTTATTATTGGCTGTATCCCAATGTACGGTACACTATTTTGGCGTATTTTTGGTGCCATTTTTCGGGCGATACTTATTTTCTCCTTGTCAACTTCACCCTTTCTCTCCCGTTAAAAGATGGTAACCTCGTTCTCTCCTTTGGTTTGTGTGCGTTATCGGATCCTCTTTGGAGTAACTTGCGCAATGAATGATGTGATGTCATGATGATCTAATTCTTGTTTGATCCAATTATATTAAAAGTTGTAGGAGTTAAGTTTGAATTTCAACACTTTTTGCCGTTAATTTAACGGTTTTGCAGCTTGCTACATTTCAATCTGTTTTTCACCAGTGGAGTGGTTAAGTTCTGCATTCTCTTCAATCGTATTTATTTCAAAATTTTTATTTGTTCTAATTTTATAGTATTTAAATTTCTTAATTAGTATTTGTTTTTAATTTTATAGTATTTAAATTTTTTTAATTTCTATTTGGCTTTAAGTTTTAATTTCTGGTTTTTAAAATTTTAAGTATAATGGCTTTTTCGTCTTTGTCTGGATCGGAACAAGACCGAGTGAATTTGATAGTTTTTTTTGAATTGGAAAAGAAAGGTAAGTTGGATGTTGTTAAATATTGTATGAGTGTAGGATTGATTGCTAGTAATTATACTTGTCCTAATTGTAATGAAAATATGAAATTGGTTGAAAGGAAAGATTTGGATGACGGCTATACTTGGGTTTGTCGTGTGTATGGAAATAATAAGCATTATGTGAAACGATCGATGACGTGTGAAACGATGCACCTAAAATTAAGGCAGCAAAAGGAGTGATGAAGAATCACGAGAATTAAAAAGTAAGTGTTTATGCCTTTGTTGATTTTATGAAAGTGTTTTTTGTCTTTCTAAAATTTTTGAAATTTATTGTTGTTTTGTTGTATTTTCTTGTTTTTGGTGACTATTTTTGGAGCACGACTCCATAGAGTTCACGCTGAGTTTCTAGGTCTAACACGAAGATACATCGACCGCTCGCCATCGGAACATCGTCGGTGTCACGTTTTCCGATGTTGCGATGGCGAACGGTCGGTGTCCTGCTGCGTGTTAGGCTTGGGTACTTGGTGTGTGCTTCGCGGAGTCGTGTTTCGCCAATAGTCGCCAAAAACAAGATGGCGGAGAAGGAGCATACCGTTCACTGGGAATTAACCTTTATTATTTTTATTTTACTATAACATTAAGATCTTTATTACTTTGAGCTATACTTTACATTATATTTGTATCTATAAATTTAACTAAAACAAATATGTTAAATCTAATTTGTACTTTTAAACCAGGGTTGTTTGGTTTTTTTCATAGTGGAAAAAACCTGGTGAAAACCGTCCTGGACAAAATACTGTTTTGTCCACTATTAATTATTTGCGAGTACTAAATAAAAAATTATCTTTATTCTTTCCCTATATATAAAACAATTCTTTATCAATATGTGTATGTGCAGCGCTCGTGAAATACAGTCAGCTGGTCACCATTCGCGAACAATATTTTTTAACTAGCAATGTTTTCAATTTTAAGGAAACTTGTTTTTTAATATATATTTTGGTGAAAGAATTGGTCGATGCAGTCTAACTTTCCCTGTTTTGATTCCTGCTTCTCTCACCACTTTTTGAGATACTGTGTTGAATTAGGGGATTTACACATCTCCGTGCATGTTTCACAACTCGGTATTAAATTATTGCACCGTTTTAGATAGTTGGTTTACACTGCTCCTTGTCTGCATATGCTGTCGACCTGGTGGTGAATTGTTGTACCTGTGTAATGATGTATCAATGCCGATGGTGTATTGGTTTAAAGAAAATAAAGAAAATAACCAGTTTCATTTTGTTAAATTTAAACAGGCTTTTCCTGATGTAAAAAAAAGAAATCATTCAAGTCTAATAAATAATTGTTTTTTATTTATAGAATCTTAATTTCTATATTCAAGTAAATTTTGAAACTGAAAAGGGAGAGGGGGGGGGGGGAAGGAAAGAATGAAAGGAAGAAAACAGTGGAGAATATTTTTTACGGGCTGCCAGCAGTGGCGGATTTAAGGGGGGGGGGCTAGGGGGCTGAAGCCCCCCCCCAAAACACTGACATTCCCAATTGAATATTGCAATTGTAAATTTTTTATTGGTCTAGAATAACACTTTGAAAAATCTTAGCCCCTCCCAAAAGTCAAGTTCTGGATCCGCCACTGGCTGCCAGAATTTTTTGTTGGCGACCATTTTTTTTTTTTTTTCAAATTCCTGAACCCTGTGTATGTGAATATAATCAATTTAAATATTTCAAAATAGACATGAATGATTGAAACTGAAATAGACATGAAAAGTTAACGATATTTAATAAATAAATATATCTATTTTTCTAAGGGTGGATTGGATGCAAAAGTGATAGTTTATAGTTTCAATTTTAATTCCCTTCTCCCCCCCCCCCCCCACTGCTTTCAACTACATTGTCATCTTCTCTCTCATAGTCATAAATACCTTTTAAAAATTTGTTATTAAACATGGTGAAATGAATGGTTCATCACATATCTTTCATGGAATTTTTTGCTTTCTGAAAATACATAGTTAAGGAAAGTATTGTAATCATGACAAAAATTTGACTTTGTGATGTTGGTGTATCTACATGTTTTGAGGTTCCATGAGTTCATTTTTGCTATTTTACGATGATGTCATGTATGTATATCTGAGTAGAGTGAACACAATATTGTCTAAATGCTTTGTTCAAATGAGCTAAAAATTGGTACATATGTTACAGGTTATCGTAGCACAAACTGTATACATCTTGGAGAATCAAGCACAGTTTTTTTTTTTTTAACCAGGATGCAAAGACAAATTCTTTATCATTATAGCCCATGGGCTCAAATAATTTAAAGTGGGATAGCATCTGAATTCCTTATTCAATTCAGTTGAAACTTTATACATGTTATTGGTCACTGTCGAATGAATTGTGTAAATTTATTTTCGTGAATCTGGTATTTATAGTTTTTTTTACAGGGAAATAATGAAAAATTCTGTAATATTATAGCCTATAGTCTGAAATTATTTAAAATGTGATGGTGTCTGAATGCCTCATTTGATTGAGCAATTTGATTGATTTATATACAAGTTATAAGTATACGTCACACAAACTGTATACATTTTGGTGAATCTATACACTATTAGTTCTTTTACAGAGATATACAAAAGAATTTGGATACATTCCGTTCCATTAAACAATATATTATTTGGTAGCAAATAATCAAACACTTATTATAATTTTCTCGTTTGTTTATTTAATGACTTCTCTTACTTTATTTTATTTAAACAACAGTGAATTACTAATGTTCAGAAATTCGACTGGAGTCACTCAACATTTTTATTATGCCTCTTAAAGTTTTTGTTTATTTATCAAATTGATTATAAATAAATATATATATATATATATATATATAGTCATATACATATATGTCACATTTGTATTATTAAAGACATTACTTTTATGAAAAATAAATGATTTTTCTATGTGGAAGTAAAATTTAATTTTGTATATTTTTCATCTGGAATTTCTATTACCAAGTAATATTTTTTTTACAAAATTAAAATAAGAATATAAAATTATCAAATGATTAAGTATGTAAATTTGATTTTTTAAATTCTTGGATAAAAAAATGACTTGTTGGTATTGCACATAAAATGTTATATAAAAATGAAAGCTGTGCTTTGAAATGACTTGTGGACATAAATTGATAAAAATGTTCTATCTACATTTATGAGATTTTTTTAAAAATCTAGTATAGAAATGTTAAATAAGATATTTCCATATTAAGTACAAAATAACAAAGAAACAACTTAAATTATTTTTAAGATTATAATCGTCTATGTATTAATCAATCACGCCGTTTGTGAAAAATTTTAATTGTCAACATTATGTACTGGAGATAACTCAACATTATGCATGAAATCTTTTTCTTGCTAAACAGCCGTGTCTATTTCTTTTGTTTTTAAAGATTTAGATATAGCATTAAATAACTTTTTTTTAAATCTTAATATCCAGTAATGATAATAATATAACAGTCCACCACAACAGATTTGCTTTAATACATCTAGAAACTGTACATAACTAATGTAATTAGCATTTTCTTCATGATTTTTTTTTGTTGTTGTTTGTTTGTTTGTTTATTGTGATTAAAATGAAATTAAACTTTTCATTAATCAAATTATTAATTTTTAATAAAATATTTCTATTGCTAAAATTGCTAATTTAAAGTTAAAATTGCAATTTATTGTTTTAACAGAATAATTTTATGCATTGAACATGTACAATTTAGTGGATTTTATTTTGTCCAGTTTCATGTGGTTTTTTCCACTTTTGTCCAGCGTCCCGGACTTTTGACAAAAAAGTGGACAAAATAACAACCCTGTTTTAAACACACTTGAAGGTGGTCTACTATGCCCCATACAGAGATGGTCTACTGTGCCCCAAGTCAGAGTAAAACAAATAATAATAGAATAATATATAGACTATAAATATGCTAATATTTTTTAGGAATTTAAAAACAGCAATATCATATCTTGCCTTTCCTTAACAGCTGTATAGTATTTATAGTCACTAGTTCAATCTTTATAAAATTTTCAAAACTTTAATGTGAAAAAAATTACTTTGAGCAGCTCAGAACATAAAAACTGCTCAAAATGGTTATCTTACTTATTTCCCATGTGATTTTTTTGGCTGCATACAACTAGTATTATGCTGTCATACATCTGTATCCATATGAACTAAAAGACTTAAATATTAATAGATTTAAATAGGGGTGGTCCACTGCGCTTTGTCTTCCCCTATTTATTCTCTTACATACTTAGTACATAGAATAAATGGCTTTGTATAACAAAATAGACTTTTGTGTTATTGAGGGAAATTTAGATTGTGTTTGGAGGAAATTTCCAACGTCTGAACTCTGAACATTTTCTACACTCCTGCCTGTTGATATAAAATTTGAAAAACTATATTTCTAATTTATTTGGCCATTTAGTTCTTCGTAAATGCTTTTTAAACTCAGAATTGACTCATATTTATTAATCAACATAGGTTGACATTTTAATTAATATGTCCACAACTAATTGAAATTCATGTATATTTTGTTTTATTATTATTATCCCCTTCAGAAAATTTCTGTGCAGCTCTATGTCAATTTTCATATTTCTACTCTCTTTAGGGGGTCAATATATAAATGCGCAGACAGACAGATATCTTTTATTATCATAGATGTTTTGTGTCTTGATTGAATTATTTCTTGTTCTGTTTTTATAGATAGTAAAGAACTAGTCCAGAAGTTTCAACTTCAAAAGAAAATTCCAGTTCATAATGGATGTGTGAATAGTATTTGTTGGAATGAAACTGGCAGCTACATTCTGTCCGCGTCAGACGATCAACATTTGTCGATTGTGCAAAGCTATGATTACTCAGTAAGATATTTTTTTTTCTATATTACTATATATACATATGAACATATTACACCCTGGCAAGAAAAGTGACAAACTCAGAAATGCAGTGTCTGAGAAAAATCATTTTAAAGAATGCTATAAAACAGGGCGTGAAATTTCTGCTCGCCAGCTCGCCACTGGCGAGTGGAATTTTTACTGTGGCGAGTAAAAATTTGGTCTAGTTATAGGCAGAATTCTTACACGATTCAGTGACAGAAAACATTCTTTTTATAGATCTAAATATGGCAAAACCTTGCCATCTTATAACCTCATATTTAACCTCTCTCTTTACTCTTTTCGGAATGTCGAGTTCGTGTGTGCACTTCTCGGCAATCGCCCTAGCAAAGAATGGCCCTAGCCTGAGAAAGGAAAAATATTTAGTGCTTGCCTAAAAGTTTTAATCTTTCTGGCAGTTTCGTTTCTCCCACCGTGATTTCTCTAGGCAGAGTAAGAATAGACGAGCAGACTGCCTCTTTGCCCGTTATCCACTATCCGAGAGAAGAGAAATGAGAAAATTTGCCTATGCGATATTGCCGCATAAAAATGAGCCTGAGCCCTTTTAAAGATACTGCCTATGTTTATTAATGATAAAAAAAAAGTTTACATTTTCCAGTGTTTTATTGAAACGCTAAGGATTGGCGATTGTAATGATTTGTAGGCAACGATTTTATCAAAAAAGTTATTCCAAAATGGCTATTTCAAATGACAATAATGCACAAGTTATACACATCGACATTACTTTACAAAGATAAAATGGACGAAAAGCACATTTCTCATGTAAAAAGTTAAATAAATAAATATATAGGTATATAAGGAAGCTTAATCTTTCATAGCAAAAAGGTTTTCACAGGATATTGTTTGACAAAGAATTTTTATTTTTCTTGTTTTTTTCTTTATTGATTTTTTGCATTTACGTTTTTAGATATTTTAATCTTTTTCAAATCTCAGATACAATACATTAATGATTTTTAATTATAGATGATTATGAGACATGATGATATATGACACACTTTTAATATATTTAATTTTAGGCATATTTGTAAAAGGATTTCAAATTGTTAAGAAAAATAACAAGCCAAAAATGCGAAAAAAAAGAAAAACATGAGCATGACAACTCTATTTGTGGCGAGTAAAACTTTTCATCAGCGAGTGTAATCTGAGTTGAAATTTCGGGCCCTGCTGTAAAACAAACTAACCCACGATAAAACTGATACAACTGGCCTTGGTAGATAAATTGTGAGATAGAGATGTCGTCGTTACGATGTCAGACTGTCAAAAATGTGAAAATGGCTACTTTTCAAGACAATTTTCAATTCATTGTAATCGTGAACTCAAAATCACCACTAGGCTAAAATAACCTAATTTTGTATATTTCCAGTGCTGTTAAGTTGTTAGTAACGTGTGTATTTCTTGTGTATAGTGTACATATCATTCTAAAAGCAAGCACAAATATGAAAAAATCATTTTTGCACATTTGATAGTTGAATAGGGTTGTGGTCATGATGTGACTTTTTCATACACATTGGAGCACTTCATACATATTTTTCAAGGATTACTTTTCAAAGGGTATTCAAACTTTAGCCATTATATTGAGTATAAAAAATGAGCTGTGATTCAAAAATTTTCAACAAATCTGCAATATTTCAGGGGTGCTTGAATTCCCCTACCCCTTGATTACATGACCTTGGGTCTCCATTCTTTAAAAGAAGCATTGTTTAATCAAACTGTGGAATCAACAAGAGTGAAAAATTGCAGCAATTTATTCACCTGTAGCTAGTAAAATTTTAGGCAGTGAAAGATGTACCAATTACTGCAATATATGTATATTCCAGGGTTGCCAACTGCTCCGATTTCTTCGGAGTTTCTCCGAAAATTTTTAAAAACTCCGCAATTCCGCAATGTTATTTCTATGCTCCGCAAATTCAGTCTTGACCACTTAGCTAAATATTTTTTATTAAATACATAAAACTAAATAGTGGCAGACACTGGGAAAAAAAAAAAAAAAAAACTATTTTTCTGTTCTTTATTTTTTTTTCTTTCTTTCTTTTTTTCTCTTTTTTTTTTTTTTTTTTTTTTTTTTTTTTTCCCTGCACATATACAGACAGAAATCACGATCTAATCCTTATCAACTTTTGATTTTGCATTTCCAACAGTTGCCGCATAAAACATTATTCTTTTAATTTTATTTTTTATCTATGAAAGCGCTTCAACTCCTCTTGAAAATAAAAAAATAACAAAACTAACTTTTACAATCTAGCTGAAGAACCACACACTTCATAGTGCAATACTCATAAATAAATAGTAAAGAGAAAAAAAAAAACATTCTAGTGCTAGGCATTGCGTAATCGAAATATTGCTGACTCAGAACGTGAACAATTATTTGTTTACATTAGCTAAGAGCGTTTTTAATTAAAACCACAAGTTGAAAGGGGGGGGGGAAGAAAGAAACGGAATGCTATGATTATGCAGTGTTTTGATTTTCTTTTAAACTATATCAATGCTTAATAGGTCGTTAAAAAATAATACTTTCTGACGAAAAAAATTGTTTATTTTAATTATTTATCGATAAAAATATTGGATTCAAAGGCACTGAACTTTAAGGCCGCTTGACAACGCAAGGGATATAATTATGCATTTATTTTATCATTCAGCCTTAATGATTTATTATAACTTCATTCGTATAAGGGGGAAAAAAAAGTAAACAAATTATGACCAGTGATCTGCAAAATTCTAAAGTTTACAAAACATTTGGTCCCAAGCTATGCAGATCAGAGGGAGTTGACTCAGAGATGAGATCATTTACATATTTATATGAATATCAGAGATTTAGTTTTAGATTTTTATGTGATAGTGTAATAATTATTTTGACATTCATGAAAATTGTTGGCAATTTAATTTTTTTTTTCCCTTCGTGCTTTCTTTTCTTTCTTTCTTTTCTTTTTTTTTTTTAATGTAACTGAATAATATTTCATATATTGTCCTTATTTATGTATGGAAAATATGCCATCGTGCAGAAAACAAATTACTTTTGGGTTTTAAGCTTATATTCAGACTTAATTATTTCCCATTCTTATCTCTCTTCACTGTTTTGCTAAATCTAAATATATTTGATTACCAATAAGTATTTCTTGATTTCATATGATTATTGTTTATTTTTATTAGTAGTTTTTTTTTTTTTTTTTTTTAATGTATTTTTAAAATTGCTCCTCAAAGTATCCGAAATGCTCCTCAAAATTTCCCTGAATACTCCTCAAACTGTTTTTGAAAAGTTGGCAACCCTGATATTCCTTCACCATATTTCTTAGTAAGCAATATTTGTATATATATATGTATATTTCACTGTTCTCGAAAACAGTAACTCGGGCAGTCACGTGATTTAACACAAAGGTGTCCTTCGAAGGGTCATTGTGCACATCGAAGTCAGATTTATAAATTTTTGATTAGTTTTCTTTTAATTAATAAAAATATGAAAAAAAAAAAAACTTCCCGTTTCTATAATGATGCAGATGGAGTTGGAGAATCTTAGTAGAAATTTGATTGGTTTATTTGATTTTCATTGATTTGAGTGTATTTTACATTAAGCTACAGCTATGTTATGAGGAATTACAAGAGGTTTGATTGGTTTATTTGATTTTCATTGATTTGAGTGTATTTTGCGTTGAACTAGAGCTACGTTATGAGGAATTACGAAAGATTTGATTGGTTTATTTGATTTTCATTGATTTGAATATATATTTTACGTTGAACTAGAGCTACGTTATGAGGAATTGCGAAAAATTTTATTGGTCTATTTGATTTGCATTGATTTGAGTGTTTTTTACATTGAACTAGAGTTACATTATGAGGAATTACGAGAGATTTGATTGGTTTATTTGATTTTCATTGATTTGAGGTAGGGGTATCCAGTGGTGTTTTTTTTTTTTTTTTTTTAACATGCTTGACAGTGATTGCTGCAAAAAGGAGTTTTGTGTGTTTTCAGATTCATGCACTGCAATTTAGGGGTGTCCAGTGATGTTTTTTTTTTTTTTTTTGGTTTTAACATGTGTGATAGTGATTGCTGTGGAACCGAGTTACATGCGTTTTCAAATTCATGCACAGTGAGGTAGGGGTGTTCAGTGATGTTTTTTGGTTTTAACATGCGTGATAGTGATTGCTGCGGAACCAAGTTTCGTACGTTTTCAGATTCATGCACAGCGGGGTAGGAGTGTCCAGTGATTGCCGCAGAACCAAGTTTCGTGTGTTCTGAGATTCATCCAGAGCAGTGTAGGGCTGTCCAGTGATTTTTTTTTTCTTTCATGTGCGAGAAGCATACATACATGCATTATAGTGATTGCTGTGAAAACGACTTACATGCATTCTCTGATTCGACCATTCATCAAACAGTGACTTTTACTGTACGACTGTACGAGTAACAGTTTCAACAGTTTCCAAAATATTCAAAGAATTAACATTTCTATTTGACTGTTTTCGAGAATATTCGTTTTAATAATAGTTTTGTTGCTCAGATTCGAGAAGCTCAAAAAATGTTTCCTATTGTCAAGGAGATCCCATACTAAAACTGTGAAGAAAATAGTCACCAATTGAAATATATTTATTTAAACGTTTCAATTATTCAATTAAAAAGAAATCCTTTAAATATAGTACCCAGTGAAGCAGGTGAAGCCTGCTAGCATATACTAAACGTGACAAACTTTTAACTTTGACAGAAGTGAAGTAACAGGAATAACCTAAATTATTTAATATATAATTATTACGCTTTTCAACCTTCACACTTCATAAGTAGTTGTTTGTTGATAAAATAAACGCATAACAATCCTCTTAACAAATATTTACAAGTAAGAAGTATTTTGAAATAATTACATATTATTTCTACTTTTTTTTTCTTTTATCAAGAAATTCTAGAGAAGTTAAAATTAAATAACTACAAGCTTCAAAGCAATTCGTATATTACCCAACTGAGCTAAAAAGTTGATGAAATATACTCAATGAGGAATGTGGAAAAATTGGGGAAAAATCCCCCTATGATATATATTTGAGTGAGATTTTTCAAAATATTACGAGATTCTCACAACCCCACCCTCTAATGCAAACCCTGTGATATGTGCTTTGTCTCAGAATTCCATTTTCTTCAGTTCAATTTAAGTTCAGTGAACTTAGTAACTTTTAATTTCTTTTGAAAAAATAAATGAATAAATAAATAAAAATACCTCAAACGTTTTTGGCAACAATTAAAAATTTAAATGGCTTATATTAAAGCAATTACCAGTTTATTATTTTCATATTTTAATTGATTTAAAAAAATCTAATCAAATTTCCGGTATAAATTAAATAGTAGTCTATGTCCTATTCCAGACTATTATCTATCTCTGTACCAAATTTTATTCAGATCCGTTTTAGCCATTGTGGCATGACTGAGTAACAAACATACATCCAAACTTTCACATTTATAATATTAGTATAGATATACTTATATTTAAAAAATTGTAAAATCCCCTCTCAAAAAATAATAATAGTAATAATAAATAAATAAAAGGTGATCCAAATATTTTTTCCCCAACCAAAGGAGATTTAAAAAATCTGGTGTGAAACAACCACACGACTTCCATTACCCACTATTACATGTATTATATGCATTTTTTTGGTGATAATGTGATCAGAAGACAAAATTGACATAATGAAGTTGAAACCTAAAATTTTTCCGGAAAGGGAAACTTGATACACGTGTAAAGACATACAAAACAAAGTTTACAAAGCAAGTTAAAAATATAAGAAAAAAATAAATTTGTCGAATTATTTTTTGAAACACCAATTTCCGATATCTAAAACTGACCTACCTGAGCTGGATGAGTATTAATTTCCCTTTAAAAACCACATAATACATTAGAAAGAATATCTAAAATGGATTTATGTAACAATTTTCAAGAAAATCGTTAGAGCCGTTTTTGAGATACCAACTTTTACCAAAACTTGGCATACTCAATTATTGACCGGAAAACAATAATTACATATAAAAGGATATTTAAAAGGGAGTTAATACGGCGAGTTTGAAAAAAAAATCTGTACAGCCGTGTTTAAAGAAACGCACTTGCAAGAATTGAAATCGAGCTATTTATACAGGACGCCTATCAATTTTCTTGAACTAACCAACTATATCATTAGAAAGGACATCTAATAGAGTTTTTATATAGCAACTTTGAAGAAAATCGTTCAAGCTGTTTTTAAAATATAGGCTTACGGTCCCCTTTCTGGTTTCCAATATATCCCACTTCTGTTTTTCCAATTTTCACCAAAATTTAGAAAATTTATCTGTACACCAGACCTGTCTCAATTCTGAAGTTTTGTAGTCCTATCTATATTAGTTTCAGAGATATAATAGCCAGAAGATTCCCCACATACATACAAACACACACACACACACTGACTAATTGCCAAAAACTGCTCTTTTGGACTTAGGAGACCTTAAAACTTGTAAATCAGGTGAAAACTCAATATCGAATTTTTGGGCCGAATACAATACTTCCATTACTTATGGTAGTGAGATAATAAAAGTAAAAATACAACCAACTCCAAAAACCAACAATTATTCAAATAACTAAAAAAAAACAAATTCTGGTTTGAAACAACCACACGACTTCCATTATCCACTATTATACTTATATGCATTTTTTCAGATATTATATGCCTTTTTTGGAATTTTCCAGTAAGAGAAATTTGATACACTTGTAAAACAGGGTTTTCACAATGAGTTAAAAAAAAAATATATATAGAGTCCTTTTTTAAGCACCAATTTCCGAGATCTAAAACTGAACTATCTAATCAAAATGACCATTAATTTTTCTGTAATAACCACATAATACATGAAAAAGGGTATCTAAAATGGATTTATGTAACAATTTTCAAGAAAATCGTCTGAGCCATTTTTGAGATACCGGCTTTTACCAAAACTTGGCATACTCAATTATTGACTAGAAAACAATAATAACTACTATATCATTCGAAAGGACATCTAACAGAGTGTTTATATAGCAACTTTGAAGAAAATCATTCCAGCCGTTTTTGAGATACGGATTTTTTTTAAGATACTTCCGATTTTCCAATTTTTGCTAAAATTTAGAAAATTCATCTGTACACCAGACCTGTATCAGTTCTGAAGTTTCGTAGTTCTATCTTTTTTTGTTTCGGAGATATTATAGCCAGAAGATTACACACATACATACATATACTCGACATATACTTACATACATACACACACTGACCAGTTGCCAAAAACTACTTTTTTGGACTCAAGAGGCCTTAAAACATGTAAACTTGATATAAAACTTTTGGACTGAATACAATACTTCCATTACCTATGGCAGTAGGTTAATGGAAGTAAAAAAAAGATCTTTTTAATATTATTTTAGTTCAAAATACTAGCTAATATTGGTAGGGTAATAAAGTTTAAATAATAATTTAATTATTACTATTTAATTATCCCTTTTTCTTTATTTAAAAAAGTTCCCCGGTTTTTCTTTCAATAATTGTCATTTATAAATATCAACTTTAAGTAGATTAATATTGATGGTTTCTTGTTTAACATTAACTACAAAAAATATTCATGCAATGTATTTTTAAGAAACTTACTTGTGAAAATGTACATTTACTATATTTAAAGATTTTTTTACTTAATGACTCAAAAGCTAATATTTTATACGAATTATATAGAATATAATTGAATATGTAATTTAGAAGATAATTATAAATGTAGAATCCTATAAGTGTACCTTTAATTATATTTCATAACAAGGTAAAGAAATATATATTTAGATAATTTTGTTTAGAAAGTTTTCTAATTAATATGTTATACTTGTTTACAAAAATAATGTAATTCCTTAGTTTTATGTAGGCGCATGTGCATAAAATTATTCCGTATCGAGGTTTGCGTCTCCATGTGGCATAAGTATACAATTCTGATTACTGATAGCTGTGATGTTAAAAACATCACTTCTTTTTAAATGTTAAATAAGATCGTTTTCTGCACTTAAATGCATTGTTCTCTCAGCTGGCTCAACTCACCCTGTTGTGTTTGCTTTACTGCAACACACACACAGGAGAAAAATTGGTTCTTCTTTCCTAGTGGTGATGTCATATCACACCATGCTGAGAACCAATAGGGTGATGGTTCTGACTCCACCTTCTGTTATTCCGGCAGTTTTAAATTGAGTTGGGTTTCAGCAGCTCTCAAGAGAAGAACATGGGGTGAGAAAGATTTGTTTTGCTTCTGTTTTAAAATAATGACCATTTTATCATTTGGAGAGAGAGTGCCTACTTATTAATAATAAATATATATATATTAGTTTATATGAATACTTATTCAAATTTTAAAAACCATTAATTTTTATATCCTACTTAATTTGGAATTACTAGTGTGGTTTGGAAAATAAAATTGATTAATTTTGATGCAGCAGATTAGTTTTCTTACAAACATTATTTTTGTAAGCATTTTTCTTTTTACAGCATTCTAGCCAATAAGTAAATTGATTCCTCTTTTCTCTTATGTAAATAAAATTATTTGGATATATATATTTGACCTTTTGACCCAAAGAATAAAAAGGGTTAGTGGACAGAACGCAATGTACGCCATGAGGTTCTTTGATCCTCACTAAGTAACTTCTGTTGTTATGAAAATTAAAAATATTAATAAAATTAATTTAAAATATGGAAACATAAAAGGTAAATGAATTATTTACATCACATTTGGTGCCGGAAAGGAATACTTGATTATTGTTCTTAAGAATAAATGGTACTGTAGAGATTGTTTATTTTGAATAAGTCATTTTATTTTTATTGCTAGAATTACTGAAATTATTTTTAAAGTCATACATAACCAATAACATTTTTTTTTGTGATTGAATATATACCAAGTGACCTATAAGACAATTCCCTGTTTCAAAAATTGTGATATGCTGGAACTTTGTACAAATGAAATTTTTTTTTTTTTTTTTTTTTGGTTCAATATATTTTGAATAACTGATTAAATAAATAATAACCAACAGAACTATGTATTGTTGGCTTTAAAAAAAATTGTAGGTATCTCTCTCTCTCCTCAACTACGTGAATATATTATATACAAATAGCCATCAACACATGTAAAAATCAAGAAATTTAAATAACAAGCTTCATACATCTGTGTTGTTTTTTTAAATCAATATAGTAGTTTCATATATATACAAAAAATAATGGCTTCTAACAAAGGATTGACAAGAGGTTTACCATTCAAAACTTTAGTAACGCCATTTTCTGGAGACCCTCATTTATTGGATTTTTTTATTGAACAAGTGAAATTTAAAATTGAGAACAGCAAATGGGAAGAATCCCATGCTTTGGCTTTTGTGAAATCAAAATTGGCAGATACTGCTCTTAAGTTTTATGTCTCCTCCCCAGCTTGCCAAAAAGCCAAAAATACAAAAGAGTTATTTAATATATTTAAAAAATATTTTAAGGTAGAGTCGGCAACTGCAATAGCACAACAATTTAACGAATTTAAGTTTGAGTCCGATGTCAATATTAATATTTTTGCTAATAAGCTTGAAAGTTTAGTGAGAAAACGATTTCCTGATATGGAAGAAAAAGCCCTTGAACAATTACTAATCGCAAAATTCAATGATCTCATTCCGCCCCACTTTAGAATTCATCTACTATCACAAAAAGCCACAACCTTTTATCAGATGGTGGAATGTCTCGAAAAATTCCAGGAAATTTATAACTTGCAAGTAAACCCTGTCTTACCAGGAACATCTTTTGCTACTATTCAGAACTTCAATCATAAAATAGATAGTGAAGTGATAGGTACAAACTCAAAAAACAATTTGACTAAGATTAACAATTCATCTTATAGCAAGCGGCCATACAATAAATTTCCACAAAATAAAGGTTCGCACACGATTCAATGCCAATGGTGTGAAAGACCTGGACATTCTGCTCAGAGGTGCTTTGCACTCAGAAAATTACAAAATAATAAGTTTTCTCACAGATATCGTAATGGGCAAACTTTCTCTAGACCTTATAGAGACATGTCACGGAGAGCCAGGGCCCCTAAAACATTTAAATCCAACTCCCCTCAAACCAAAAGTAGTCATTCACAATGACTAGAAGTGGAGAATGGTAGAAGTGACACTAAACTCCTAAATACAAAGAGTTCCTCATATAGGTCAGGTTTGAATAAAGTCAATTACCATAACAACTTTTCACAGACTAACTCAACATATTCTAATCTACCTAATAATTTTTTTGTAAATAACAATGAAATCATTCTGAGATCTCCAGACACACAGGCAAAGTTCCCTTTGTCATTAGAACGCAAAGTCAAATCTGTTGCGATACAGACAACATCTCCTGTACTGGTAACGTCCCCGAGTGTGGAGGAAAATGGAGACTGCATATTAGTTAATTCACTGGAATTCTTGTTACACACAGACAATGATCTGCCCAATCTCCCCATCATACAATTACTGTTAAACAAAACATTAGAGAATTTTCTTCTCGACTCAGGAGCTTCTGTGTCATTACTCTCAAAACATTACTTCTTACAAAATCAAAGCAAATTATATTACAAAAGAATTGCTTCAAGAGTCAAGATATCTACAGTAAACTCTATAGTCCAATGTGACGGATGTGTTTGCATTTCCTTTAAAATAGGGAAAACTTTTTACAAACACACCTTTTTTCTTATTGAAATACCAACTGAATCTAAATTTATTGGTATACTTGGCTTTGATTTTTTAAAGTCCCATCACGTAGTTATCAATTTACACAATAACAAAATACAAATTAATGAAAATGCTTTAGATATTCTAGACACTGTACCCTCTTGCAGTCTTCTATCATCTGAATCTGATATGAATCGGGCATCACATAAGATAGCTACTCATATGGATTTTCCCCAAACTGGATATAAAAAATCTAAAATTGATGTTCATAAAGAGAACTTACCCTCTTATCAAAAATGTTGGCTTACCCAGAAGATTATGATTGATCCACAGGATACTATATATGTGCCTGTGCGGTCCACGCTTATTCCAGAAAATCAGTTAGTAATGTTTACATCGTCTAACAAGCATTGTTCACTTGTGTCCTATCCTTCTCTTATGGAGGTACAACATATCAAGGAAAATTCTACTAAACAAGAATTAATTCAATTTTTTATTCCTATGTATAATAATTCAAGCAAGAAACTGCATATAAATAAAAATACCGTTTGCGGATACATTTCAGAGATAGATAAAATAGAAGAAAATTCCTTGGATCTTGCAACAAATACACCTGATCACATGTGTAATCTAATTAAGGCTACACCAGAAGTTTTATCCTTAAGACAGAAAGAATTTAATGTAAATAATTTTTCTATTCAGCATTTAAAACCTACAGAAAGGGTAATAATGCAAGATATTCTTCAGAAATTTAACTCTGTATTTTCATGTTCACTAAAGTCGATTGGACACACCGATCATATCACTCCACATATAAAATTCATTTCAGATATTCCCTTAAAAACTTACCCTTTTTCTATTCCACAAGCTATTCAAGAAGAGGCAAAAGATCAACTTGACAAATTACTGGATGCAGGGATCATTGAGAGAAATATCTCTGAATGGGCATGCCCAATGCTTATGGTTAAAAAGAAAGCTGTGTCTAAGGAGGATAAACCTTCCTTTAGATTGGCCCTAGATTTAAGGTTAATCAACTCTATGATTCGATGCTCCACTTATCCTCTTCCAAGAATTGATACGATAATAAATAACATCTCAAAATTTAAATATTTTACAACATTAGACTTTCCCTCAGCGTATCATCAAATTTCATTACCTAAAGAATACAGACGACGTCTCTCATTTACTACACAATGGGGAACTTATTCATTTAAAAGATTAATGTTTGGGCTGAGATCAGCCGCATCAACATTCCAAATGCTTATTGACACAATTATACAAGAGTGCAATTGTTCAGGCATATATGCTTACCAGGATGACATTATTATAGGAAGTGACTCTTTCCAGGAAACAACAGAAAAATTACAAACACTTTTAGCTACTCTACAAAAGTACAATCTGACATTGTCTCCAAAGAAATGTAAATTCCATCAGTCATCTATTGAATATCTCGGTTTCAGCATCCAAAATCAGAAAATACATCCTATTTCTTCCAACATTACAAAAATTACTCAATTTCCTATCCCAGCAACCAGAAAACAACTAAAAAGATTTATAGGATTGTGTGGATTCTACAGAAAACTCATTCCCTGCTACTCGCGATTAATTGATCCTTTGATAAAATTAACATCTCCGAAAACTACATTTAAATGGACAGAGGAACATGCTGAAGTCTTTAAACAAATACAGAAAGTTTTTTTCTCTAAACCTTTTCTTTCTTTACCCGATTGGTCAAAACAATTTTTTCTTAATACAGATGCTAGCAAAATTGCTATTTCAGGGGTTCTTCTACAAGAAAAGGAAGGCATTCTGCTTCCGGTTAGTTACTTTAGTAAAACACTATCTAAATCAGAACAGCGATATTCAGCCATCAAGCTTGAGCTGATGGCCATAGCTAAGTCAGTCAGTGCATTTAAATTTTTCCTTTTCAACCGACCTTTCGCCATTCTCAGCGATAGCAGACCACTCGAACACTATAAGAAAATTTCCTCTCCTGCTGATCTAACTACTAAATGGCTAATTGAATTATCAAACTATCAATACACATTCAGATATGTAAAAGGTAAAACAAATGTTTTGGCAGACTATTTTTCAAGAGAAGACTTTTCTGCATACACTCAAGATCTTAACTCAAACCCAGAATTAATTAAAGAGGCTAACAATTTACCCATTTCTTCAGCTTCTCCAACAATTGAACTCCATCATTTCAATGTCACACAAAAATCTGATAAGTCACTCACCTCATCAGAGCCTCATCGTTCTTCCTTACCTCAGTTGTTAAGCAACGATGCTGCTCCACTCAGTCGTTCCTTAAACAGCTCTGACGCAGATAATCTTATGATGGAAATCTCGGAAGAATGTTTTTTTAAAGAGCAAAGAGAAGATGACTTTCTGCTAAAAATTATTGTCGATATCACTTCGGAGAAACCTTCTCCTAAATATAAAAATTATTTTGTCCATCCGGACACAGGTCTGTTAATGATCAAACGAAAGTTTCACCAGCCTGAAAACTCTCCAAAAACAAAAATTGTAGTACCACAGAAGTTAAAACCTAAAGTATTAAAAATTTGTCACATGCCTCACTTTGGAATTAGAAATACATACAGAAGAATACTTAAACACTTTTATTGGACAGGATTATTTGAAGATGTAAAAAACTTTGTTCTGTCCTGTACATTATGTATTCAATATAAACCGCACAGAATTCCACCTGCTCCACTACAGGAAATGTTTGTTCCTTCTGCGCCGAGTATGTTAGTTTCCATGGATTTTTTGGGTCCTTTCTCCAATGGCTTCCATGTGTTAACATTCCTCGATCATTTTTCTAAACATATTGAATTGGTACCAGTAAAAAATGCAACAGCACAAGCTGTAGTTAAAGCCATTACGGGATACATTACTACCTTTGGTCGACCCTCTGCGATACTCTCAGACTTAGGCCCACAGTTCACAGCAAACATCTTTAACAACTTGGCACAGACATTGAAAATTACAATCTCCCATTCATCATCAGGACACCCGCAAACACAAGGCTCATCAGAAAGAATTAATACCAGCATTAAATCCTCAATTTCCACTCTTACCAAGGAAGGATTTGATTTTCATCAGGCTTTGATGATACACAAGAACCTGTATAACACCACCGTTCATTCTTCAACTGGATATTCTCCAGCCTTTCTGCATTTTGGCAGGTCAATAACAAGCATCTTTGACTTGTTTGAAGCTCCTCAGTTAGAAACACTGGAATTTCCATATGAATACCATAAATACATGGAATCAATGAAACAGATCTTTAGGCAAGTGCATCATAACATTAAGTTTTACCAAAACCAACGTAATACTAGACAACATAAAAAAGCAGTTCTCCGGAAATTCAAAGAAAATGATATGGTCTTTATAAAAACCAAAGATACATTTAAACCAAGATTCATAGGCCCATATTCAGTTCAAAAAGTAATATCTGACGTGTTACTCTCCGTCAGAGAATTCGAAAATGAAGGGGCTGAACCATTCACTATTAACATAAACCGTGTCATCCTGGCGCATAAAAGAAAGCAACATCTCATTCCACAAACAATTCTGACAGGTCAACCAGCTGGGATTTTTCAACCGCAGTCTCATTATGATCTCAGACCAAGATGCAAAACTTAATTTTTGTTTTTTTTTGTTTCCATTTTCACAAATGTTCTTTTAACATGTTTTTTTTTTTTTAAGTTTTTTTTTAGGGGACTTGATAAGCAATTCATTCACCAAAGTTGCCTGTTGTAAACAAGTATGAGTTGGTACAGGTATATTTGATAAGTTGTATTTTGTATATTGTCCTATTATATATTGTGTAGTTATATATATATATATATTTTCTCCTGTGGCAAATGTTGAATATCTACAAAAACTTAGTGCAGTGTGTATTGTAGTTAATATGAATATAAATCTTCTGTTATGCTGATTTATTTTATATATTGTCTTATTTGTTAAATTTGATAACTATACTATAATTATTTACTGCTCAAAATGTACAGTATGTGTGTGTTATATGTATCGGAAACTTGCATATTTATATGTGTATACATAATTTTTCTTCTTTCTTTTCATATATTAATTCCTACACATTGTCATGTTTATAAATATATTGGGTTATTAAATACAATTTCTGGAAGCTTCCACACCATTTTCACAGACACAGACATCACTTATACAACACAAGTATACACTACATCCACACTATTACACAATCAAATTAATACACAATCCACACATGATATGTATATAAATGTGTATAATGTTTGATAAAATTTTTTGTTTATTGTGATTATTGACATTGCAGTTTTGTTTTGGTTATATCTGATAGTATGTTTATTTGAGTATTATTTGACGTTTATATTAAGTGCATTTTTGATTTTGTTTAGTAATCTAACTTGGTGGCCTCAGTAGCCACTCACATTTATTATTTCCATTTATAATATGTATATTCTTTAAATAATAATAATAATAATGGTAATGATAAAATTTTTAAAAAAATCTTATTCGAATATTATACTCGAGTACTGGGAATGCCTTTTCCGTAATGTAATATTTATCTATAAGATTATTTTGACATTTGTATTGATACTTATTTTGATTTTTTTTTTCTCCTTCATAATAATGCTTCAAGAGGTCATCTGTAAATATTTTATACTGAAATACAATAACTGATTTTGTTTTATCATAATGCGTGTATTTAATATCAAGATTATTGGTTAAATATTTTTGTTGAAATTGTACATCCACTAAAATTCTTTTGCCATGTCATGCATTTTTTTTATTCGCTCTAACTAATTATTTTTACAAATTTATAGGAAAGAAATTTTGCAGCACTTTGTATGATTTTCAATATTTCTGTTTATAATACTATTTTTTTTTAAAGGTATCAATATTTTTTTTACTCATGTCACTTGTTGATAAAAGCTGTGTCTGTTTGCATTTATAGATATATTTTATTAGTTGTCAATATCCTAATAAATATTGTTAGATATGTCACTGACCACTTTTGTATCAATAAAATCTTTTATTTGAGAATGTCTGTAACCACAGTGCTGAAATAGTATTGTTTTTGATGAAATGGTGTATTCCTCGCCTATTTTGGTAGAATTGATCACCTACCAGGGTAGGCGTTGATATTGGGTTGTTTGTCGGAATTTTATTGTTTCAGCTTTACTTATCGATTTTGTATTGTGTTTGGTTCAGATTTTGTGTCACATGTACATTGTTCTCAAAATTTCCAAATTTTTTTATCAAGTGCATGTTATTAAGAGTATTGTAAGACCTTTCAGTTGCTTAAAAATTTGCTTTGTTACATTCGTGCCTTTAATGGCCGTTCCTACAATATTATGTAGTCAATATGGATATTTTTTTTTTTCACATGTAAGTAAAAAAAAAAAAAAAAAATTTGTAATCCTTCATGTAAATGTAGGTATGCACTCTCCATTCACATTTTTAGTCTTCCAAATTTTTTTAATGGTCGTTAGGGGTAATGTGATGTTAAAAACATCACTTCTTTTTAAATGTTAAATAAGATCGTTTTCTGCACTTAAATACATTGTTTCTCTCAGCTGGCTCAACTCACCCTGTTGTGTTTGCTTTACTGCAACACACACACAGGAGAAAAATTGGTTCTTCTTTCCTAGTGGTGATGTCATATCACACCATGCTGAGAACCAATAGGGTGATGGTTCTGACTCCACCTTCTGTTATTCCGGCAGTTTTAAATTGAGTTGGGTTTCAGCAGCTCTCAAGAGAAGAACATGGGGTGAGAAAGATTTGTTTTGCTTCTGTTTTAAAATAATGACCATTTTATCATTTGGAGAGAGAGTGCCTACTTATTAATAATAAATATATATATATTAGTTTATATGAATACTTATTCAAATTTTAAAAACCATTAATTTTTATATCCTACTTAATTTGGAATTACTAGTGTGGTTTGGAAAATAAAATTGATTAATTTTGATGCAGCAGATTAGTTTTCTTACAAACATTATTTTTGTAAGCATTTTTCTTTTTACAGCATTCTAGCCAATAAGTAAATTGATTCCTCTTTTCTCTTATGTAAATAAAATTATTTGGATATATATATTTGACCTTTTGACCCAAAGAATAAAAAGGGTTAGTGGACAGAACGCAATGTACGCCATGAGGTTCTTTGATCCTCACTAAGTAACTTCTGTTGTTATGAAAATTAAAAATATTAATAAAATTAATTTAAAATATGGAAACATAAAAGGTAAATGAATTATTTACATCACAATAGCTCTTACTGAAACTTGGCACCTCTGTATTTCTAAAGTGTAAAAGTCCATTCGCTAGTAGCAAGTGTGTTCCCTCACCCCTGTTTATAGAAATTAACACCAGTTGTCCTTTCCAAAATGTCTGATAATTTACCATATAAAGGCTATTTTGCATCACATATGCATACAGAAATATAAATATGAAGTGTTGTAACCTTACTTAATTGTCTGTTTTTTTCTGTATTTCACTTAATGATATTTAATCTGTAAAAAAATAATGTTTTCTGCTTTTGTGTAATTATATATCTTGATTATTTATGTCTATAATTACCTAATAGTATTACTTCAACATATTACAGGTTCTTGCTTATATACGAACTGGACATCGAGCTAATATATTTAGTGCTAAATTTCTTCCCAATACTGGAGATTCTCATGTATGTATACATATAGCATATATAATTCAGTGTTTGAATTTTCATTTAATTTATTATCACAGGGCTAAAAAACTTTAATTATTATTTTTTTATCTTATGCTAGACTTAATCATGAGAAAATGCTCGTATTTCATACTTTACTTAAAAACACTCGGCGTTCTATAAAATGCATCAATATTTTATAACCCAGTGGCAGAAAGTTTTATAGCTGTCTGTGACAGGCTTTTAAAATTTCATAATCTGTCTGCAAAATTTGTGTGTAATCAGGGGTAAAAATGGCTTACATTCAAAAAGCCTGAAAGCTGATGGAGGGGGGGGGGTTAACATCAGTGGTGATATCGTGCAACAATACACAAATACAATTTTACTACAGAACAATATAATATAAACAATTGTGTATTCATTCAATTCATCTCATTCAGTTAAATATTTATAGTAGTGTTTGACACAACACAATATAAATAGTTATAAATAATAAAAGTATTAGTTTTAGTTTTGATACAGAAATTTTTATAAGTGAATTGTTATCCGAAAGTTGCGGACAATTTCTTTTATCAGTGCAGACAAAAACTGTCTGCAAGTCGTTTTTCTGTGTCCGCGACTATGTCGCAGTGTTTCTGCCACTGGGTTTTATAGTGTTGGTATTTCATACATTGCTGGTAATATATATAAAAATGCACCTGTTTGTGTATCATTTTGTATTTTTGGACAATCTAGATCAGGGGAAGTCAGTATTTTTATACCTGCCGTCCACTATTGTATGTCTGCGAGTTGTAAAATTTTCTAACCACCCATTGGTTCCACAAAAATGGTGATTTATAAAATAGAGAAATGATTTTACTTTATAAAATTTACAAAACACAGTTATAGTAAGTTAAAGCATGCATTTTTCCATTTCAATGTTTTTAGCAAGACAAAGCAAAGGAAAGTACATCTGACAAAATTTCTACCCAGGATTTGCACAGTTCTTATTTTTCAGTTCCGGTAAAATTTTATAGCAATTTTTGTCATAAAAAAATAATCTTATGATTATAAGCAAAATTTTACTATATAAATATTGTGGTGGAATAATGTTTACAAAAGGGCAGGTCCATTAGAACCCTGCTACCTCCCAACATAAAAGCTGGAATACCCAGTAGTGAGCAGTAGGAACTTGAGTTAACGATCACTGATCTGGATGGTGCTTTTTGACCATTAAATGACAATGCTCAGAGGTTAGAAAGTAAAAATAATAAAAGTTTTTACTTTTTACCAAATTTTAATATTCTTCAAAATATATTAAAAAGCCATTTCTGAAGATACACAAGAATATGTTTTTAAAATCAGATTATTTTGGTTGGCTTCGATTTTAATTTCACTTTTATTTCATAATAGGCTATAATTATAATAATAAAAGAATATCTGTTCTTCTCTTTTAACTATATATCTGAATTATTTTTTCTTGCAGATAGTATCTAGCTCAGGAGATGGCACAATAATCTATTCCGATATTGAAAGGCAAGAAACGAGTCTTTCCAATAGGTTTTCATGCCATCGTGGTACAGCATATGAAATTATGACTATTCCTAATGACTCAAATACATTTTTATCATGTGGTGAAGACAAGACAGTACGGTGGTTTGACATCCGGACGAAAACATCGTGCAATACAGACAGCTGCACAGAAGTAATATTTGAGCTACTTTATTATAATTGACCATATTTTAAATTTAGAGAATTTTTTGTTTTGTTAATATTTATATTAATTTGTGTAAATTATATTTACAGGTTGATTCAAAATAAGTGTGACCAATTTCAGAGCATCAGAAATTTTTATTGAATTAAGTTATTTACATGAAATTTTCACTGTGGTTTCCTTTAGCATAGTACACTTTACATAAACGTTTAGGCCAATCCAAAAGAGCTTTTTCAGTCACTTTTGGGGGTATTTTTGCAACTTCCTCTTTTATTGCTTTTTGAAGCCCTTGAAGTATTCTTACTTTACGTCTATTTAATTGTTTTTTTTAAGTATCCCTATAAAAAATAATTGCAAGGAGCACAGTCAGGGGATGATGGTAGCCATTTCTCAAGAGGAAGAAAATTTATTTATTTTTTATCTATCAGCCATTTTATAGTTGATTTTGCAGTATGACTTGGTGCAGAATCTTGATGACAAACAAAGTTTCCTTGAGGGTAAAGACGTTTACTTTCTTTGATTCTGTGCTTCAGAACTTTATTCTGATAGTATTTAGCATCAACTTTAGCCTTTGGTTCTACAAAAATTGGTTTTGTTAAGACCTGAGAGGACATTCCAATCCATACCATAACATCTGATGGCCAACTTGCCTTTTGCAAAACAACTGCATCTTTACAACGCTTTTTGCATAAAATATATTGTATCTTTGTTTTGTCAGTTGTGGATGACAGATGAAAAGGTGCTTCATCCGAAGTTATCCATGTTTTGTATCTAGCTTTGCATAACATTAAATAAGAGGCGAAGAACGTTTTCTTAGATTTTCTACGGTCTTTGCAGACATTTGATCACAGACTGGATTATTCACTTTTTTATAGTCAATTTTCTTTATCTGACAACAAATTGTCGATTGCGATACTTGTAGTTTCTTTGCTAAAGCATGCGCGTAGCCAGGGGGGGTGCCCTGGGTGCCCGGGCACCCCCCCCCATTCATGCACACCCAGGTATGGGGAATTCCACCAATTTACTTGTCACTGGTAAGTAAAATTTTATGCAAGAGAAAAATATACCAAAAACTTCAATGTATATTCATAAAAACAGACTTTCGCTTGCAAGTTTCTTAGAATCAAAAAATTTTGCGATATCTCCCGTTTTAGACATCTTGAAAGCGGAAAATGACTTTTTATTTGTGTGTTTAGGGGGAGGGGGGAGGTCATTGTGTGCCAGTGCATCTCTTAACTATTTTTGTCCGGGTTTCACGTGAGAATGGCTGGACGCAATTCAACGACATTTGACAAGAATTTAGGTCTGTACCCAGTTTAAAAGTATACCTATCAAATTTTCCAAAATTCCCTCTGTTCCTCCCCTGGGGACCTAAAGTCAAAAACTCGTTAGTAAGCATAACTCGGCTTCAAATTACTTTACGATGAAGAAATTGCACATGAAGAGACTAGACTTGAATACGAAAATAAAATTTTCTGAGATTTTGGATTTTTCTATTTTTAAGGGGGAGGAGAGAGAAAAATTGATTTTCAGAGGAAAATTTCTGAAAATCCGGATTTTTGAGTTGATACCAAAAGTGGTATAAAGTAATGAAAAACAGCCATGTGTCTTCTTCAAAAAACCCGTTTTTAGTTTCTCGCAACTTTCATTTTTTTTTTTTTTTGGGGGGGGGTGGTGCGTTATTAGTAGACAAATTCGAGATCCCTTTTTAGAGCTAAATTTGTCCTGGGAAATCTATGGAAGCTGCAGTCACAAATTTTAGTGCGTGGATTCTTTATGAGCATAACTAGGTTTTATGAAAATCCCCTCCTTTTCCTCCTAGGGGTGGGCGGAGGGAAATAAACACATTTTTAAATTATATCAGATTAATTTTTATGTGTGGTTCAATTATGCGTGTACAACGTGTACAACAAATGGATTTTTTGAAATTTTCCCTACCCCCCACCGCTTTTTAAAGGCGGGTGAGACGCCTTTTTAAAAGTAACTCTGCTCCAAATTATCTCAGATACACGATATTTTGATGTGTTGATTAGTTATACGTTCCCAATACACACACCTTAAAGAGATTTTACGAAATTACTTTCTAACTTCCCGTACAGGGGGAGGGTGGACAAAAACCACGCTTTTAAGCTTAAATATGCTCCAAATTATCTTAGAATGGCGAATTTTGGTGTGCGGTTGTTGTTTAAGTGTACGCAATATGCATTTTGGTGGAATTTCGTGAAACTTCTAACTTAGAGAAGGTGAATTGCGGGTAAATCGCTGCCGATGGTAATGGAAACCCGAATCCTTATGTTGCGAGCGGAAATATCCCTACCTAACTAACGCAGTGGGAATTTTAGTTGAGGTTTTGTCTAATTTCAGTGATTTTTTTCTTTTTTTTTTTTTTTCATTTTGGATTTTGTGAGATTCTATTAATAATGATATGGAAATTTGAGAATTCACTTAAATGTAGCGAAGCGGCAAAGTCTACTAGTATATATATTCACTGTATTTCTTGCTGCTCCTAAATACCAAAGCGGCAATGCTCTCAGAGCTGGTACATCAGAGGTGCCAAGTTTGAACAGAGCGTTTCGGTCGCCTAGCAGTTTAAAGCTTTCCTCCCCCCCCCCCCAAAAAAAGCCTTGCATGAATATAAGCTAGGAACATTGATAGTCCCCTCTTCGTGAGGAACACTTCACCCAAGCCTAGACACTAATGCAGTCGCAAAGAACTCGCAATCGTATTTAATCCCAATATCATGGAACTATGATATTGCATGATACTTCTCACTGAGATTGGACAAATGGAACCTGTTTATAAGGATGTGCAAAAGAAAATTCAAATATTTTATTGTTTGTTGATGGAACTTCTCATTGGTTAATTTTATTTTATTAAGTTTTCTGAATGTATATTATAAGCGGAGGAAACTTGAAATGATAATTGAAGTTGGCCTTTCGTTGCTTCCCTCCAACTCTATGGAATGTTTATGAAATATGTGCAATCGTCATTTGGCAATCCATTCAGCTGATGATCAGAGACCAATCGGAGACAGAAATGCTCCATCTGTGTTCATACCCTTCCCTGTCTTCGATAATATCACCTTATGAACTTATTTATTGCGATTTTCTTAAAGTTTTCATATTATAGTCTAGTCACCACAGTTTACCACAATATGATTATATTCTAGTGAGATTCACATATAACCAACGGGTAATCTGGGTAAGATCTAATACACGGGTAAGATCTGGCTCACACTAAACCCTCATTATGTAAAGAAGCGTAGATTTCTATTTGCAAATCAGATGAAAATTTCCATCTGATGATTGGTTAGTGTTGGTCGTATATCAACCGTATAGCTCAGTTTGTCGAGCACTGACGGGTTATATCAAAAGTCTCAAGTTCCATTTCTGACCTCGTCCCTTCCATTTTGTTAAATTAAATTCTGCTTTTCCATCAAAAATGTGTGCAAAACTCTATTTTTCAACTTATTTTTGACATTATACATACGTATAAATCTATATCTGTTTAAGAATCAGTTTGGATTTCTTAGTTTTCGATGCAAAACTACACTGTTCGTTCAACCTATCACTATTGAAAATTGTACACTAATTAGTCAAGACAAAAAATCTAGCTAATCCTATATTTTTTAGTTCAACCGGATTAGTTTAAACAATATTAATTAAAAAAAAAAAAAAAAAAAAAAAACTTATTTAACCTCTTTAACATTATAAACAAATACGGAGCTAATTATTAAAAAAAAGAAATTACATGTCCTTTATTTATTATAATTATAATAATAGTTATCATTATTGTACAAAAAAAAATGAATATTTTTTTACGCGTGAAAAATAAAATGAAAATAAAATAAAATTGATGTCACTATAGCTTCACAATATTAAACATTTGTTTTTATTTATTTATTTATTTTTAACATCGGCTTTGTACTTTTATTTAATAATTTTAGGTTTTGAATTCAGTACTTACATTAAAATCAAAATTTTTAATTTTTATTGATTGTTTGGGATTCACATTCAGTTCAAATGGCTATAATATAAATTTTATTAAGACGGTTTAAGTTTTTTTTTTTTCTCTCTTCTAAATATCAACATTTTATTCTAAAACTCAACAGTCATATAAATAGTTAAAACTTACGTTTAGTACCTATAAAAAATGAATCTGTTATACCTCCAAAAAAAGTTTTTTCTACGGAAAGACTTCTGCTGTGAAAAGAGCGAATATGACAGAGGGAGAAGAAGCAAGAAATTATTCAACAACCACATCTTATATTAATTCAAGAAATATTTCAGGAATAACTAGGTAAAAGGAAAGCTGTAAGAGACTAGAAAGTACTACTGTATTTTGACTAGACAGGTATCGTGCAGATGCTCAACAGACAGAGGTGAGAAAACAAGAAGAAACTGAAGAGCAACGGCATATTTGAATTCAAGCTGAGGCCAAAACTTCATCAATGATACAATTTATCAAGCATTGGATGCTGCTAATTATTTTTTAGTGTACATTTAACTATGATTCTACTTTTGATTATGCGTTTCAAAGTATTGTCAGCGTCAGCGTCAGCGCAGGAAAATGGTAAATGTTTGTGGAAATTGTAGTGCTAAAAATTGTCTCAGAGCCTCACCTGCAATGTTTTGTTACAATAGAAAATTTCATTTACCTCAAACTTCTGAACAATCAGAATCTTTGTAAATTTCTCTTAGATTCTTTAAACACTACTTCAACCCAAGCATCGTCGGGTAGTTGAAATATATCATTATTCTTTATATATATATATATATATATATATGTTTGGGCACGCAATAACATAATTCATTTATTGATTGTGTACATTTACCGACATATATATGAATACACGTATATTAAAATACTCATACGCACGCTTACGTATGTATACATATGCGTACTATGTATGTATATCTATGCTGAAAATTTCAAATTAAAATTTGGGCACCCCCCCGCATGAAAAGCTGGCTACGCCTATGTAAAGTTCTTTGAGGCAGAGGATTTTCTACAGCGATAAGTCTTTTCAGCTTCTTTTTTCTTTTTCGCCAAGCACTTCCTTTCGTCCACATTTTTTCCCTGGAGCTTTTGCTTGCCAGCCAAATTTTGTTTCTTTTCGAAGTTTAGATAGTAATCCATTAGAAAAATATATTTTTTGATTTTTAAATGCTTTATTTATGACAGATTTTGAGGATCTAATTTAGGAGCCATAATTTACTCCCACTAATAAAAATAGCTAGACTGGTAATTTAAACGTCTCACTTTTAAAATAAAACTGGTGGTAAAGCGATTAAAGTTTACAATAAATAGTTACGTGCTATTAAAATTGGTCACACTAATTTTGAATGAACCTGTACATTCAATGGCATATTTATATTTAAACTTGTGAGACCTGGGTCTAATGGTGCCAAAATTTTAAAGGTGATTAAAATCTGAGCTGGCAGTTAAAATTTAAAGAATGACTAAAATTTGAAAAGAAATTTAGATTTAAAAGGTTTATTAAAAAACTTAATTTAAAAGTTAAAATATAAAAGAATCTTCATGACGATGCTTCATTCGAGCATAATTGCTCATGAATTTCATAAGGTCTGGCTTTCAAAAAATTAGCATCTTGATTTTTTTTTTTTTTTTTTCACATAGTTGGGTATAAAAATCAGCCTTCCACTCCAAATTATCTAAAATGAATTAAGATTGATGATTAAAGAATTTCTTAATTAAAATTTCGTGGTCTATTGGAGTTGTGCCACGATTAATATTGTCACTTGATACAGCTGCGTTTGCAGACTCAGTGACCTTGACAATGAATATTATGTGAGAAATGCCTAGCTGGTTATCACCCAGGGTAGCTCAGTGGTACAGCATCTGCGCGTTAAGCGGAAGGCTCGGGTTCAATTCCCGGCTCTGGTATTTTTCACATAGTTGGTATAAAAATCAGCCTTCCACTCCAAATTATCTAAAATAAAAAAATAAGATAAAGAAAGAATTTCTAAATTAGCATCTTGATCTTTTAATAGATTCAGAACACGTTGCCACATTCTCGATAAGTCTCTGGAATGGGTATAATTGATGGTGCGTTTATCGTACTTTATTATTTGCAATATCTCCTGAATTTCAAGTTTAATAAGACTGGGGGAAGGTTGCTGTTATTTTTGCTTGATTTCATAACGGTCTTGTTTTTTCAGTTCCCGAAACATGATCCTTAAGGGACCGTACAGAGAACGTAATGAATATTGATGTTCGTAAATGTGTTTTGTAAGATTTCTTTTAGTTTTTTCTGTATAATAGACAGTTCCATTATCTATTTCAATGGGTATTTTGTAGATGCCTCTTTTTTAGGGTTAATTTGATGTTTAATTTTAAAAAGATTTTATAATTTTTGTGTCTTAAATGCTAGGTTATAGTTGTAATGTTTTAACATATTCCTAATTTGAATAAATTGTTCATGAAAGTCTATGGAACCAATGTATTTATGGTTGTCTGTTTTAATTCTAGTTTTAGTTTGATTTAACATAATTTTAACTTGATTATGTGTTTTATTAAAAACCGAGAAATCATCCGCTTTCTAACATAGTATGTTTAATATATTTTAAATCCTTGTGAATAAGAAATTGGAAGGTATTATGTGTGTAAGTGCGTTTAATTAATGGAATTCTGGCATTTCTTTTATATTGTAGGGAAGTATTAGAATTAGTAGGTATTATAGAAAGGGGGGAGGAAGGTTTATAATAAGTTTCTGTCCAAATTAGAGAATTTTTGGTATTTCGATGTAATAAGATATTCAAGTATGGAAGCATATTATTTTGTTCTTTTTCAAGTGTTAAATTTATAGTAGGAAAGTAATTATTAAGTTGATTAATGAATTCATGTAAGTTTTTTTCTGTGTAATTTCAGATTAGGAATATGCTATCCACATATCTACGATAAAAGTGTGGTTTCAATATTGCTTTTTCTATGACTGTTGATTAAATATATTGCACGACAATTTCTCCTAGGGTTGGAGCAAGACATGACTCTATTGGAGAGCCTTTTTCTTGCTTAAATATTTTGGGTAAAGTATTATAAAGGGATATCTCAGCAAAATGATTTGAGGGTGCAATCTAGCTTAACCCGTTAGTAGTCTGTGTATAACCCGTTATACACAGCGCCACCTATTACAGATTGCACACTTTTTATTTAACTTGCACCAATAATTTTAAGAAATGATGTGACCGACGTTCCTTCGATTTTATTTGCGTTTTATGTATATCAAATGCTGCTTCTAAAAATTTTTTGTGGCTATTGAATAAAAAATCTGGCAACACTGAAGGATGGGTGGCAAATCGACCAACTAGCGACTACTAACGGGTTAAATCCGTTTCTGTTTTCACTGAATGCAAGTTAAATTTTAGAGATCTGGGGAGCAATTATTGTTAAATATTTAATTCTTCCTCACTCCCTTTGTCCAAATCGCTTGCTTCTTTGTGTAAATTCAAAATTATTGTGAGAGGGATGTGTGAATGATTAAATAAAGCTAATTTTTTTTTAATCAACTAATTCATCATATTCTACTTGAACTAAGATATAATTGTTGATCCTTGGAACCGTATAAAAATTTTGATTTTGTAATTTTTATAAAACTGATTTTTCACGATATGGCTTATTTATTTAATTCCTTTAAAACTGTTCTACTATTAAAAATTGTCCTTTTTACTAACAGTTATGAAAATGAAGTTCATCTAATGATTATGTTTTGCACCTTTTCATTATGTATTACTGTGTTTAGAATTCTTTCTTTTTTCTTCAGGATATTCTAATCTTTAACAGAGCACCAGTTACTTCAATTGCTATAAATCCGTTAATACCTTACCAACTTGCCGTTGGTATAGCTGATTCTACCGTCCAAATATTTGATCGGAGAATGCTTTCAACTAAATCTACCATTGGTAAAGTATTTAAATTGTTTAAACTAATTTTGTTTTCCTTATCCTTTTAATTTCTTCAGGCATGAGAATTTTCCGTGGATCTGCGATTTTCGTTAATTCCGCGGTTTTTTATTTTGTTAAAATCAAACTCCAATAACGATCAGTGTTCAAACGCTCCACGAAAAACTTTAGATTCTCAATCTTTTTCCATCCAAAATATAAATGTCGATATTCATTTTAAACATGCTTTATCAGATTCTATAACATATAAAAGAACAGAATTATTCAATGTTTCTCACTCATGTAATTTTTTTTTTTTTGTCCTCCCTTATTAATTTAAACTTACTTTATGATATTCTAGAACCCATAAAGAAGTAGAATTGTGTTTAATATTTCTCTCAGGAACTACTTTTTACCCCCCCCCCCCCCCCACTTCTTTCCCATTTTCCACCACCAGCCAATGATTAAATGTTGATTGCTAGCTAACTTTTTTTTTTTTTAAACACATGTTTTATTGTATTGATGTGCATTATTATTTTAGTTTAGTTTGTCACTTTTAAAATATTTTGTATAGTTTTTTCCTGTGAGCATTATTTTTCATTTGAAATAAATTTTATGAACGTAGATTTGTATAGATTTCCCCGCGTGCGTTATTTTTCTTTTAAAATTAATTTTAGGAACACGCATGTTTCCTCTTTTTTTTATTTTCTGCACTCTCATGCCTGTTAATGAGTCTAGTTACAAATTCAACCCTATGACCACCAAAGACATATCTGTAGACGTCCAGGATGATAGTTGTATATTCACTTTACTCAGAATTGCCACAATTTTACCACATTTCTTCTTTTACCACGTTCCAATTTTACCATGCAAAATTACCACAATTTCACAACCTGCCAATTTTTTTACACCACCTTTTCTGTAAAATAATTTTCTCCAATATGTATTTACAATTAAATAAGAAGAAAATCAGTTAAAAAAAAAAAAAAAAGAGTAGGGTGGAGGGATGAATAAAAAATCTGGTGTGAAACAACCACACGACTTCCATTACCCACTATTACGCATATTATAGGCAATTTTGATAGATAATGTGATCAGAAAACATAAAAGTGACTTAAAGAGAAAATCGTTAGAGCCATTTTTGAGATACCAATTTTTACAAAAAATTAATTATTGACCAGAAAACAGTAATTACATACAAAAGATATTTAAAAGTGCGTTAATAGGGCGAGTTAAAAAAAAAAAAAAATCCGTACAGCCGTTTTTAAAGGAACGCGCTTAGAAGACCTGAAATTGAACTACTTATACAGGAAGCCTATCAATTTTCCAGAACTAACCAACTATATCATTCGAAAGGACATCTAATAGAGTTTTTATATAGCAAATTTGAAGAAAATCGTTAGAGCCGTTTTTGAGGTATGGACTTACGGTCCCACTTCCGGTGAAACTCAATTATTGACAGGAAAACAATAATTACATACAAAAGCATATTTAAAAGTGAGTTAAAATGGCGAGTTTGAAAAAAATCCATACAACCGTTTTTAAAGGAACGCCTTTGCTAGGCCTGAAATTGAACTATTTATACAGGATGCCTATCAATTTTCCTGAACTAACCAACTATATCATTCGAAAGGACATCTAATAGAGTGTTTATATAGCAAGTTTGAAGAAAATCGTTAGAGCCGTTTTTGAGATACGGACTTACGATCCCACTTCCGGTTTCCGATGTCCCACTTCCGGTTTTTCAATTTTCACCAAAATTTGGAAATTTCATCTGTACACCAGACGTATTTCAATTCTAAAGTTCCGTAGCTCTATCTTTATTAGTTTCTGAGCTATAATAGCCAGAAGATTCTCCACATACATACATACATACATACACACACACATACATACACACTGACCAATTGCCAAAAACCACTTTTTTGGACTCAGGGGACCTTAAAACGTGTAAATCAGGTGAAAACCCGATATCGAATTTTCAGACCGAATACAATACTTCCATTACCTACGGTAGTAGGGTAATGGAAGTAAAAAGTGAGTACTAACATTGCTATGGTATAAGTTAAAAATGTAAAAATGTGCCAGCTGTGCTTAACTGTCGTCTGCCACATTGTCTGACAACTGGGAGTTATGGTATGGGATGCAATTTTATTTGATATTGATACTTCATTGATTCATGACATTTTTATAGCTCAATGCTGAGATTCTATATTCTGTTGTATCACCCCTTTTTTCATAAATCCTGGATTACATTTGGTAATTATTACATGTATGAACAATTCATATCGCCGTCTTTGCTGCTTGTGTGATGGTCGAGTATTGCGGTAGCTTATTCTTCTCTTGTTCGATTTCTCGAGCCGAGTAGGTAGCTATCTCTGGTCAGTACTCCTACTGGCCTCCACACAATTGCAACTGCACTTTGGCTAAATTCTCTTGTTTCATGTTTTTTTCTTTTTTGCGCATAAAGTCAGTTTCCTGTTCTTTTATCCTATTTTTTCAATTTTCCTCTTAGTCATATCTCATAGCTATGTAATGACTGTTTGTATTTTCCTTTGTTTGATATTTTATTTCATAAATGCCTGCAGTTTCTAAGGGGTTTATGGAGCTTTTGTCATTACTGATACGCTGGAAAATGTCTGTTAGGTTTAGTGGGGATATTTATGCTTAGTTTTGAAATTTCATTTTAAAGCTTATTGGGTGCATCTTTATTAAATGAAATTGCTGTAGTATATTTTTCTTTTGGTTTCTGTCCATTTTCAATATGAGTTAATTATTTAATTCTATTTTTCTATAGTTTATACTTTAGGCTTTTCTTATAACCGACTTTTCTCATATTTTATTTAGATGTTAGGGTTTATTTTATTTAATTTTTTGGTGTTTTTTCAATTTGTAAGGTTTTTGTCACTGACAGCAAAACATCATCGGCATATTTAAACTAACATTTAATTTCTTCTTTAAAATTTCAAAAATTATTTCTTTTGTTAACCTAAGTTTTAATTTAGTAGTGAACCTGAATAGTGGGATTCCATTTGGACTCCCATACCCCTTTTTCTTCTTCTTCCTCTTTGTTTGGTAAAAAGTTTGAAGTAATTTTCATTGAGAATTAAGTCGTTTGCTGCTATTAATGCTGCTAATTTAGTTTTATCTATATTTCTTTCTTTTTTTTTTTTTTTTTCATTATTTCATTTATAATTTTGTTAATGTTTGTTGATGGGAACAATTTAATGCCATCAAAATTTACAGTAGTGTTATTTTCATTAATTTTAACCCCTTGAACTGAAATGACGAGTCCAGCTCATCATGAATTTCCCAACACTAATTGTGTTCTTATATGTATATATAACAATAAACATTCATATAAATGTGTGAAACAAATATTATTTTTAATAATAACAAATTATTTGAGCAACAAAACTGTAAGTTTCTATATCAATCCCACCTCTTAAAACTAAGAAAATTAAATTTTCTGCATGAGCAGTGCTGACTGAAAGTAAATTGCAGTTCAAGGGGTTAATTTCTCTTAGTTTTCTTATAAAGTTGCCGGTGGAACTTAGGCTATTGTTTGAAGGGGTTCACAGTAAATGTCTTTCATATATATTCTGAAAGAAAGTTGGACTTTTCCTTTTATTTACTATTTAGTAAAATTTTGGGTAATTTTTATGATCTTTAAATTTGCTAAACATACAGGCTGTGTTAGGTGTTTGTTTTTAAATTTTAGGTGGTTTGTTGTTCATTCATTTTTTCTCAATTATTAACTTTTTATTTTTCTTCTGTTAGTTTCTTTTTATGTTGTAGACTATCACACAAGCATTGACGGTAGCCGGGCCCCTGGCCGGAAAGCTTCCGTGTAAAACTTCAAATAAAGCTTATAATTTAATTAAAACATGTTTTATTTGTCATTCAAACTTTTACAGACATATACTTTTTAATTACTTGCTTAAGTTCATGACAGTTACATGCAGCATAATTATTGCTTTCCAATGCAAAACACAGGCTGATGCTGTACAAAAATGAATTTTAAAGCAGCAAGCCACACCAGTTGTTGAAAGATTCTTTTCTTAAAGATGGGGGAGGAGAAATTCTGTATTCATACTCAGGTCACACCGTGGGCCTAGCTATTTGAAAATTTCTGTGGTTTTCTGAAAAACTTGCATAAATATAGGCTAACAATTCTTTGAGAAGATCCCCCATGGAAGAGGGAAGGGAGTATATACACATTCATGCACAACACACGTAGAATGGCAAATTTTGAGGACAATTAATTAATTGACAGATAAAAATTCATTTAAACGTAAAATCTGACATTTTTTTTTTTTTCATTTTTCATTACAAAAATAAGTAAAAATGGCCCCATCTTTAAAATTACTAGAGATGGAGAGGCCCAAACTCCATTTTATGGTGTATCTTATCTTAAGGTATTCAGCAAAACCAAAAAAGTATGGCACTGACTCTATATATTTTTTAATTATTTGATTTCAGGTATTACTCGTGTTACACATGATAGGGGATCATAAGAAGGAAAAAAAAATCAATATGTATATATATATATATTCCAGAACACGTAAAAAAAAAATCGGTCCCTAAAGTCCCTTAATTTTTGAGACAGTTGTGCTAAATGGCCTGTTATATGTTTTTAAGTTATTATATTCTAAAACTATTTGCTTTTAACATTTTCAGGTTATCTGACTAATGGCTTTCATTCATTAATGACTACATTCACTGTGCCTGAATTTCCTCAAAACAGGAGAATCACTTCTCTATGTTACAGTAGAGATGGCAGAGATGTACTTGTTAGTTATTCGTCAGATTACATTTACTTATTTGATGTCAAGGTAGGACTTTTAAAATAAATGAATTCTTTAGTTCTTAACACTTTAAAATTCCTTGGTTTTGCAGTGAAACCAAACATTTAACATTTTCTTTTTTATGACAGAATTTTTCTGATATATATATATATATATATATTTCATATTTCAGTCGATTTTTAAACTGTTGGCTCTTCTCTGTTTGGTAGATAGCAGCACTACTCTGAAATTTGACAAAAAGTGCTTCAGAGGAAGCCAAATGCAGACATGCCAAGTCTCCTGCTTTTTGCTTGTTTTTCTATGCTCCTGATTTTCCACTCATTTCTCCTGCTTTTCTGATGTAATTTTTATCTATCCCTCTTAGCATAATTTATGCTTAAAATTTGTGGGAGTGGGTAAAAAAATTTGAAAGAAAATTGAAATATATCTTGCACTGCAATTTATCTAGTTCAGTTTGAATGCGAATTACTATACAATGCTTTGAAACTAATTTTTGCTAAGAATAAATTTCTATCTTTCATTTTTGCATAATGAAAAATGTCTTATTATCAAAAGATTTTTTTTTTTTTTTTTAGTACCATAACTATTGAAAAGTCAAAGAATTGAAATTTCATAAGAATATAGCTGATATTTTCATTTCTTTATTACCTTTTCTTTTACAAAGATAATTAAGATTCTTATTGTTTTATATTAGGAGCAGAATGACCAAATCTGTCTATTTTGACTTAAATTTTAAACAACTGTATGTCTGAGGGTTTTTTTTTTTTTTGATAGTTTGTTTTACTGCAAGAAACATATATTATTCATTTAATTTTAATACTGATGCTTTGTAAATACCTCCTAAGCTTATAAAGCTTTACTTAAAATTAAATTTGCATTATTTTACTCATTTTTCTTACAGACTTTCTTGTTGGTAAAAGTCTTGTGATTTCTGTTAAAAAATCGCCTGCTTTTTTTTGTCATTAGAAGTTGGCATCTCTGCAAATGCACAAGTCACTTGAAATTTTCTAGTAGGTGTGAATGCATAGTTGCTGCTTTAAGGATGCACTCATGCTTAGTTTTTTCAGTTAACTAAATTAATTTAGCAATTTTAAAAAAGAAAATATTGAGTTAACATTAAAGGTTTAAGTTATGAATGCTCAACTTAAGTAAAGGATGCTTGTATGGAAGGAATGAGATATATAGGAAATTAGTAGAGTTGTACCTATTCTTTTCATGGGGTATTAATTATTATTCACATTATATTAGAAAAAAAAATTTAGAATACATGAAGCACCATGGTACTTGTACTTAGGAGCAGAATACTATCCTATGTTCTGCAACATGACTTCAAACAGTTGCAAATATTCTACAGGCATTTCGTTCAAATTTGACAGACCACAGTAAAATGTAAAATAAGCATAAAAACACTATTTACCAGAAAAATATTTATTATATATTTATAATAAAACATGATATCAAAATTTTATAATCTAAAACTGAGGAATGTTAATGTACTATTTACAAAATGCAAGAATTTTGTCCATACATTGAAACAATAATGACTGCTTTCAGTAATTTTCTAATGGATTTTAGTGCTGATTCTAGGCCAATTTGGCAGGGTGCTCCACCCAGCGGAACTTTAAAACCTATTTTAGCACTCTGTGGCCCTTTTTCAACCCATTTTAGCACCCTGCTGCCTCTATAAAAACATTTTAGTACCAAGTGGCCTTTTCTAACATTTTAAATGTTCAGAGGCCTTTAGATACTTTTCTTCCTAACATGTAACTTTCTAGCAGTAGTTTTACAGCATTCCTGGAAGAAGAAAGCATATAGCCTATATCAGGGCCCGAAATTTCAACTTAGATTATACTCGCTGAAAAAAAAAGTTACTCGTCACAAAATATTATTAACTTACTCTATTTTTTACCTATAAGGTGTCCAGAATTTTTTATTGGAAAAAGAAGAGAAACTACGCAATGTCTTTTATTTTATAAGAAAATAGAAGACATTCAATTTTGATAAAGAGGTCATTTTAGAGGACACAAAATTGAATGAAAATGATTATGAAAACCAATTCAAAAGCTACTTTACACAAATGGTGGAAACATTTCTGTGTTCTGGATCAAAGAACCGTACAAATATAGGGAATACTTGTTCTTTTGTGAACCTAACGCAGAAAAAAGTTAGTGTTCACCGTTCGATACAGCCAACAGCCTACTGAGCTTCCCAGTTTTGCTAAATTTTTTAAATTAAGGACTATATCCTTTTCATTTGAAAAAGAGGACAGAGGATGAAAAACATAAAAAAGAGGACTTTTTAGTCCTGTAATGTTTTTTTCATTTAAGAGGGCAGAGTGTTGAAAAGAAGACTGTCCTCTTAAATAGAGGATGTCTGGTCACCTTATCTAAGATTAGCATGATTTTACGTTTTCAAATCGAATTTTTTTTTTTTTTTTTTTTTTTTTTTGTAGCACCGTATACTGTAATAATTCTATCTACATTTAGACCGAAACTTTACTCACCACAGTAAAATTTCCACGCGCCAATGGCGAGCGGATATTTCACGCCCTGGCCTATATTATATGTACATGTAAAATTAGTAATTTATTTTTGTTACATACAAAAATCATTACATAGAAGGCTGCAAAATATGCAAATAATGCCCTTTTTGAAAACAGGTTGCCTTTTCATTCTAGAGTCAGCACTAAATTTATGGCCTACAGGATTAGGAATTATGGCCTTTTCTAATAGATTTACAGCTCAGTTGAACATATCTTATCGGGATATTAAATTTAGATATATTGATACATCATTCAGTCCCAGTTGGAGAATGGATGGAATGTTCTGCAAAAGCCGCAATTGTTCTGCAATGTGTATGCCATAGTTTTAACCATTTTCTACTCCTGAATCATGGTAATAAATTAAAACCTGAATAAACTACTACGTCAGAAACGCCAAAAGAAAAATATTTGCGATGCATACAGCTGTTTTGGTAGCCTTAAGTGTACCATCTTCAGTGCAAAAAGAATTCTGAATTTTGAGAAGTGCTCATATATATATAGGAGAGGGACCGAATTTAGTTCAACCAATAGGATTACGGGAAAGGCGGAGTGTGTGGCCAATAGGAATTTAGGAATGTTAGCTGTGTAAACAGTAGAAAAATTAAGAAAATGTGAACTGAATGTAAAATTTCCAGCAATATGCTACATAAACATTGCTGGGAGGAAAATCATAATTTTAAATTTAATTCAGCTAAAATAATTTGCAGACCTAAATCCATTCATGACCTCGATTTCTTTGAAGCTTTTCATATTTATAAAAATTTGGAAAACCTTGTAAATTGTGATTTCGCTGTTCCCTATTTGTCTGATTGTTGGAAATTTTACATTCAGTCCACATTTTCTTAATTTTTCTGTTTACACAGCTAACATTCCTAAATTCCTATTGACCACACACTCCACCTTTCCCGTAATCCTATTGGTTGAACTAAATTCGGTCCCTCTCCTATATATATGAGCACTTCTCCAGATTCAGAATTCTTTTTGCACTGAAGACGGTATGCTTAAGGCTACCAAAACAGCTGTATGCATCACAAATATTTTTCTTTTGGCCTTCCTGATGTAGTAGTTTATTCGGGTTTTAATATTCCAATGCCAAGTCTCTAATAAATTGATACAAAGGATGAATTATTAAAATTAATAAATATAATTTATTAATATTCATTTGTATTTCTTTATATATTTTGCTTTTGGTTTACATACATTTCTATATAGTAATTTTAATCCAAATCCTCTGACACCCCCTTCTTTACCTACTTTAAAATGTAATTTTTATTGGCATTTCCCATGCAAAAAATGAGTACAACAGCTTGTTAAATCAAAGAAATGAAAAAAAGACAGATTGGATTTATATGAAGCATGCATAATAGCTTTAAATAATTAACTTAAAAAGTCTTAAAGTAAGGTTTTTAATTAATTATTTAAAGTAAAAAAAAAAAAAAAAAAAACTTTATATTTTAAAAGCATTTTTAGCTTTCTTGATATCTAAAATCATTTTGGTCATCCCCAATTTTAGAAATCAGAAATATGTGCAAATTTTGTCTACTTACTAAATAATTACAATTACTATAACCTTAAATGATTAATAATTTTATTTTTGTACTTTAATTAAGGATGATATGGGGAAAAAGCCAAAGATTATCTCATCTAAAGATGTAAGTTAAATTTTGATTTTAAAATCGTAAATTTGAACTAAAGGGATAAATGACCTGTAGCTAATCTTGTTTGTTTTTTCCCCCCCGAATATTTTAGACCTCTACTCATAGTCGGCCTTTGATGAAGAAGCTAAGAATTCGGGGGGACTGGTCTGACACTGGCCCTAATTCAAGGCCTGAATCAGATTCTGGAGGTAATTTTAGTTATTTGTATTAATTTATTAATCTAACAATGAATGTTCATAAATTGTGACACACTAAGCATAGCCAAAATTTATAAGTAATTAAAAGGTATCAAGATCTACACCTGTCAGCAATTTTTACTTCAGAAAGATATATTGGTATTTAAAAATTCTACCATTCAGTCCCGTATTGTGTTAGCATAATTCTGCTGAAATAGACTTGAAAATATTCACGTCACATGACGACTAAAAAAAAAAAGTCGAGAGACAACTTAATTTTTTAAATCAATTTTAAAAACTAAATTCTAAAGCAAGAATGACGTACACATGCTTTTCATGCAAGAAATATGAAATACAATTTAAATAAATAAGTATCTCAAGTATTAAGGGGTCAGTTAAAAAGTCCTTAATAAAACCCAAGAAAATGTGAAAAAAATTTCAAACTTTGAAACCAGGCATGAGAATTTTCCGCGGATCCGCGATTTTCCGCTTTTTTGTGATTTTTGTTGATTTTGCGGTTTTTTATTTTGTTAAAATCAAACTCCAATAATGATCAGTGTTCAAACGCTCCACGAAAAACTTTAGATTCTCAATCTTTTTCCATCCAAAATATGAATGTCAATAATCATATTAAACGTGCTTTATCCAGATTCTATAACATATAAAAGAACAGAATTATTCAATATTTCTCACTCATGTAATTTTTTTTTTTTTTTTTGTCCTCCCCCACCCCCTTTTTCATCTCTAACCATCTCCAATCAAACATTCTGCGGGAAGCCTTTTATTTTTAAATATTTATCCATCCACAACAAAAATGTCAATATTTTAAACTTACTTTATGATATTCTAGAACCCACAAAGAAGTAGAATTGTGTTTAATATCTCTCGCTCATGAACTACTTATTTACCCCCCCCCCCCCTTTTCTATTTTCCACCACCAGTCAATGTCATTAAAAGTTGATTGCTAACAAATGTTTTTTTTTTTTTTTTTTTTTTTAACACGTGTTTTATTGTGTTGATGTGTTATTATTTTAGTTTTATTTGTCACTTTTAAAATATTTTGTATAGTTTTTTCCTGTGAGCATTATTTTTCATTTGAAATAAATTTTATGAACACATTTGTGTAGTTTTCCCCCGCACACGTTATTTTTCATTTGAAATTAATTTTATGAACACGCGTGTTTCCTCTTTTCTTTAATTTTCTGCACTCTCATGCCTGTGAAACTAAATATCGCTATCAATTTTGAGCACACAGAATTGAAACTTTTGTGTTATATTTGTTAGGATGAATGTCAATGTTTACTATGTATGACTATTGGGATACGGGTACTATATAAAATGTTAGTTTTTGTAATTTTCAAAAAATTGATTTTTTAAATTTGAACTTGCCCAGGAGGGATTGTTTTCAGGTAATTTACTTGAATTAAAGTATTTATTTCATTTTCAATACTAAAATTTCAGTTTTTCTGATAGTTAAATTCATAAAATAAGACAAAAATATCAATTTCACACGACTGCTAAACCTAATTAAAATTAATATTTCTCATAACGAGAAGATTGAACCTCCCTGGAATAAACTATATGTCCACTCTTTATACAAAAATTTTTTCTTACTAAAATTTCAAGTATTTTTTAATGAATTCACAATTATCCCTGCATATCATAAGTGCTTATATTTTTTAAATATTTTGTAATTAGAAGTATGTGTCTGTGACTAATGGTTGCAGAGATAAAAGCCTCCATGTGACTGCTTTTGCACCTTATATATATAATATATATATATATTATTTAGTTATTATGTTATATTAATGTGTTTAAAAAGTTATATTAAATCAGGTTTTATTTGTAAGCCTTATTCGTAATGACATCAGCTTTACTTTAAAATATCGAAATATCTTTCTGAAATAAGTTTATTATTTTATTAATCATTATTTAACTCACTAGTTAGTTGTAGGGCGACTAAGGTGCCCGTCGAGAAATGATCATTTCATTTTATTTATTTCTCACTTCAAATAGCTCATTTGCTAGCAAGCCCGTGCAAAATTTTTGCACTTTATTTATCTCTTTGTTACTTTAAAATTTTAAATTATTATTATTATTTTATAGGCGTCATTTTTTAGACCGTCATATAGACGCAGATTTAATATTTTATAATTTTCTTTTTTCCACAGGAAAGCATATTTGATTTTATGCTGAAAAAAAATTGCCAACAATTAAAAATTTGAATGCCTATTTTAAAGCTATGTCTGTTTTCATGTTTTAATTAATAAAAAAAAAAAATCTAATCAAAAATTCGTTACAAATAAGGTACCAAATAAAAGTTGCAATTTTTTTTAATTCGTCTTATCGATCAGACAATTAGATTTTTCTAAATTAACTAAAATATGAAAATTAGATGGCAACTTATGTTCACACACAGACAGAGTCCAAGGAAATCTCTTAGCCTTTTTAAGCTTGACAGAGCCAGTCAGTGTTGAGCATAACTATATATGCTGATATATGAGCTTTGAGAATTCTTGCTTTCCAAAAGTGTAATTAGCACCCTTATTACTGAATGGATTTGTTCATTTCTGTTTCTGAAACAAATGTTTACCTTTGCACTCAATACACTTTTCAATCATATGAAAATTCAATTTCATTCATTTTCAATTATATAAAATACAACTTAAATAAATAAATAACTCGAGTATACCTGCATATGTCACAGACATATATTACTTCACTTCCAATTACAAAATATTTTAAAAATATAAGCACTTATGATATGGCCATTCAATAATTGATTACAAATTATTTATAATCATCATTTATTTATTTATTATTGATTATTTATAATTGATTTCATAATTCTTAAATTCTATGTACAAAAAATAAAACATTTTAAGCATATTTTAAGTTGCTGTTGAATGCATCCCTCTGTGATCCATACTAGTACTATTTATCTTAATTGATATTTGATTACAAAATCGCTAAAATAGTCAAAGTTAATAAAATATTTATGTTGATTCTTTTACTGCTAAAATTTTGTTCCTGATATACAAATATCTTAATAAAGCTGGTGGATAGGAAGATATGTATTAGTTATTTTAAGTATTAACATGAATATTATGATTTTCTGTCCCTGCTTGGTAGATATGCTAAACTGCTGTGCTTACTATTTCTGTGCAAAGTTATTTCATATTCAAGATTTCTGCTTTGAAGCAAAAGAAATTCAAACAAAGAAAAGAAAAAAATCTCGAGTGACTCCACTCGACTTTCCGAACATTGAGTAATTAACAGTTTTGTAGATAAAGTAAAGAAAGAGGAGTTGTTAAACAAACAAAAGAGAGAAAACCATAATAGAGTGTTTGAGTATTTTTCTCCATCTATTACACGATGTTTTATTTAACGCTACGGAACTTTGAGCCCATAGATCATAATGATAAAGAATTTTTCGTTGTGTCCCTGTAAAAACCTATAAATGCTAAATTCACCAAAATGCTTATAGTTAGTGCAACAGTGATTTATAATACTCATATAAATTTTCAGCTCAATTCAATAAGGCTTTTAGATGCTATCGTACTTTTAAAAATTTAGTCCCATAGACCATAATGATAAAGAATTTTTTTTTGTGTCCCTGTAAAAAAACTGTAAGTGCTAGATTCACCAAAGTCTATACAGTTAGTTCAACTGTGATCTATAACATGTGTACAAATTTTTTGCTCAGATTAATAAGGCGTTTAGGCGCTATCACACTTTTAAAAATTTGGCCCCATAGGCATAATGATAAAGAATTTTTCTTTGTGTCACTGTAAAAAAACTATAAGTGCTAGATTCTCCAAAATCTATACAGATTGAGTATTTGTGACCTATAATATGTGTATAAATTTTTTGCTCAATTGAATAAGGCGTTTAGATGCTATCGCACTTTTAAGATTTTGCTCCCATAGGCCATAATGATAAAGAATTTTTCTTTGTGTCCCTGTAAAAAAACTATAAGTGCTAGATTCACCAAAATCTATAGGGTTCGTACTATGGTGACTTACAATATGCGTACCAACTTTCAGGTTAATTGAACAAAGCGTTTAGACGCTAGCGTGTTCACTCACAGACATACACACATATACACACACATACATATATCATCGTAAAAATAGTGAAAACGGACTCAGGGGACCTCAAAACGTATAGAAACATCAAAATCTCGAATTTGGATTTTTGACATGATTACAATACTTTCCTCACTATAGTGTTCGGAAAGTAAAAATATATCATCTACCTATAAGCAGAATAACAGAACCATTTGCTTGATCTGCTAATAACTTTTAATTTTCATAACTCTTTTTTTTTCATTTTTTGTTTCAGATGTTTAATTCAAGTTCCATATTACCATCATTATGAGTATCTGCAGTATTTTACCATGTTTTTATTAACTTCTATTCTTGTTTGTTTGACCGGAACAAATCTTGCAATCGAATTTTAACTAACTTCCCTACTAGCTAGACATTCGAAACTTTCGTAATAGCTCAGAACCCGGTGACAACACAATACTCTGAAGCCCGATTTTCGAATTTTTGATTAGTTTTCTTATATTTAATTAAAATACGAAAATAATAACATCCTAATAGCGTTAAAATAGCCATTAAAATATTAGCTATAATTTAATTGTTGCCAAAAAAATGTACGAGTTCATTTTTTTTCTACATAAAAATAAATACATTTAATTAAACGTGAACTTTATAAAAAGTTAAATTATGCATCTCACAAAAATTGATGTCATTATCAGTTTAAATATTTAATGCACATTGATAAGAGCTCTATGATTCATCAAAAAAATTTAAAACATGGTGTATAAAAAGTTTTTTTTTTATCTTTATAATTATTTACATGTTAAGTTTCCAACACGTGTCTTTATAAGTCTTTTATATTTTTGCATGTACAATATATTATCTGCCAAAAGTTCCACCATATTCTTCTAAATCACCGGACACACCAGAATTTATAAAAACTAAAAACCATGTTCAATCTAATTACAAAATAAATTAAAAGACCTTACTCGGGCTTCATCATCTTTTGCAAGAAGCTTTTTGTGGGAGGATCCTCTCCCTTTTTCAATTGCAAACTGTTCGTGTGGGCCATGGCTATTTATAGCTTCACCTTGTTCTTCTAATAGGTAGCGCCACTGCGGATCTATTTTGGCGGATTTGTGGTCATTAATGACCGCGAATCCGCCAAAATAGAAGAACAAGGTGAAGCTATAAATAGCCATGGCCCACATGAACAGTTTGCAATTGAAAAAGTGACCCACAAATCTGCCAAAATAGATCCGCAGTGGCGCTACCTATTAGAAGAACAAGGTGAAGCTATAAATAGCCATGGCCCACACGAACAGTTTGCAATTGAAAAAGGGGGAGGATCCTCCCACGAAAAGCTTCTTGCAGAAAATGATGAAGCCTGAGTAATGTCTTTTAATTTATTTTGTAATTATGTTGTGCTTCATTTTAAATCTAAATTTAAATAAGTCATGTTCAATCTGTTGGAGAAAGACCTTATTTAGTTTTTTAAATGGGGGGGGGGGGGGCAGTCCTAAGGCAATAAAAGTAATAAGAGGACACCTTGGTAAGAAAATTTTGAAATTTCAAGTGGGAAGGGAGTCTTTTGTTAGCTTGGTGAAAAGTCATCTCAAGACAAACTATATATGTATTGTACATATGTAGAGCTCGGATTTAGGGTTGTTTAAAAAATGAGAAGTGATTCTATTTAATTTCACATTTATTCTGGACAATACAGAAGATACATAGAAAGAAGATTTAGCCACAGATATTCCATAGCAATATGGGAATATTCCTATGCCATTTACAACATCTTAAACTGAATAAAACAAAGTTGAGCACCTTCATGTGTTATAGCATGATAAAAAACTAGTGTATGAGCCATCCATGGTTCTACTTTGTTACCCAGCACTCTCCGTGCTATAACCAAATCGGCTTACTTGCCATTGGTTACTGTCTACTATGTACCCGTTCCACTGGCAGACTCTGGAAGACTATCGCTGTCATCTAATCCTCCAATAGGCATCTGATGCAACCCTCTGTTGAATGGTGGAAGAATACGTAGCACATATATATAAAGGTTTTGTTGTATGATGCTTTTTAAGGAGGTTATAAATCATTAAAGTTTTGACCAAAATTCCCACCCTTTTCTTCTTATATCAGGAGCAAATGATAATTTTTGAAGAAAACTGTAAAAAACATGTTCAGTCAATTTGAGGAAGATCTCCTCTGGTTAAAGAAGTTGGGGAAAGGGGGCATAAATGATCCAATCTTTGAAATTTTAAATGGTAAAGGCAGAGGGGAAGGGTTGTTAGCTCATTGAAAGATCTAAAACAAATACTTTTTCAAAAAGTGTTTGTCTTGAGACTTTCTCAACAAGCTGAAAAAGACTTTTCCCATTTGAAATATTAAAGTTGCTTTCCCACCCCCATTCTAGATGTATATCTCCCAGCTTTTATTATTATTATTATTAACACATTGTTTGCAGGAAACAAGTAAACTCGTCATTTGGTGGGAAAATGCCCGACTACATAGTGTTAAATGCAGTCCTCCTTAAACTGATTGAGCATGCTTTTTACAGTTTTCTAAAATTTGGGAGTGTTAAAATTTGTCATGCTATGTGCCTAAGCTAAAATTTCTAGATGAATGATCAAATAATCACTTATCTCAGCCAAAAAAAAAAAATCCAATTTGTTAATCAATTTTAATAAAATACTATTTTTATTAATAGTCAGAAAAAAAATGCCATATTTGATCAAAATATAAAATTGTGCAAAAAAGAACATTCTGTCACATATTAGGATCTAGCAACAAAGTCTTGAATAATTTTTTTAAATGATATTTTTTTGTACAAAATTACATATTGTCTCACAAAAAAACGGACCCCGTAAATAAAAATTGGGAAGACCCCTGAAAATGTATAACTCTTAGTAACATAGTTCATTTTTTGATTGAAAATAACAAAGTTATTTTAATATGTTAGAATCTTAAATGCAATAATACATTTATTAGGCAATAGGGACAATTCTCCTAATAATTTGGTTCGAAGAATGACAGACATCCTCACTCGTGTGCTCTTCAGCTCTGTTCGAGTTAGGCAATCTTTAGCTACCCAATCATCTTCTGGATCTTCACCAGCTACATCAGCTCATTCTGAAGAGGGTGAAATGGAAGCTGCATCCGATTCAAACAACGAAGAAGCAGGTAACGTTCTTATCACTATTGTTGTTATACATTCCCTTCCACTTTTGTGGTCTAATGAACTTAACCCTTTCAGCGTTAGCAGTAAGCATGAATACTTGATACTGTGTACTACAGATATTAATCTTATTCTTTAGGAAAGAAAGAACATATATTTCAAAATTTAGTCAAACCAGCTTTTTATTTTGACTATGCATAGTCGAAAAAGATGAGTGTAACACTGAAAGGATTAATGGAGAAAATGACCTTTCATAGAGTAATGACAACCCAAAACCCTAACCCAAATCCTTCAATTTTATAAAAAAAAAACTTTCCATGACAATGTGAAGTGTAGGTAGGTATTAATGTCGAAAGAAATATATTTAGTTCAGATGGTAGTGATCGATGCAATATGTAAACTTTAATAATTACATTGTTATTAAATTATTAACATAGGTCCTTCAAAATCCTTGCAAATTGCAGACCTAGGAGTGGCTAGCTATTCTAGCTATTTGTCTCTTTTTTCCACATTTGTCTCTTTTAGTCTCTTTTTTGTTCAATTAGTCTCTTTTCTAGTTTTTTTTCATGCTTTTTCCACTGATATTTTTTCTTTACCCATTTTTCCTCAAAGATTCACTTTCAGATCAATGTAATAGATTTTAACTCTTAAAGAGGGATGTCAAAAGTATTATATAAAATGTAAAATACAGAATTTAAAAAAAAAAAAAAAAAAAAAAAAAAAAAAAATGAAAATTAAAGAAAAAAGGTTGCATGTTGAGGCCACATCATATATATTTTTTAATGTAAACTCAAAATTGCTATTCTTTTACTTGTGTCACTTTTCTTGTCATGGTGCGATAAGTTTATTCCTTCACCACATGCAAAGGGCAATGAAGTAGTAATCATGAAATTTAAGTTCACTTTCTTCATTCAGAATATAGGTAAATCAATTTAACAGTTTAAAAAGAAATGCTAAGCTTAAAACATATTTTATGTTATTAAATTACTATAATACTTTTTTTTTTTTTTTTTAAATACAAATTTTGCTTATTTTACGAGTTTTTGTTACCTATTAAAGTAGCAAACTTGGACAAACATTTTTAGGTCACAAATTTCATTTTACTGCAGGTTGGTATAGAAAATTTTGTTATTGGGCATATCATGTAGTACATGTAATGTAACTATTATTCTGTCTTAAGTTTCCAATTTTATATTGCTAGTTGGTAAGATTTTTGGTGAATTCCCCACCTTGTTATGTATGTACCAGTACCTTATGTCTTATTGCCGAAACGTCAGTGGAGGCCCTCTGTTGAGACTCAAAACGGTTTTGGGCTGTGTCTGTGTGTCTGTCGCGCGATAGCGGCCGCAAAAATAGCGCTATTGACTTGAAATTTGGTACACATGTTCATAAGCCCCCCGAAATCAGCTGTATAGTTTTTGGTATGTACTCCATTTGTAGTTCGTATACAGGGACACGCCAAAGTTTTTCTTATCATTACGGCCTATGGGAGGAATTTGTATGTATCCAGATAACGGCCACAAAATTCACGCTATTGACTTCCAATTTAGTACACGTGTTCATGTGCCCCACGAAATCAGCTGTATAATTTTGGGTGTGTATTCCATTTGTAATTCGTGTACAGGGACACACCAAAGTTTTTCTTATCATTACGGCCTATGGGAGGAATTTGTATGTATCGAGATAACGGCCACAAAAATCACGCTATTGACTTACAATTTGGTACACGTGTTCATGTGCCCCACGAAATCAGCTGTATAGTTTTGGGTGTGCATTCCATTTGTAGTTCGTATACAGGGACACGCCAAAGTTTTTCTTATCATTACGGCCTATGGGAGGAATTTGTATGTATCCAGATAACGGCCACAAAATTCACGCTATTGACTTCCAATTTGGTACACGTGTTCATGTGCCCCACGAAATCAGCTGTATAATTTTGGGTGTGTATTCCATTTATAATTCGTGTACAGGGACACACCAAAGTTTTTCTTATCATTACGGCCTATGGGAGGAATTTGTATGTATCGAGATAACGGCCACAAAAATCACGCTATTGACTTACAATTTGGTACACGTGTTCATGTGCCCCACGAAATCAGCTGTATAGTTTTGGGTGTGCATTCCATTTGTTGTTCGTGTACAGGGACACGCCAAAGTTTTTTATCATTACGGCTTATGGAAAGAATTTGTATGTACCGCGATAGCGGCCCCCAAAATAACGCTATTGACTTGCAATTTGGTACCCAACGGAATTAGCTGTATAGTGTTAGGTGTGTATTCCATTTGTCGTTCGTGTACAGGGACACGCCAAAGTTTTTCTTATTTTTACGGCCTGTGGGAAGAATTGGTATGTACCGCAATAGCGGCCGCAAAAATCCTTCGATTGACTTGCAAATTGGCGCACACGTTCCAGCTTTGCATATAAGTAGCTGTATAATTTTTATTGCTATATTTTTTATATACTGTGTACAGGGACACGCCAAAATTCTTAACATTACGACGTATGTGGTGAATTTCGTTTAAACGCATTTTAATATCATTACTTTTCAATGAAGAAAATGAAACTAGCGTAAGGCGTACGTGAGTAAGATGCTTAAACTTATGTTGTTTGAAGAAAATATGTGCTCTTAAGCTTTCTAATTAATGTACAGGACCTTACAAAAGTGTTTTGACAAGGTCATGTAGTCATCCAAACGATGTTAAATTTGGAACAATTATTAATTTTAAATGCAAAATAAGCGGAATAGTTTTTACTGATGTATACAATGTTTATGGTTCGTTTACAAAGACACACGAAAGAATTTCGTAACATTAGAGCCTATGGACAAATTTTTAATTTAAGCGCGCACTTTAATGCGTTTATGCTGCATTGAACTTAATAAAGTTAACATACATTATAAAAATGCTTAAAATGATGTTTACTCTTAAAAAAGTTTATGTATAGACTAAATAATTTATGGGACCACACAAAATAATTCCGAGTATGTACTGTAATCATCCAAAAGATGTCAAATTAGTTTGAAAAATTAATGAGTTATAATTAATTAGGCTTATTCTTATTATTGGCGTTTATAATGACTGTGGCTACTTTTCCGGGATACATAAAGGAATTTCGTACTATTACGGTCTATAGTCGGTATTGTGTCGGTATAAGTGTATTTTAACATGGTTACAACCCATGAAATATAATGAAATTTTATTAGAATTTTAAAAGCATGTTTTCCTGTTGAAAATTGTGGGCATAGAATTGATAATTAGTTTAAAGGTTACGCAAAATATTACCGATATGCTATGGAATTTTTTTGGTATGAAATTTGATAGTTGTGAAATTTGGTATTTATGGATTTCAGGGAAATAATTCAAGACCGTCGTTTAGAATACATATTGTTGCGTACTTGGGGGTTCGTAAGTTTTCCGAGAATGAAAGGCGAAACTTGCAAAAATTCAGTGATTTATTCACAGAAAGTTCCAGAAAAATATAGGTCTATAAACCAAGTATCAGCTTCAATTCAACCAGCAAACATAGCTTAAACAACAGCCGTTAACAGCAAAACAACAGTACAAACTGTTTATCAATAACACATAAAGCAAGTCTCATTCAAAGAGGCTCAAAGCAAATCAAGCATTTGACGAAACTGACACAGATCTGAGATTGGCCGCCTTGGCTAAAAAAAATGCTCCTTTTATACTATTCTGTCACACAGATTGTTCTGGAAAATTCTCGTAACTCATCAGCCAATGAGATTAGAGCTTCCATATTTGGTATTTCTCTAATAAGGATTTTCTCACCAAGGTCGCCAAAAAATTGGCCAAGGAGGGAAACAGTCGCCAAATTTGGCACCAAATCCATTTCTTTACTTACTAGAGCTTTTTAATGCGTTTTTAAAGGAAAATTAGGCTATTTTAACGCTAAAACGACTAGAGATGCACAAAATTAGCATTTTATCGACTTTCTAAGCCTCTTTGAAAGAATTTATACAAAAATAAATGCAATTATTTACAATTCCGTAACACTTTATATGATAAACAAACAGGTATACAAAGAGAGAGACAGCAGGGGGTTGAGGGGGGCGGCAGCCCCCCTCAGGAATGTATCTGATTATGGTAATAAGTCGATCAAATCAATATATACTATTATATAATAAGGAATAAATAAAAAGGATTTAAAAGGAGACCTATTGAATAATGTCTGATGCAAATAGGACGTTGAGGCTCCTGATCTGCAGATCCACTAGTTAAAAATTATTTTACATATAAGTAACATACATGCTATTCTTATTTCAGTATTCAGGAATTAGAATTTAGCAGCATCTGTCATGCATTTTAATTTAGAACTTCCATAGAACAATTCTGTAAACAGGGATGAGATTTTTTTGCTTTTCAGCTGATTTCAGTTTTTTTGTACATTTAGCTTTTCAGCTTTTAAAATTTTTTTCAGCTTTTTTTATGTTTCTGATGTGCATTTGTTCTTTTTTTATACATCGAAGATTAAAATAAATATTTATTACTCTAATATAATAGATTTTGTCATCAAAATTCTGGTATTTCATTTCAACGTCTTGCCTTTGCATACAGTTTCAGCTTTTTTCTATTTTTGCTAATCTCATCCCTGTGTAAACATTTGGATTCTGTAAGATTTAGCAAGTACTTGTAAATATGGTGTTACTATAAATTTTGTTACAAAGATAATTTTTCTTACATTTGATGCAAGCCGACATTCAGTTTTGTAAACAATACATTGTAGACTTTTTTTTTTCCATGTAAAAAAAAAAAAAAAAAAAAGAACAGTATATCAGTGGCAGACTTACAACTCTAGAAACCAGGGATGAAATTCTCACTGGTGGCCTCATTTGTCCTGCCTTATTTAGGATTTGCAGAAATATAAATGAATTTTCTTTTGGTTTTGGAGTTGTCGCTCTATTGTCTCATTTTGCACTTTAATGCTCCTTAGACAGGAACCTATGACTTAAAATGGAATTGCAGAGAAGAAAATAATGGCATGACAGCTTCACCAGATATATAATCTTAAAGATTAAGTTTCTTCGGAGACCCCCCTCATGATCAAAGGCCCTGGGTGCCCACTCCCTCCACCTTCTCCATGGTATGCCACTGCAGTATAATACATTAATTTTACATCTTTGTTCGTAATATTCATTTATTAGGAAAAACTTGTCTCTTTTTTAAATATTTTAGTCTCTTTTCAGTCTCCTTTTTAGGCATTTTAGTCTCTTTTCTTTCTTTTTCTAGAGTGTTTTACCATTCCTAGGCCTGAAATTGTCAAAATAAACACTTTTGGTTAGTATACCAGATCTTTTCTGTTCAATCTTGATACAGAAATTAATATACTTTCATTGTAAAAAAAATGCTTAGATACATTTTTAATACCTGAAAGCAAAAACCTTGATGCAAAGAATAAAGGATGAGATTTCATTTGTTTCTAAATATGATTCTTTTAATCAAATATTCAAGTAAGATAGGGACAGAACAGAAATCAATGTTTTTGTTCATGAAAAAAAATTTTTTTTTTTTTTTTTCAAGAGACACCAATTTGGTCACTTTCTTTACGAAGGTAAAATAAATAAATATATTGCACATATTTTAAATATACAATTAAAATGAACTAGATCCCCAATCAAATTTAATTAATTTAAACATAATTATAAGGGATTGGCTGCCAATCTCTTTTTTTTTTTTTTTCGGCAGAAAAACAGATACAAGCTAGCATTTGATAATTACTAGCTTCAACTCAATACTGACGATCTTCAAGCTTTGAAAATGGAGCTTCAAGAAAAGACCCCAGATTCGCCACATATGCATTTAAATGAAATCATGTACCTCTTTCAAAATCTTTCTAACCATCTATCTGAAATTTTTAATTTCAAGATGCTCAGATACCTCTAACGCCTTTGACTTTAGCAATGGGTCTCGCTTAGTAAAACCATTCATATATGCAAATAATCAATTTTAGTTCCAGATCTTTTGTCAGAAGTCATTCAATATTAAAAAATGTTACCATTTTCATACCAAGTTTTCATTAATTTCTCTTTATTTTTTATGCTATTAGCAACATATCAGCAACCTGAATTTTGTCGATTTTCCAATGCTCTGCAAGTTTTCTAATGCTACATTTCTGATTCTTGAAAAATTCTAGCACTTCAATATTTCCTTTTAATGTTAATGCTTCATGTGACATGATTAAAAACTTCAAAGTGTATAAGACCAGATTGAAGTCTTATAAATTACAAATTGCTCTTCACATTTAATTCCTATCTCTCACAAATTCATTACTTAACAAAAAAACAATAATTTGTCTACCTTTAGGGAGAGAAAAGCTTTCATTTTACTACCCTCCCATACTATTTCCCCCCTTTTAATTCATCTTTCCTAATTATACACAGTCGTATTTTTTGGCATTGTGCCAGATTTGACAGCTGCAAAGATGTACTTGAATGTAAATAAAAAAAAAATAAAGATTAGAATAAGAAAAATTTGTTTGTCTGTATTAATGGGTTTACTTGCGAGTTTTAAAAATGAAAAAAGTAGTGTCTGCATCCGGTTGATTGAGTGTCCACATTAATAAGGAAACATACGGTGATTTATTTATACTAGTATCGCCCAGTGGTCGAAACTCGACCATTTTTTTTGCAAAGCGAGGCAAAGCAAAGTTATTGCCTTGTCCTAAACGGAATGCAATTGCAACACAGCTGCGGCAATTGTTTGCCGATATTCACTCTAACTGAATCAGCAGAGTTTTACTTAATATAACTATTTCTCTCTGTAGATGTTAGCCTTTCCTGAAATGAGAGAAAATTGCAACGTGAAAACACCCCTTGTTGTGTGATACAGCCCAGAAGCTAATAGGCACCATGTCAAACCAAGGCCCAACCAACAAATTCTGTTAAATTAATTCGATTGGTTCATATACAGTGTTTGAACCAAAAAAAAAAAAAAAAGATGTTTTTCAAAAATGGTCGAATTGAGTTCGGGAAATTTCAAAACGTGTAACTTTATCGAAAACCGAAAATCTAAAACTTTTTTGAATCTTATATTTTCTACTTATATATGCAGAGGAAAGAATAATAAATCCACTTTTTAAAAAATAAAAATAAGTAGTCAATTTCACTTAATTAAAATGCAAGGAAATCTCAAAACGTGTAAATTCATCGAAAACCGGAAATCAAAAGTTTTTATGTATCTTCTACTTGCTTCTTCTACCTACAAAAGCTAGCAATAAAGACACTTTTTTAAAAAATAAGTAGCCAATTTCAGTTAATTGAAACGTAAAGAAAGCTCAAAACATGTAAATTCAGCAAAAAACGGAAATTGGAATTTTTTCCGTATCGTCTACTTATACATGCAGCCCCAGTAGCAGAATTTTTTGTATCATTCTGCAGCACCAGTTTCAGAAGCCAAAATTTTTCTGCGACTCTGAACGATGCGAGCGAAGCTTTACTTTCATGATAAATTACTTTCTTTTTAAAGCAAAATTTGCATTTTAAAATATATGACAGATGCCTTTAATACATGCAGACAATAAATAAATGTTTACACAGCTTAATATTGAAACAGCAGTTAATGCAAGTTAAAAGAAATGTAATACCTGAAAGCAAAAAAAAAGTAACTTAAACACAGTTCAATCTTTCAAAATTATTTTATATAACTAATGAGAACATGGTAAACAATCAGAGTTATTATTAACTCTGCTAACTACTTTTGAAGTAACAGCATGTTTAAAAGTAACATTTGTTGAGACATGCTTAAAATGTTGAAAAGTAGGACATGCCATATTTTTCAACTAATGCAGCTTTTCAAAAATTTGCGTGTATGTTTAAATCCACTTTCAGGACCATTAAGCATAATAAAGACACGCATATCTGATGTGCCAATATCTTCTAATGAGCCATCATTACATCTTGGTCTTTTTTCCATTACACTGTTTATTATTGACCCCCAACTCTCACATATTGCCTCTGAGACAGGGATTGACATACAAAATGAAAAAAATTTTACAATGAGGGGCAATTTATGCTTCAGCTGCACCACAGCTAACTTAAAAAGCTTGTGTAAATCACAAAGTGACCCTTCATCTCTGTTTTCAGATATTTTATTCATCATCCAAGAACACAGCTCTTTACATTAAAAAAAAAGTGTCCTTATCCATATTTGTAAGATTAAAGGGAAAGTCACTGATATACTCTGAGAATGTCTCAGAAGTGAACGTAGATGCCAAATGTGCTCCAGAAACATCCGATCGTGGATAGATCAAATGATCATAGTTAAAAAGACATCCAGCTTTTTGTATAACGTTATCAATACCTTCATTTTTTACTTTCGTATAATGATAAATTTTTCTAAAATATGTGTGATGAATTTCATAAAATCTTTTAGATCACTTTTATAATTTGAACTCAGCTGATTCTCTTTTTCATGTAGCGAAAACAAACTCGAGATTTTTTTCCGGTCGCATTTTTTTGTTTTCTTATGATTTTTTTTTTTTGTAAATTGGTAAATAAATCTGCAAACTTCAAGATAATTCTGCAGCGCTCGCTGCTGTGCTGCACGATTTCTGCTACCGGGCATGCAGCAGTTAGTAACAAATCGATTTTCCTTTTATTTCGTATATTAATTGAATATTTATTGTTTAAATATCACCCTTTGAAATAAAATGTTCGAAACTGGAAGTTTGCCATTTTTTTTTCTGGAGTTTTGTGATTTTAAATTAAAATTTTATGAATTTTACAGAAAAAATAACTCAATCAAACACATGTAGACAGTAACTTATATATAACTATACCCAAATATGGGAATTAAAATCGGCAGATAATTTCCGTTATTTTTTAACTAACCAGAAACTAACAATCCAAAAAATCCAATGGACGATTAACATAGAAAATCTTTTTCATGGCTCCATGGACAGACAGTGACGTCATCACTTCGCTTGCGTATAGTGATGCTACATTATACAAATTACTGTGTCTGGTTTTATTTGAGCTTTATGAAATTGCCAGATTTAACAACTTTCTACTTTTAGGTATTTTTTAATGTGAAGGAATACGTGTATAAAAGGGAAAAATGGGGGAAAATGCATAAAAAATAAATGTATTTTTAAATACCTTCTTGACATCGTAAGAAAATAATATTTGTATTCGCACCTTCTGGCTAACCATACCTTTCGAATGATACCGTTTTCAACCCTCTACTCCCATAATTAATATGTTAAAAAGGGACTACAAATTTTATGCTTGCCTATTAATATATAGATGTTTTGACCGGGGAACAAAAAAAATTGTCCATAAAGCAAGTTTTCTCTGTATTTCAAGTGACTGGTTATGTTGGTTCCATGAAACACTATTAACTTGATGGCAAAAATTGCATAGAATGACTGCAAAAATTGAAGGATTTATTTACACAATATTTATTTATTTTTATTTTATTTATTTACTAGCAGGCTACGCCCGCTTCGCTGGTCACTATATTTAAATGAATTTTAGAAAGAATTATCAATATTTATTTTTTTACACCACATTATACACAAAAACTAAAAAAAAAGTAACTAAAATTGCTTCAAACCTCGCTTCGGGTACTCGGCAGCTCTTTTCCCTCCCGCACTGCATCAGGTCTAGGTTTCCCATGCCTGCAGAAAGATCTTTCCCAGGCACTTTAATCTGGATATTTATCGACGACAGGAAAGATCTGCTACTATTTAAGAACTACGATTTTAAAGATGACTGTATCTCAGCATCTATTAAATATTTTAGTTTTGAACCATGTATTTTTTATAGCCCATGCTATTTACACTATATTACGATTTGATTTCGACCAATGTAATAAAATAAATAAAAATAAAAAGTAGATTAAAAAATATATATATATAAACAAATAAATTTTAATCAATTTAATCCTTTTTGCTATGTATGTACTTCCATTTTTCCCGATAAATACTGTAAATAATAATTTAAAAAAAAAAAAAAAAAAGTTTTTTCTTTTAAAAGAATTAATTAAAAAATGAAAAATAAGAAGTTGGTCTACTATAAAAACTTAAACGTAACTGTTATAAAAACGTTTTTAAAATTAAAACTATTAATTATACTTAATTTTTTCTACTGCATTACAATTTTGTTTCCAATAAAAAAAAAAAAAAAATCGCCTTTAAATGAATGTATTAAATAAAAATAAGTTGCGTAATAGCCGTTGCTTAGATACGCAGACGATTGAAGCAAAATATTAAATTTATAAAAAATGAAACAAAGAAACCAATATTTAAAATCGGAAAAACATTAATTTAATAAATTCAAATTCGAAAAAATCTCGATTAGGTGCACACTTGCAGGGACCCAGGTACCTATATGCCAAAATCTAAAAATTTAATATGTTTAATTTTTTCTACTGTATGTGTATAACTATTTGATTTCAATAAATATAATAAAAAAGATTTCTTCCTCAAATGAATTCAAATAAATAAATAGTTTAATAGCCGTTGCTAAGATACGCAGACTTTTGAAACGAAACAAATTTCTGAAAAATGAAACATTGAAGCCAATATTTAAATTCGAAAAAACATTAATTTAAAAAATTCAAATTCGAAAAAATCTCTATGAGGTGCACACCTGCAGGGTCCCAGGTACCTATATGCCAAATTTGGAGGCTCTGCGATTAGTAGTGTGAGCACCAGAGCGCAGATACACACACAGACACACAGACACTTCTCTTTATTTATATAGATTATTATTTACAAAAAAAAAAAAACCCACAAATAATAAAACCTGGATTGACTCTTTTGCACTATTAAATTTATCAAAAAGTTTGATAGATGCATATTTATATATATGTGTGTAGGTTTTTTTAATTATTATTTTTATTTCAGCAAGAAACAGTCAACCAACAGAAACAAACAACGAACCAAGTGTGTCGCATGTCTCAGAGGTAACTGAAAATTTACCTGAGTGTGTTGCTGCGGAAGATTCAGCAACCGATCGTGTAAAAAGTGATATTGTTAAAGATTTAACGACTGATCCTGTGAAAAGTGATCCTCCTACCAATAGTGCCTTTGTGGTCTGCCCACATTGTTCCCATACAGTAGAAACAGCCTCACTGTCTTGCTCACAAGACTTGCCCAGTTCGTCTTCTGAACAAAGCACCTGTGAAAGCTCAACTGTGATTAAAGACTCTTATGCTGTGGCACCTGATGAATCAAAATTAGATGACTCAGCACCATCAACTTCTAGTCAATCAGTACAAGAAACTGATAATGAAAATACTGTGATAGAAAAGTATGTATCTATTTGTTTTAGTTTTAATTTTTAGTCTGTGAATTATCAATTTTATGCAGTGTGTAGAAATGCTTGACTTTAATGCATAAATCAGTCTTCTACACCTATTGGAAAGTTTTATGCTGCAAAATATTAAGCATAGAATAATTGAATATTTTTTTTTTTTTTTTTTTTTTTTTTTAAAGTTATTATTATTATTACAGTCAAATCTTGTTAACGTGAATCTCATTAGGAATAAAAAATTTGTTCATGTTGTCACAGGGTTGCTACGGCACCTGGGAAAACCCGGAAAACTCAGGGAATTTGAAAATCTATTAAAAAACAGGAAAAACTCAGGGAATTTTCAGTTTTTATTGCAAAAACAGGAAGAATTCAGGGAATTTTGAATATTTTTGGAAAAACTTTGGAAAATTTTTTCATCATCAAAAATTTTTAAAATTTTTAGTGCTTTATAATGAATCAATTATGTTTTTTCCCTTAACTATAGTAAGTTAATAAAATTAATATACCCTAAATATGTTCATTTGACTTGTAAACATGTTGTATTCTAATGCTACATGATTGCATATCATCTATTTTACTTCTAAAAAGGGACGGGGAAAACTCAGGGAATTTTTTTTCCTGATTTGTGTAGCAACCTGTATCAGTGTTTCATGCTATCAGTAACTACTCTTCATATAACTAAATTAATCTTCATTTTGATGGGGATTGTGAAAACAGTTCATGTTAAAAGCAATTCACGTTAACAGTTTTCATGTTAACGAGGTTCGACTATATTTTCTTTTTAATCTGCATTCTGATATATTTGGTTTTAAAAGGAAAAAACTGCTAAAGAATGTTAACTTTTGAATTCACTTATCAATTTTTGGTTTACCATGTATTTAAAAAGAAAAAATATGTTGTGTTGTTATTCTACCAGAAAAACTAGATAAATCTCAGATAATTGAATTTTTTTTTTTTTTTTTTTTTATTTTTTCCGGATAATTTTAGCAGGATTGTGAAATTTGGCCAAAAATTCTAACGTTTTCATTATCCTTTTCGTAACCAATCCATATTGCATTTTTAAATTAAAAATTTCTTAAAACACATCTTTAAAAGACAGAAAATTTTATTTTGTACATTACTACAATTTTTTGCTTCCCTGATACTTTTTGCTTCATATGTTTGAATAGCAATTCTGAGTACAAAATGAAACTTTTAAATACTGAAACTTTACTACAGTATAGTATCAAAAATATAATTCAAGCTTGGCTGTTCTGGATTTTAGAAATATTCATATTTTAGAAGTGATTATGGCGTAATTTGAATTGTGAAAATTGCTATGATTTATGTAAGAAATATATATTAAATTCATATTTTGTTTTCAAAAACATTTATTTAAGCATTTTTTTTTTGCCTTAATTTTAATTTATGCAAAATAACTTTTTCTTTAATTCTATATACAGACATTAATTCATGTTCTGTAATACAGTTTCATTATTCATGCTGTATCTAATATTTCAATTAAATTTTCCTTTAATTGAATCAAATTGAAATAAAATCCATGTCATTATTTTTATTATTATTGTTTTCAGTAATTTTTTATTGTTCTCGGAATCACTGTCACATATTTTTTTATTTGAGCTAGACATAGGCCAACTTTTCTGTTTTAGCCATAATTAATAGTAGTAATTTTTTTTTTTTAATAAATTTTTCGTAATAGTTTTCTACTAATTATTTATGGTTAATTGTATTGGAAAATATTATTAGGAAATAGTGGTCGTTATTCTAGTGTTCACTCAAGAAGAAAAAAAAAGCAGGGTATTTGTAACTGAAAAGGCACATTCGAGACAGAAATTGGGGGAAAGGAAAATGTGTGATTGTGTTTATCTGGCATTAAATGAAAAAAAAAAAAAGTATTTTTAAATATATGATATAGTTGTATTAATTTTGAATGCTTTTATTAATTACACTGCTCTGCATGAAAATCAGCCCCAACACCATTTTTTCAAATTCTTATCTAAATTGACCTCCTAAATCCGAATATGACATCCACTTTGCCCTATCACCCACCATTTTTTAGGGACACCTCCCTATTTTTATCACTTTTCGGTAATTTTATGGGTATAAATTTCATTTGTAGGGGGGGGGGGGAGGAAAGATTATTTTAAATGTTAAATACCGTATATTTCCGAATATTAGCCTATCCATATATAAGCCAAGAGTACAGTTTTCCTTGCAGAAATTTTGCCAAAATTGCAAACCCGTGTATAAACCGAATTGAAAAAATACTCTTTTAAAGTTCGAGTATATCACCAAAACGGTGAAAATATTGCCAATCTATAAAACTTTCAGGATAATCTGTCCAATGAAATTGCACGAAATGCGTGCTTATCCAATAGAATTCCTTACCTTGCTATGATATAAAACGATTGATTTAAATGTGCTATAATGTGGTCTTTATAAATAGATCCAAAAGTGCAGAGCTTCATTTATTTAATCCTATTAAATTATTTCTCAAATTAGGACCCACCAGCGGCCGATCGGTTCTGCGCTCAAAGCTGGTGAATGGGAAGTGCCAGGTTTGATTCCAGGTCACATTAATCAGCCTAGCTGTTCAAAATTCCCCGTGGTGTTCTTGAAATTCACCTAAATACGGGCTAGAACACCTTAGAAAGACCCCACGACAGGCATTCCACCTTATAGGCCAAGGACCCTTGTGTAGACAGTCAGCCTTAAATTATACAACCAACCATCCTTTTATTATTATTATTAATTTTTTTTTTTTTTTTTTTTTTTTTTTTTGGGGGGGGGGGGGGGGGGGGGGGGGGGGGGGGGGGCAATAAACTTTTAAAGCTGCTCATTTAATAGTTAGCTAAACATTTACAGAATCTTCTTTCCAAACATAATGAAAATAAATTGGCACAAGTCAAATGCTGAATATTAGCTGAAAGTTCAAATAAGGTCATCTCCAAAACGGCAGAATCATCTTTCAGTATCACATGTCTGAAAATTATTCTGTCAAGGACATTGAAGAGAGTTAGGGAGAGTGAAGATCCCCCTCACCTGTGTTCGACTATCAACACGGAAAAGTTCATTGTTGCGGTCTGGTTAAGTTTGACAGCTGTGATAATTAATTCTAAATAGCAGATTACATTTCTCAGTGATAATTTCTGTGGTTTCAATTGTGCGCCTTTGAAGATAAACACAGAGAGAATATAAGAAAGCTTGATAGTTTGCCTGCTGTTTTAAAAAGAAGGGGAAAAAATTATCAATTAGGTACCATTTGATGTGTAGGGGAAAAAGAAAAATATTCAAGATTTTCTGGATACTTGAGAGTTATAATAAAAAAGCACCACAGAATTGGTGTTTAAAAGTAATAAGAGTAAACACATACAATGTAAGAACTTGCAACAATTGTTTCGGATCGAAAGAAAACACGATCCTTCGTCAGGCAAACGAAGTAGGCACTAGTGCAGCAAACAAAGTGCAAGCGTTGCTGTCTGCGTTTTGTTTGCAAAATTAAGAAAGCTCACTTTCAACCTTGTTGGTAAGTGTTAAAAAAGAAAAGAAATTATGCATAAAAAAAATCAGAATGTCAAAATTTCATTGTAAAAAAAAGTATAATTGTTTTAGAAATTATCTGTCGACTCTGTGCTTATATATATAAGTTTTTTCTTCCTTATCATAATTATTCTACTCCCCCCCCCCTTTTTTTCCCCTCCTTTTCCTGTTCAGAAATAAAATTGTTTAAAAATTTTGAATTATTTTTTTTAAATTAAAATCTTAATATTGATCAAAAAGTACATTGATGACAATTTTATTCCCTAGTAAAGGCCTCCCGTTTAATCAATCTTATAACCAAAAAGATTTTTATGTATTTAAAAAAAAAAAAAAAAAAAAAAAAAAGCTAAATGAAAGGAACGGTGTATCATTGATTTACAAATTGTTTGTTAACTCTGTGCTTATACTTATGAGTTTTTTCTTTCTTATAATAATTATTCCTACCCCCCCCCCCTCCTTTTTTTTCTCCTTTCCCTGCATTCAGAAATAAAATTATTTAAGAATTTTGATTTAATTTTTTTTATTAAAATCTTAAATATGTATATACAGTAAAGTGCCATTTATATGTCTTTTACATTTTATGTCCTTTTAGTGAAGTCCCGATTCATTCCTATTCATTTTAATGGAAACATTCTTCGTTTATACACCGCTAATATTGGTTGTGCGTCTTTTCCACTTTACTAAAATTCGCAAAATTTCTCGACCTGTCATTATTTTCCATTCTAAATAAGACAGATTATTCCTAGAAAACATCGTAAATGGAGGAACACAGGAAAAATAGAAGAATACCGATCAAAGAATCCATTGAATTCACAGTAGAATTTTTAATACTCGTAGACAAGCAGCAAATCAGACGAATATTAAAGAATTTTAATGTTATTAAATAACTATCTGTATGGACATAAATCATATGCTTGTTATTAAAAATACGGAATATATATAATTAATATCCGAAATGTGTTCATGTAGTTCTTAATAAATGTAATAGAATACTCAATACATGATATATGTAATATAAGTCCTTTTACATCAGTCCCTTGAAAGACATTATAAATGGTGCTTTACTGTATATATGTATTTAAATAATAATAATAATAATAAAACTTAAAATAGGGTAGGTGCTTCAGTAATTGACATCTAATTCCGAAATAATTAATAGATAAGAAAATTAATAAAATCACATATTTTACATATAAGAATTTTAACATTTTATGTCAAACACTGGAGCATAGGGGGCCATATGAATGTCTTTCATACCATATGTGCTAACTTAAGATTTCTAAAAATATTTCCCGATGACTAGAACATTGAAAACATCAGAGATTGCTCTAAAAGTGTCAGTCACTGGTGCACTAACCCTATCTAAATTTTATTCTTTAAAAAAAAAAAAAAAAAAAAAAAAAAGAGTATTGTCATTTTACAAATTGTTTGTCAACTTTGTTCTTATATATACAAGTTTTTTCCCTCTTTATAGAAATAATAATTAATTCTTACCCACTGTTTTATTTTCCCTTTCCCTGTTTATAAAAATAAATAAAAATAAAAATATCTAAATTTTATTGTAAATAATAATAATAATAATAAATGAATGGCAAGGGGGAAAAAAAAGGAAGTATCAATCAACTCTGCACTTATATGTATGATTTTTTTTTTTTCTTCTTTTTTTGTTCTCCTCATAATTATTCCTCCCCCTCTCACCCCCCACCCCCCTTTCCCTGTTTGGAAATAAAAGTAATACAAATATCAGATTGTTGAGAAATAGTATTTTATTTATTTCTAATACTTTTTTTCTTATTAATTCTTGTAAAAAAACATTTCTGTTCAATATTATTTCTAGAAAACCATTAGAATCTGAAGCATCTGCAAATATTGAGAATTGTGATCCATGTTTAGAATCTAATAAACCTCTTCAGGTTGTGATAGACAGTTCTGTTGCACCATCAAATACAGTGTCCGAGGTTAGTGTTTGTCATAATTATTTTATAACAAAGTCTAATTCATCTATGTTCAATCAAGGAGTGTGTTTATTGGTCAATTCTGCTGCTTCTACGGGTGGCGAGAGATTGAGGCAAAGAAAACACGCCTGTAGGTTGAGTTGAAATTTCAGTGTATTCACTGAAAATATATTAATTTGAAAGTTATTAATGTTTGTCCTTTTAGATTTATTATTTATTTATTTATTTTTGATTGATCATGGATGCAATTTTAATGTTGCAAAAGAAGCATGTATCCCCTTTTAAATTTTTTCAGAAAGGGGGAGCATTGCTCCCTCCAAAATTTTCTTTTCTTTCTTTAATTTAATAAAGATAAAGTACACTTTCATACCTACCAACTCTACTGTTTTTACCAGTAGACTACTGTTTTTTAGGAACCTACAAGAAAAATCATATAATTGAGCAATTTTCCTGTAAAATGTATGGAGGAAAATATGCAGAGAACAAATATACTAATGGAATGAGGCTTATTAAATGTATGTGTAAAAATTGCAATATTGATTTTAATTTTCTCAAAATAATCTTAAATTTTTGGGGGTTTTAAATAATGCTTTCATTTTCAGTCAGATAAGATAATTAAAAACTGAATTTTGATCCTCACTATCTGATGAAAATCTGGAGAACATTTTAATTTATAAATGCAATGAAAATTTAATTTAAAATTGCTATGAATAACAATTTAATTGTTCCTTTCTTATTAAAGCAAAATCTGCTACAAATGTAAAAAATTGTGTTTAAGTAAATATCATTGGCAACATTTTCTTTTTCCTAATATTTGGGATTTGAAATTAATTCTTTAATATACATAATCTCGATACAGTCGAACCTCGTTAACGTGAATCTCAATGGGGATAAAAAATTTGTTCATGTTATCAGTAGTTTATGCTATCAGTAACTAATCTTCATATAACTAAAGCAATCTTTATTTTGATGGGGATTGTGGAACCAGTTCATGTTAAAAGTAATTCACGTTAATGAGGTTCAACAGTATTTAATTTGTTTTTGTTTGAAAAATGGGTGATTTATATAAAGAATATTACTATTTATCTAAAATCTTTTGTAAATATTCATGTATTTTTTTTTTTTTTTTTTGTCAACTATATATTTATATAGATTCAGTCTCTATTGTTAAAAATGTCAATTTATAAAATCTATTGTTTTGTTCTATAAAAGCTATCTTTTTTTTTATATTGAAAGGTTGGCAAGTGTGTATTTTATATGTTACATCTTAAGCAGTTATATAATATGTCTATAGAAGTATAAGGCAGGGGAAAGTAGTGTTAGTGCTACACTAGATTATTACAATTAATTAATTATTATTATGTTTAACTGCTGTAGAATAAGAGTTATTCTTAATGTGTTTTATTCATCTTCAGGACAATGTATCGATGGAAGTTTCTGAATCTAACAATGCACCTGTAGAAAGAGGTTCCGAGAGTGAAACAGAAGCAGCTGTGCAATCCATACAACCGAGTGAAGATGTACCGGCTGTAACAGAATTTCAGTCATCAAGATCGGGTGATGATTCACCCGAGGTACTTGTAGCAGAAAATGCTGATGAAGTTGAATTGATGATGGAAGTGGATTCTTGGGACTCAGATGATAGTGATGATGGAACTCAGGCTAATACATCACAAAATGGCCGGAGATTAAGAAGAAGGTTGTGATAAGTTTTTATGTGAATGTTAAATAATTATAAGATAAAAAAACTTTTTATATACCATGTTTTAAACTTTCTGGTGAATCATAGAGCTCTTACCGAGGTGCATAAAATTTTTAAAGTGATAATGACGTCACTTTTTGTGAGATGCATAATTTAAATTTTTATAATATTTTAACGTTCATGTTTAATTAAATGTATTTATTTTTATGTCGAAAGAGAATGAACTCGTAAATATTTTTTTGGCAACAATTAAACTATAGCTAATATTTTAATGGCTATTTTAATGCTATTGGGATGTTATTATTTTCATATTTTAATTAATTATAAGAAAACTAATCAAAAATTCGAAAATGGGACTTCAAAGTATTGTGTTGTCACCGGGTTCCGAGCTACTGTGAAAGTTTCAAATGTCTAGCTAGTAGGGAAGTTAGTTAAAATTCGATTGCAAGATTTGTACCGGATAAACAAACAAGAATAGAAGTTAATAAAAACATGGTAAAATAGAGAAGAATTTATTAAGCCATGTCTTGATGCTAAAGAAATGCAGTAAATTAAATTATATGTCAATGTTAAGAACATTAAAAATTAGAAATAAAATTCACATACTGCGGAAACATGCTGTTATAAGTGCAGAATTTCTATTATATGTGAACAGGGAAACAGATTCTAGAGCGAGATTAACAGCCAATAAAATTATGGTGTTATTGAGGTATTAACCAATAAGAAACGGGGAAATATTGAGCTATGGGAACAGTTGGTGATAATTAAGAAAAAGTAGATTATTTCCAACAATCAGTGTGTGACATGCTGCAGAAACCAAATTAATACATTTTTATGTATTAATTTGGAAAATAATATATGGAAAGTGTCATAAAAATCAAATTTATGTAAATATTTAGTCCTGCTGATTATTTTAACTGAATTAAAGTTAAAGGTTTGACCACTTTGTTGATTTCAACGACCATTGCTAATCAAGAAAGTCTATTCTTATATAAAATTTGCTTTTTCTTGATTTTTATCTACCATTTAATAGCTCATCAGTATATCCCAAATGTTCTATTGGCTAATATCTTCATAATCCCATGTTTCAATTGTCCATTAATGCAGAAGAATGTTTACATATAGGAGCAATAATCCCCTTTGTTCTTCTGCACTGATGACAGTATACTTAATGCTACTGAAACTGCAGTATATGAACTTTATTCTAATTTTGGTGTTTTTAATCTGACATATTAATTGCACCCCAACGAGAAGAGTGACACAACTCAAATTTGAGAAAAATCAACTATAAAATGGTGTCACTTTTCTTGCCAGGGTGCAATGTATTTAAAATGGCAGGGTGGATACAAAAATTCAGACAAAAAGTTCCCTAGTTTTTCCCTGACTAATTTTTATAGATTTCCATTATTTACTGCATACATTCCATAATTTTGTGGATGTTGTACCTTGTATTATATGCTCACCAAACTACTGCAATTAAAAAAATCTGGAGTGACTCCCCTCGACTTTCCGAACATTCAGTAATTAATGGTTTAAAGTAAAGTAAAAGGAGTAACGTTAAATAAACAAAAGAGAGAAAATTATAATAGGGTGTTTGAGTATTTTTCTCCATAGAGTACACAATGTTTAAATTAATGCTACTGAACTTTGAGCCCATAGATCATAATGATAAAGAATTTTTCATTGTGTCCCTGTAAAAACCTGTGAATGCAAGATTCACCAAAATACTTATAGTTAGTTCAACAGTGACTTAAATATTCATATAAATTTTCAGCTCAATTGAATAAGGCATTTAGACGCTATCACACTTTTAAAAATTTGGTCCCATAGGCCATAATGATAAAGAATTTTTCTTGGTGTCCCTTTAAAAATAATATGAGTGCTTGATTCACCAAAATCAATAGGGTTCGGGCTACGGTGACTTACAACATACATACCGACTTTCAGCTCATTCGAGCAAAGCGTTTAGACACTAGCATGTTCACTCACACATACACACACACACACATACATTGTAAAAATTGGGAAAATGGACTCAGGAGACCTCAAAATGTGTAGAAACATCAAAATCTCTAATCTGGATTTTTGACATGAATACCATACTTTCCTTACATATGTATGTCCAGAAAGTAAAAACTATACTGATGGGCAAAAATATCTGAATATTTTTTTTTTTCTTTGTTGACTTTGGTATCATGCACAAAATAATAATAATGTAAAATGCAAATAAAAAGTTCAAAATTTGAAAGAAATTGACAAAAAAAAAAAAAAAAAATTGAGTCCTTTTAATTGCATAGTAAATTAACATGAAAGCATAACATTATTCCTTGGAGTGTTGCATTAAGAATATTTTTTTTTTTTTTTTTTAAATCAGAGTTTATTTTATTTTATTATTATTATTATTGTTGTATGTTAACTCAGCGAGATTCAATTAGAAAGTAGCCAATCCTGTGCAATCTTTCTGATTGTCGACATTCTGAATAGAGTTTCTTTAATTCAAACTTAGTGGTAGAACCTTTCATGTTCTAATTTTCGATTGGCTTGAAAAAGTTACAAAAAATAAGTTAAATCCCCTACATGTATAAAAAAAATTTCTTGTTAAAGTATAACTATTATAAATATTCTTTTCTTTCTTTTTTTTTTTTTTTTTTTGAACATTTAGTTAAAGGTAAAGGATTCATAATTATTCAAAGTTTAAAAAATTACCTAACATAAATTATCTGATCCTTTTACTAGCTGCATCAAAATACATTTCAGCGTACCATTGTAACAATCTTCACTACATTGTTTCACTTCATTTATTACTGACTTCAAAGCCAATAATATATATATTTAATTTCATATTGAAAAGTTAAAAATAATTTTCGTTATGTTCATTTACACAGAATTTTGTCCTATACTGCCTAACTGTTGAGCAATTGATCCCATGTGTAATCCACACCAATTTATATGAAAATCCAACTAAATATCAGATTCTGTTAAATTTCATCTATTGGTTTGTCAGATACTGTATCCACATAATTTTTTATAGGGTAAGTGCTCCTGTGATTGACACTTTTAGAGCAATTTCTGATGTTTTTAATGTTTTAGTCATCAGAAACTATTTTGAGAAATCTTAAGTTATATATGGCATGAAAGACTTTCAGAACCACATATATGTTAAAATATATGCGTTTGATAATAATTTTTTTTTTTTAATGAATTTTTATTTTACACTCACTCAGTGTTCCAGTAATTGACACTACCAGTTTTTTATTTTACCAGTAATTAGCATCCTGTGCCCCAGTGTTTGACACTGCTAGTTTTTCATTTTACCAGTTATTGGCACCCTATGCTTCAGTGTTTGACATACAATGTTAAAATTCTTATATGTAAAACGTGCTTTTTTTTTTTTCCCATATTTATTAATTATTTTGGGAAAGATGTCAATTACTGGAGCATGTCAATCACTGGAGCACCTACCCTATATACAGACAGAAAAGCGTTTTCTAAAAATAAACAATTTGGGTTCAGGGCATCTCAAAGCATACAAATTCATCAAAAACCTGAGAAAGAAAGTAAAAATATAACTGGGGTTTTTTAAATTTAAATCTGTAATTGCCTCTTTTTTTTTTTTTTCAGGGGAAACATTTATTTTCAAGCATTAGAAATATTCTAGTTTTAAAAAAAAAATATATATATATATATAGAAAAATAAAATAAATATTAAAATGAAAGTTTGATATTGTCTGTCTTTTTTTTTTTTTTTTTTCAGCCTTTTACTATTTTAATGTCTAAATAGTTCTTAATGTAAATTTTATCAGAAATGTGGGTGAAATTTCACACTGTTATTACTTAATTTGTTTTATAATTTATTTTTAATTTTGAAATAATGCTTGACAGATGCAGAGCTAACTGGATTGACATTTTAACAAAAGTAGAATTAACTGGATATATTTTAGGTTGATTTCTTTAGAAATCGACCTATTGCAATGAAAATTTTGTCATCTCGATAACTCCCAAAATAATACTCCAAATCGAACCAAATTTGGACAGCGAAACTGATCTTATAAATGTTTTGGATGAGTTTGTTAATCAAGTTGCTCTGACTTTTTGTTTTCAAGTAGCAGCCACTTGAATATTTCAAACCCACATTGTAAAAAGCATTTTTAAAGCAAGATTTGCTTGAATTTTTATGTAAATATAGACCACATAAGGATCGAAATTTATTAATGAAATTTTTCAGCCATTTTCAATAAAGTGGCGAATATCTTAACCTTATAAGCGTTAAGCCTGTCTTTTGAAAAAATCCTTAGACAATTTTGATAGCTAAAGAAAGAAATAATGTAAATATTCTTGTTAATGAAACATTTCTCGATCTTTCATTGATTTTTACTATAATTATTTATATACTAGCAGGCTACGCCCGCTTCACTGGTCACTATATTTAAATGAATTTTCAAAAGAATTTGGATCAGTATTTATTTTTTACATCACATTATAAATAAAACTTAAAAAAAAAAAAAAAAAAACATTGAAATTGCTTTAGATTTTGCTTCTTCAGGTACCCGTTGCCTAAGGCAGCTCTTTTTTTTGCCCGTACTGCATTGGGTCCAGTTTCCCACTGTCTACACGAAGGTCTTTCCCGGGCACTTCAATCTGGGTATTTATCAACAACTTGTGGATTTTCTGTTATTTAAGAACTATGGTTTTAAAGATGACTGTATCTCAGCATCTATTATATATTTTAGTTTTTGAACCATGTGTTTTATAGCCCCCGTTATTTACACTATATTACGATTTGATTCCGACCAGTGCAATAAAATAAAATAAAATAAATAGATTTTCTTTTAAAAGGAATTAAATACATGAAAAACAAACAAATTTTAATCAGTTTAATCCTTTCTACGATAAACTACCATTTTTTTTAACCCAATAAATATTATAAATAATAATAAAAAAATAAAAAAAAATTTCTTTTAAAGGAATTAATTTAAAAAATGAAAAATAAAAAGTTGCTATACTATAAAATTTATACATAAATGTAACAATTTATTTCTATTGCATTATCATTTGATTTTCAATAAATATAATAATAATTAAAAAAAAAAAAAAAAAAAAAATCGCCTTCAAATGAATGTATTAAATAAAAAATGATTTGCATAATAGCCGTTGCTAAGATACGCAGACGATTACAATCGAGGAAAAAATTCATGAAAAATGAAACATAAAAGCCAATGTTTAAAATCGAAAAAACATTAATTTAAAAAGTTTAAATTCGAAATTTGAAAAAATCTCGATGAGGTGCACACCTGCAGGGCCTCAGGTACCTATATGCCAAATTTGGAGGCTCTGCAATTATTAGTGTGAGCACGAGAGCGCAGACACACACACACAGACACTTCTCTTTATTTATATAGATAGTCATAAACTTTTGATTGTTCTGAATAAAACTAAACTTAATATTAATGCATTCAGTTTCAAATTACCACCCTCTTCTAAAATAAATAAATATAGTGTGACCCAACAGTGTAAAATGCATTTCCAATGCAGCCCACCAACTGTTTTGGGTTGGACAAGCCTCGCTTAGTGGATATACTCTTTATGTTTAATTAGGTATTGCTCTAGGCTGTTCAATGCTGGAAATGGCTAAAGTATTTTATATTTTCAACTCTTTTGGTTTCTTGTTTAAATTTAAAGTTGTTCTCAAAAGTGTAGGGGGCTATGTGAGCTCAAACCCCTTTCCCTAGATATTTCAAAATTAAATAAATTTCAATTTTTGACCACTGAAACAAACTAGAAAATTGGCTTCAGCCTCCCGCAAGCCACCTTAGCCCCTGCAGGTAATATCTCTGATTGCACATTTTGGTTGTTCTATTTACATTTAATTTTATTAAAAAAATTTAGTTTTTGTTTTAGAATAATGTGAATTTACTTCTGATTTTAACATTTATTTTTCAAATCTCAATTATTCTAATTTTGATAAATCTTATTTAAATATTGTTTAATAAATTATAATTATTTTTAACATATTTTCATATATATGTATGTATATTCTTTCAGGCGTGTTCGTCTTGGTTCATCATGTGACGAATTTGACCCAGATCAGAAAGAGGAGGTTAGGAAAAAAAAGCCACCAAAAAATGTTAATCATCCTAGTGTGAAAAGAGTATATACAGGTCACCGGAACGCTAGAACTATGGTGATTATGATAATATATGTATATTTTATATATACATATTTATTTTTTTCTGGATTTATATCTTATATATTAATATGCAAGCATGAAATTTATTGTATGATTTTAGCTTATTACTTTTTTTTCTAGATTCAATAGAAGAAAGTATTAGATTCGTAAAAATTTTCGACCTTGAGTTTTCGATGAATTTTGAATTTATGTTTCGAGAGGTGTAGAACACAATTTGACCATTTTTAGAAATGTCTGTGTATGTGTGACAAAATTTTGTGGCAACTGCAGGGCCTGAAATTTCAACTCAGATTACACTCGCCAATAAAAGAGTTTTACTTGCCACAAAATAGGGTTGTTATTTTTTTTTTTCCTTTTTTTACACATTTTGGGTTTTTTATTTTTCCTAACTATTTGAAAGGCTATTACAAATATGTCTAAAATTATATATATTAAAAGTATGTTGTATATCATCATGTTTCATAATCAACTATAATTAAAAACCATTATAATGTATTGTATTTGAGATTTAAAAAAGATTAAAATATTTAATAACATAAATGCAAAGAGTGATTAAAAAAAAAAAAAAAAAAAATCTTTTTCAAACAATATCCCGTAAAAATCTTTTTATTATCAAAGATTAAGCTTCCTTTTTTTATCCATTTATTTACTTAACTTTTTATAAAAATGTCTTCTTCGTCCATTTTATTTTTGTAATCAGACGCAATGTCAATGTGTATAACTTATTCATTATTGTCATTTGTAATAGCCCTTTTAGAATACCTTTTTCGATAAAATCGTTGCTTACAAATCATTACAAGCACAGATCACTGGCGTTTCAGTAAAAACTTGAAAATATGAACTGTTTTTTGATCATTATTCAACAAAATATACATAGGCAGTATCTTTGAAAGGGCTAGGGCTCATTTTTATGTGACAATATCGCATAGGCAAACTTCCGCATATCTCATCTCTTGGATAGTGGGCGATGGGCAAAGAGGCTCTTTGCTCATCTATTCTCACTCTACTTGGATAGGTGGGAGAAACGAAACTGTCGAAGACATCAAAATTTTTATGTGTGCACTAAGCATTTTTCCTTTCCCAGGTTGGGGCGATCTCGGGCAGCACACACACAGACTTGGCTCTCCGAGAACCTAAAAAGGAGAGGTTAAAAATATGAGGTTATAAGATGGCAAGATTTTGTCATATTTAAATCTCTAAAAAGATTGTTTTCTGCACCGTATCGTGTAAGAATTCTATCTATAACTAGACCAAATTTTTACTCGCCACAGTAAAAATTCCACTCGCCAATGGCGAGCTGCCGATTGGAAATTTCGTGCCCTGGGCAACTGTACCTCAGGAACTACTGCACAACTTCATAAAATTTGGTATACTGTTGCACCTGGACATGAAATAGTGCCTATCAACTTTTGGTGAAAATTGTCCAACAGGTGGCAATGCCAATTAACAGAGTTTGTTTTCTAAATCAAAGTTTGCATTTCTTATATGTATTTCTATTACATCATCTAATCAGAGTTATGGTATTACATGTCCATTCTATTGAAAATAATAATTTTTATTATTTATATCTATATATAGAGAGAGATTAAGGGCCGTATTCACCAAACTTCATTGATCGAGGATTAAACCATGGATCAGCAAATCCGAGAATCGAAGCTAACACTGGATTAAATTCCTACGGTATTCACCATCAGCCGATTACGTGATCCATGGATTAACTGGAAGAGAAATAAAAGCTTCGTTTTGATTGGCCAAGAACGAAGATAGCATTTATTCACCATTCGGCTTCAATTAACTAATCAATCAGATTAGAAAATGTAAAAAGCAAATTGGCAACACTGATACTCTTGTTTACTTCGCTTTTTTTTACGCATGGATTAAAAATCAATTTTACTATAGAACATTTTTAAAAAGAATAATCACACAGACGATAAATGTTTACGCTACGATTTAAAATTTTGATTGTTATGATTAAGAGAATCTTAAAGCTATTAAATTTTTTTCTGCCGAAGTTAATGCATTATTCTTTTCTGTGGCAGATGACAGCCTATTATCTAATATTCGTATTAGAAATTCCACGGAATCTTTATTTAATCGATAGCGATATCGAAATGCCACATTATCCAAAGAAGGCAAATCATTTACTCTAATTTGATGCGCCGTCCTTTTCCTTCTTTGTCAACGTCAGCCATGTTTGTTATTAGTTTACGAAGCTGAGCTGTGGAGTGCGCATGCGTTACGAAAAAATCCGAGAATTAACTCTGTTAATCCTCCGATATTTGAGGATCAAAAACGAAATGTTAAAGTAGCCGGTGAACTGCGGATTTTCGTTGGAGAATACCGATTTTCGTATGATCGAGCGATTACCGCTGATCCGAGGTTTAATCCGAGTGTTAAGAAGTTGGTGAATATAGCCCTTAGTCTCTCATTCCTAGGTTTTTTTTTTTTTTTTTTTTTTTTTTTATGTATATGTTGATTTGATATAATCCTTATTTATTTTAATACAAAATCAGGGGTAGATATTAACACATTTGCTGCCGATCACGCGCTAGCATGTGATGTGAAGCATTGTTTACAATTAGAAAGTGTTTCACGTGTACACATATTATATAAAAAAAAGTATAAAATCACTTTTAAAAACACATATATAAAAATTTTTCTTTATTAAAACCAGACACAAAGCTTTTCACTATTTTCAAAATAGCATCACCAGGTGTTCATAAGTAACATAGTAGCCAGCAATATATAATTGAAAAGTTCAATATGGTTATAGTTAAAAAAGTTCAGTCCACAAAAGGTTGCACAGGAACTGCAGGGCAAAAAAAAATTGAAAAAAAGGATTTCAATACAATTTTTCAATAATCTTACGAACACAACGTGTGCCATATTTTATGAAGAGAATAAATATTATCAAGTACAAGAAAGTTATTAACTCTAAGGATGCTGCATCTCTTCATAAAATATGGCACACGTTGTGCTCGTAAGATTATTGAAATCCTTTTTTTTTTTTTCAAATTTTTTTTTGCCCTGTAGTTCCTGTGCAACCTTTTGTGGACTGAACTTTTTTAACTATAACTGTATTAAACTTTTCAATTATATATTGCTGGCTACTATGTTACTTATGAACACCTGATGATGGTATTTTGATTATAGCGAAAAGCTTTGTGTCTGGTTTTAATAAAGAAAAATTTTTATGTACATGTTTTTAAAAGTGATTTTATACTTTTGCTATATATTGTCTACAATGGCAGTCACGTGACATCAGCAGTGAATGTGTTAAGAAAAGTAAGTCATTGATCCTGCAGGCTAGTGATTTCAAGATTTTGCTGGTCCATATACACTTTTGCAGGTCCTTTCACCCATTCTATTAGATTAATATAAAAAATAAACTTAAAGATTTGTAAAACAAAATCAATTCACATGCCAAATATGAAGATTAATTGCTTGTAAAAGAATTTAAAAATGCAAATGAAGTCACATCATTCAAAAGTGCATATTTTATTAAATGGATTAAATGCCGCATATATTTATTAAAGTGAAATAAAAAATTACTGAGAGTGTGTGATATTGACAATTATAATGAAGTGCGCTTACTAATGTGTATAACATACTATTTTGTGAAAGGGTTCATAAGCAATTTTAGAGAAAAGTTAAAAAGGGAAAAGAAAAGAATTTGAAAAACTTTACTAGTCCGAAGAACCACCATAAATTATATTTTGCTAGTCTTTTGAATGTTTTCGTGGTTCCAGACCAATGGACCACCTTTAATTTCGAGCCCTGCATATATTGGTTATGCTTATTTTCTACCTTTCTAAAATCGACAGATTTTCTATCTTAGTTGTCTTTTTATTTTCCCCTTTCAGTTTTTATTAGCACATTGTCTGCTATGGTGTTTTTCAGGATTTCAATTTAAAAAGACAATTTTTTATGTTATCATACACTGGTGTCCAAAATTTAAGCTACAACCTGTTTTCTTCTTTTCCGCATAATTTTTAAACAAATAAACATAAAATTTCGATGGCATGTTTGTTATCATACCATTAATCGAATTTTATATAATTTTAGTGTGAGTAATATTTTTTAAACTAATAATTATTCTTTTTTTTTTTTTTTTTTTCGAAAGTATGCTTTGGAAAAAAGGAAAAATTTCAACAATTTTAGAAAAGAAAACTTAATGAAAAGTGGTGTTAAGGATGCATGACAGATAGATAAAGACGCACATGCCTTGAAATGCTACTCTAAATCTCAATTTTTCTTTCTGTATTACCTTTTCTTTTACTTTTATAATAGACATTTTAAAAAATATATATAATTAATAATTTGTAAACTATGAGCATCACCAGAATAATAAAAATGACGATAAATAGTTTTATAATGAACATCTTATCCAATTTTTACTTTCTTCTATATGTAATATAGAGAAAGTATTGAATTCGCAAAAATTTTCGACCTCCGTTTTTTGATGGATTTACATGTTTTGGGATGTGTAGATTACGAATTAATAGTTTTTAGAAAATGTCTGTCTGTCTGTATCATTTTTTTGTGGACGCTGTATCTCATGAACCAATGAATGAAATTTAACCAAACTTGGTATTTAGTTGCACCCTGACATGAGCTGGTGCTGATTAGATTTGGGGATCAATAGCTCAACAGGTGGCACTGTGATCGCATTTTATGCAATTTTTTAACATGGCAGCATAGGACAAAATTCCGTATAAATGGGCATAATGAGAGTTATTTTAAACTTGTGATTGTAAAATTAATATGAATTATTGATAATATTAGTAGTTAACTAGGAAAAAAATTTTGTGCATGGGGGGGCATCGGTTCCCCCCCTGGGGGGGAAGTACCCCCCCGGAGAAGTAAATTTTCAAGATGGGTATCTTTCGAAAGGTCCCGTTGATAATAGTAATAGTTAACTGGGAAAAAAAGTTTTGTGCATGTGGGGGCATCGTTTCCCCCCCCTGTTTCAAGATGGGTATCTTTCGAAAGGTCTCGTCAATACCTTTAAAACGAATGGCTGAACCATAAATCTGTGATAATTTAAAACAAAGTTATCGATTTTTTTTACTTTTAACGAAAAAAAATAGTTTTTTTTTTTTTTTTTAACGAAATTTTACCAAACTTTGTATTTAGTTGGTCCCCGACATAAACTGGTGCTGATTATATTTGGGGATCAATAGCTCAACAGGTGGCGCTGTGATAGCATTTTATCTAAATTTTTAACACTGGCAGTATAGGACAAAAATTCATATAAATGTGCATAATAAGAGTTATTTTAAACTTGTGATTGTAAAATTAATATGAATTATTGATAATAGTAGTACGTAACTAGGAAAAAAATTTTTTGCATGGGGGGGCATCGCTTCCCCCCCCCCTGGGGGGGGGGGGGGTAAATTTTGAAGATGGGTATCATTCGAAAGATCTCGTCAATACCTTTAAAACGAATGGTTGAACTATAAATCTGTGATAATTTAAAACAAAGTTATCGATTTTTTTTACTTTTAACAAAAAAAAAAAAAAAAAAAAAAAAAAAAACGTAATTTTTTTTTTTTTTTTATATTGTTACTGATTGAATATGTATAGGAAAATATAGAAGAAAGTCTTGTGGTGGCCACAACATACTAGTTATATTTGTATGTATATTTTTTAAAAAGTTATTCTCATGTGAAAAAAAGAATAAACAGAAAAGTGAATACATGTAAAAAGATCTGGTTTTAATCTAAACACATGGATGCATGTGCAAATTCACCTATCTGTAATGCATCCTTATGACCATTTTTCATTAAGTTTTCTTTTCTAAAATTGTTGAAATTTTTCATTTTTTTTTTTTCAAAGCTTATTTTTGAGAAAAAATGAATATGTATTAGCTTAACCCCTTAACGTGCGCTGTCCTCTCTGCGAGGACGCAAAATTTAAGATCCAGCTGAAAAAATTCATCCCGGAAATATTTTAGCAAAAATTTACGTTTATAACGTATCAGAAAAGGCAGGGTTTTTTAACTTTAAAATTTAAAATTTCTTTTAGTTTAATTTAGTCCATGAATTCCGGTGGCAGTATAATTTAAATGATCAAAATTGTCTTGCGTCGCAAAGGGTTAAAAGTTATTCTTTATGTTAAAGTTATATAAAATTCGGTTATTGATATGATAACAAACATGCCATCCAAATTTTATGTTTATTTGTTTAAAAATTATGCACAAAAGAAGAAAACGAGAAAACAGGCTGTTACTTAAATTTTGAACACCAGTGTATTATATTATTAAGAAACTCTAGTTATTGTACAAAGTAATCATCAAAAAACATATAGAAAATGTTTTTTTGAAATAATAAATAAATAAATAAAAAGTTGCATTTTTTTTTTTTTTTTTTTTTTTTAGTTCATTAATCATAGACAATAGCAACAAATTACCCAGGTAGCACATAATGTTGTTATAGCATTGTAAATAAGTCTGAACATTGAAAAATTAGTTAAAATAACGTTACGTGCTACTGGGTACAAAGTGAATACATAAGCACAAATGTTAAATACCTAGTAAATATTAAAAAAATGATAAAAGAAGCAAATAAGAATTGGTCATTTCAATGTTAATAGAATATATATAAGATCTAATATTTATTTGATTGGAAGCCTTGAATAAAGGTATAATGCTATAACTGATTAATTTCAAGGGCTCCCCAAAAAATGAAAAATAAATAAAAATCCACACCATAAATTTGAAACACTTTATGAACACATGAAAGATCACACTGAGATGGTTAAATAATAATAATGTTGCGTACTTGGGGGTTCGTGAGTTGTCCGAGAATGAAAGGCCAAACGTACAAAAATTCAGTAATTTATTCACAGAAAGTTCCAGAAAAATACAGGTCTATAAACCAAGTATCAGCTTCAATTCAACCAGTAAACACAGCTTAAACAACAGCTGTCAATAGCAAATCCACAGTACAAACTGTGTAGCAATAACACTTGAAGCAAGTCTCTTTCGAAGAGGCTCAAAACAATGCAAGCATTAGCGAAGCTGGCTGAGAACTGAACTGACTCTGACCTTGGCGAAGAAAACAGTCTTTATATACCTCTGTAGAAAAGTGTGGAAAGTTCCGGAAATTTCCGTATCTCATCAGCCAATGAGATTAGAGCTTCCATATTTGGTATATCCCTTATAAGGATTTCTCGTCAAGGTCGCCAAAAAAATCAGAAAAAAATAAAAAAAATCAGGTGGGAAAAAGTCACCAAATTTGGCGTCAAATCCATTACCTGCCTTATTGGTGCTTTTTAATGCATTTTTAAGGGAAAATAAGGCTATTTCAACGCTAAAACGACTAGAAATGCACAAGATTAGCACTTTATCAACTTACTAAGCCTCTTCGAAAGAATTTATACAAAAATAAACACAATTATTTACAATTTTGTAACAATAATAATAATAACTCAAGTTAAATAAATATTGTCTATTAAAAAACATATTCCTTTTTTATATTTAAAAAATCTAAATTATCTAGTAAATTGGCTTATGTAACAAGTATTGTTTCGCTTGTTGATTTTCAGTAAAAACTTTGTATGATTGTATTTTCAGCTCATTAATTAATAAATTTTCTGTTTTTGTAAACGAAGCTTGATTTTTTTTTTTTTTTTTTTTTTTTTTTTTTTGTTCTCTTTCTCGGGGACATTCATATTTATACTGACAGGGTTCATACTCATCAGGGAAAACTTGGAAAAACCTGAAATACTCTGGGAATTTGGATTTTGTTAAAAAAAATCAGGAAAAACTCAGGGAAAATTGATTTGTAAAACCTGGAAAAACAAATATTTTCTTTCTCTCGTAATATATTTTTCTTGTTTAGTTTCATATCGAGATTCAAATGATTAAGTATTGTGAAAGTCCACATATGAGCAATGATTTCTATGTGAATTTCTATTATGATCGGCAGTAATATGACATCATACAAGGAAGTAGAAGTATTTTCTCTGCTCTAAAGGAGTGTTTCTTGTAATATATCGCTAATATTTTCTTGATCTGGAAAACTCAGGCAATTTTTTCCCCATATTTCAGTATGAACCCTTACTGATATGCTACACAGATATGGCATGCAAGTAAACAAGCTATCTCGTAGTTGGCATTTTAGGCAACTAAATAAACAACAAATTATCTCACCGTTGGCAGTTAACATTTTTAATTTCATTAGAAACTTCCATTATTATTATTATTATTTAATGACACGTTTAAGGGGACTCTCTACTTATCATCTCCGAAAGCCGAAACCAGTGATATTCTATAGGGAGTTTTGCCCCATTATAACTCATTTAATTAATACATATTTTTAAATTCAGTTTTCATATTCAGAAAATTCACAATTGCTAAAGAGTTCATCGCTTTCTAAAAATTATTTTTTTAATTTTTAAGATTATATTTTTAAACTCAAAAATGCAGTGTTAGAAATAAGAATTTTGAAACTAGGCGTCAAAATGACGCCTGGGTTAAATTTTTTGTGCGTCAAAATGAAAAATCTAGGTGCTATCTCTAATTAAATATGTATATTAAAAAATAATAATATTAATAAAGTATCAACTTGTAAATAATATATGCAAGATCATATAAAAAAGATTTATGTAATGAATGTAATTACATTGACAATATTGAACATACATATTTAAAATCGCAAATTCATTCTTTGCCCAGATGATACAACATTCCACCCCAATTTAATAGCATTTTCTGGGCAGAAATCTTCCAATTTAGGGCTGTTTAATTTAATCATTAACAAATCGTCATCTACTTTCATAGAGATATGATTTCTTAAATCAGTTTTTATTAGGTTCAATTGACTGAAGATGACTTGTTTACCGTCTGATGGGATTAGGAAAATTATTAGGTATGATGATAAAAAAAATCTAGGCGTCAAATATGGCACCTATGATTGGAAATCTAGGTGTCAAAATGAAAAAACTGGTCGCAAAATGCGACTAACGGCCGCTTATTTCTAACCCTGCAAAAATGTCAAATTTCTCATTGTGAAAATTGGCATTTTAGAACCTCAAAATAAAATACTAAGAATTTAAAAGATTAAATTTTAGAAAGTGATAAACTAATTAACTATTGTGAATTTTCTGAATGGGAAAATTAAATTTAAAAATATATATTAGTAAATGAGCTATGAGGGGGCAAAATTCTCCATAGGATAACATTGGCTTTGACTTCTGGAAATGATAATTAGAGAGTCCTCTTAACATGATTTTCAGATTCGGGGATCTCAAAACATGTAAATATAGCAAAATCTTAATTTCAAATGTTTAACCCAAAAACAATACTCTGTATCCTATATGGGTAAAAGAAAGTAATAATTGCTCATTTAAAATTCAAAAATCCCATTTAATGAGAAAAACCATACTTTTTTTTTTTTCCCCCTAGTATGAACCCTGCTATTGTCGTAATATTTTTTATATACAACATAAGAGTTTCATCATATTTTTTACTTTTAATTTTCCTTGTGATTTCCTTTTCAGATTAAGGAATCTACATTTTGGGGTGATAACTTTGTAATGAGTGGATCTGACTGTGGTCATATATTTATATGGGATCGACATTCAACTGAACTAGTAATGATCATGGAAGCTGATCATCATGTTGTAAATTGTTTGCAACCGCATCCATTCGATCCCAGTGAGTGGTTTATTTTTTATTTATTATTTATTAGTAAAATAACATGAAACATAATCAAAGTTACTACAGTTGATCAGGAATTCAGGGAAAAGCTGGTAAAAATCAAAGAATTTGAAAAACCTATTTAAAAATAAGGAAAATTCAAATTTATTGCAAAAATGGGGGAAATTTCAGGAAATTTAGAAAAACATAGAAATTATTTTTCATAATAGTTTTAATTTCTGTTTTTATTTTTAAATAGTCTAGTTTTATAATTTGGAGAAAAATCTTTTTTAGATTTTCATGCTCTATATGATTTTTCTAACTGTAGTAAGTTAAAATTTGTAAGTTATTCGTAATTTAAGATTTTATCAACATAGCAAAATTGAAAATTTTCCATATAAATATGCATTTTGGGGATTGTTGCATTGGAAATAGTAGCATGAAAACTAAACAACGGAATTGACCCTGATAAAATAAATTAATAGATTAGAATAAGATATATATATCGAAGTGAACGGTGGATAGCCTATTAGGCGGATATTTCATTCTGTCACTGTGTCAAGCGTTTGATCAAATTCATTTCTCTTAACATGGTTAACAGATTGTCCTGTCTGTACTATAAATTTATGAAAACATATATATGATGGGGAACTAAATAGAGTCCACCTATGCCAACTAGTTTTTCATTTGGTAGTCTGGGATTATTCTGGGAAGAATATATGCTATATCCCACACAGTCACTTGCATCCATAAGACATGTAAAATAAACACATATAAAAGTTAAAAAATGATCCATTAAACTTCTATAAATATCCCACAGATATCTATTAGCACGACCAATGTCACTCTTTTTGACATCCGTTACATGTCTGCTACATGTCCGATAAATATCCAAATCTCCAGTAATTGGACATGTTAGATCTAATAGATATGGAAAATATCTAAATCTTGTTTTGATCTAACATGTTACATCTATTAGACATCCAAAAAGGCATGTCTAAATTTCATCTATATTTAAACAACTTATAGATATCTATGATGAGTACAGGATATCCAGGACTTTTAATGGACATTTTAAAAATATTTTGTACCTTTTGTGGATCATTTGGATGTGATTTAGATGTATAATGGATATCAGTGGCTGTCATAGATATAGTAATATATATAGATCTATCATCCCCATGTTATCAAGCAAAAAATTTTGAGGCCGAAAAAAAGTTCTAAAATCAGCCATTAGAGAGTATTGAAAAAAATAATAAAAGGAAAAATGAATTTGAAACTATATCTAGAGTTTTCCATTCACCTTTAGTAAATAAATTATTCATAAATTTTATTTACTAAATTATCCATGTGTATTCCTGTGTGTGATTTACTCGGGGAAAGGCAGCCATTAAAGTGACTTTTCCTGAGAAAAAAAGCCTCACTTTTTCCCTTTTGCTGATCAATCTATGTCTTATTACTATATCTATGGTGGCTATATGGGTAGATAGGTTCAATTGCAGCATCATTGTGTGTCATCTATTTTCCTTTAACGACTGTTCGCATGAGCAGTGTAAATCAACCTGAAAATTTGAATAGCAATGAAAATACAGTGTCAGCCTTTCTCTCATTTTTAAGCTGATTGCACATATCATCCCTGGTGGAAAAAAAAAAAGAGGGACGGGACTGCATTTTTTACCACGTTTTTATTGACTTGCTTTCTTGCTTGTTTGTCCAATACAAATCTTGCAATTGATTTTTAATTAACTTCCTGATTAGCTAGACATTTGAAACTTTTTGAATAGCTCAGAACACGATGACAATACATTCTTTTAATTGTTTTGTTCAATTAATAAATGTTTGAAAATTTCTTATAATTGCTCTCTTTATTACACATTTCATCATTCAAGTTGATGGGATAATTCATCAAAAAATTTTTTAAAAAGTAGAATACATAGAATTGTCAAGTTTATATGATTCATCAGAAAATTTAAAAACATGGTATATAAAAAGTTCTTTTCATGTTGTAATTTTTTTTTTTTTTTTTTTTCATTGACAATTAGTAAAAATAACACATGAGAATAAACAAAAAATGATATAAAACAAAATGACATGATATAAAATAAAAAATGAAAACTGACATATCATGATTCAACAAACACGAGACCAACAGTGAAAAGTAAACATAATTAGTTGAGAGGGCAATGTGAAAGGAATCCTGGTTAATTCCTGAGTCACACCCTTGGTGATTGTGGGATGGACTTTGTGCAGAAGATACTCACAGTTGTCACTCTCTTACCCAGATTAAAGTACCTGGACAACTATGGTAAGTTTCTCATAGGCAAGGTTATGTAGCCAGAAATTTTTTTCAGATATGGTTTAAACTTAGTACATAATATTGACTATTAAAAATTAAGTATAACTCAAACGCTTTCAATAAATCCACAAAATTACAGGAAGAAGAATAAAATAAACACACTGCCCACAGTGGCGGATTTAAGGGGGGGGCTAGGGGGCTGAAGCCCCCCCCAAAACACTGACATTCACCATTGAATATTGCAATTATAAATTTTTTATTTGTCTAGAATAACATTTTGAAAAATCTCAGCCCCCCCCAAAAGTCAAGTTCTGGATCCGCCACTGACTGCCCAGCTTTAGTTGTCATTCGAGCTCCGAAGATGGCCCCGTTTGGGAGCCAAAATATATAAGCTCAACTTTTTTTAAAGGATTTTAAATAAGGTAAATATTAATTACAGGGATGTTTGAACTTCCAAAACTTTCCCTCGGCTATAGCCTTGGTCACAGGTATGACCCAGATAAAACTTGTTCCATGTGCATGATAATTAGGAAAATTCAGTGTTCTTTTTTTTTTTTTTTTTTTTTTTCTTTTTAGATTTGTGTAGCAACTCTGATAATAGTTTATGTTTGTTTATTTATGGGATCTTTATTTTTTTAGTTCTTGCATCAAGTGGTATTGATTATGACGTAAAGATATGGGCCCCTTTGAGAGAGGAGCCTTTCTTTGATGCTGAAAAAGCTAAAGAGGTAACATAGCAAGTTTTAATTGAGTTTTTTAATTGTAGAAGAACATCATCATTATTAATGATTGTTTGTTTTCATAGGTAACTTATCCCTTTAACTTTCACTGTATATTTCAGGCATGAGAATTTTCTGCGGATCCGCGATTTTTCGCTTTTTTGTGATTTCCGTTAATTTTGCGGATTTTTTTTTTGTATAAATCAAACTCCAGTAACAATCAGTGTTCAAACACTCCACGAAAGACTTTAGATTCTCAATCTTTCTCCATCCAAAATATAAATGTCAATATTCATTTTATAAAAGTGCTTTATCAGATTCTATAACATATAGAAGAACATAATTATTCAATATTTCTCACTCATGTAATTTTTTTTGTCCCCCCCCCCTTTTTTTTTTCATCTCTAACCATCGCCGATCAAACATTCTGTGAGAAGCCTTTTATTTTTGAACATTTATCCATCAACAACAAAAATGTCAATATTAAATTTAAACTTAATGATTAAATTGCTAGCTAATGCTTTTTTTTTTTTTTTAAACACATGTTTTATTGTGTTGATGTGCATTATTCTTTTAGTTTAATTTGTCACTTTATTTTGTATAGTTTTTCCTTGTGAACATTATTTTTCATTTGAAATAAATTTTATGAACAAATTTGTATAGTTTTCTCCGCACGCATTATTTTTCATTTGAAATTAATTTTATGAACACGCGTGTTTCCTCTTTTTTTAATTTTCTGCACTCTCATGCCTAATATTTTCTTTTGAAAATTGCTGAACTATTCACTTTGAGAAATTGTAGTGTAAAAAAGTTGATTTTTTATACCAGCTGTGTGAAAAAATGTCAGAACCAAGAATCAAATTAAGGAACTCCGCTTACCATGCGGATGCTCTACCACTGAGCCACCGTGACTGGTTACCAACTTCTTGGCATTTCTCACATAATATCCGTTGGCAAAGCCATTGTGTCTGCAAATGAAGATATAACAGGTGAGCACGTCATATAGTAATTGTTCTTATTTTGAATGAAATCCATCAATTTGAAAATGGCATTATTGGAAGTGAAACAGAGTTCGTTGCTGTAGACAACTTCCATAGCTGTAGGCAGAAGAGTTAAAATCATGAAGGAAACTATTTTAGGGATTACAGGAAACAGTTGAATAAAGAATGGTGATAGAATATTTTAAATAAATCTTCTTCCATTGTTATCTGCAAGCTAAGAAGGGAAAACCAAATCAGACACCACATTCGTAAATTGATTCGCTCAAGAAGTGGAGTGTCCATAATAACATTAAGAAAATGATAAAGATATTTTTACTTGCTATTGAAATGACAAGGAAAAACTCCATTCTAGAAGAAATAATTTTTATTTTGTTACTTTTTAATAGGACTTGATGGTAATTATCACGGGTATTAGTCTCTTGAATAGAAAACTTAATAGGTTAATGCTCTTGCGTGAATTGATCTCTGAATAAACAAAGAATCCTCTATGGTGACTATTACTGATATTTCAAATCGGATAGGTTACATGTAGAATTAATTAGTAATACTTGTAAAAACTTTCAATGGACATTATGCACATCACTTCAGGCATGAGAATTTTCCGCAGATCCGCGATTTTCTGCTTTTTTGCGATTTTCGTTAATTCCGCAGTTTTTTATTTTGTTAAAATCAAACTCTAATAACGATGAGTTTTCAAACGCTCCGCGAAAAACTTTAGATTCTCAATCTTTTACCGTCCAAAATATAAATGTCAATATTCATTTTAAACATGCTTTATCAGATTCTATAACATATAAAAGAACAGAATTCTTCAATATTTCTCACTCATGTAATTTTTTTTTGTCCTCTCCCCCCCCCCCCCTTTTTCATCTCTAACCATTGCCAATCAAAAACATTCTGCTGGAAGCCTTTTATTTTTGAACATTTATCCATCCACAATATTAATTTTAAACTTGTTTTATGATATTCTAGAACCTATAAAGAAGTAGAATTATGTTTAATATTTCTCTCGTGAACTACTTTTTACACCCTGGCTAACGTTTTTTTTTTTTTTTTAACACATGTTTTATTGTGTTGATGTGCATTATTCTTTTAGTTTAATTTGTCACTTTTAAAATATTTTGTATAGTTTTTTCCCGTGAGCATTATTTTTCATTTGAAATAAATTTTATGAATGTACATTTGTATAGATTTCCCCGCGCACATTACTTTTCTTTTTAAATTAATTTTATGAACATGCGTGTTTCCTCTTTTTTTTAATTTTCTGCACTCTCATGCCTGCATCACTTAAACGAACAATGGTACTCTGCCGAAATCGTCCGGAGATCTTTATATTATGGCAGTCCAAATGTAAGTAAGTTCAACTGGAATTCGCATGGCGACAAGGAAAGCCACGCTTTGCGTTGACCAATCAGAGAGTGAACAATTTCAAATATGCCCACTTGACAAATGACATAGTTACCAGATGCCATGCCCTATCCGAATGGTCACTGGAAGAGTACAGCAAAATGGTGAAACAGAAGGAAAACATGCTGGCAAAAATGAAGATCCACTGAGGGGAAAACACAATCTGGTCATACAAAATGGAACCAAAGAGATCACTTGCTACAGAAAGCTTATAGATGTTCAATAAATAACAAAATAGGGTTGAAATGCTGAAAATTACAACTTTAATGAATAAATTCATAAATAATTATGTTAAATAAATAAGTAATATATTACTTGATAAAATTTAAAATATTCAAAAATGGAATTAATTTAAAAAAATTGAACTAATAAAAAATGTTGTCATGCAACATGACAGGTAAGCATATTAATCATGGCACAATTTTGATAGACCACGTAATTTCTACTTAGAAATATTATTCATCAGTTTATCAACAATGAATATTCATTTAGAGAAATTAGAGTGTAAGGTTGAATTTTTATGCCAACTATGGGAAAAATGCTATACTGGTAATCAAGCCTAAAGCTCTTTGCTTACCGTGCTGATGCTCTACCATTAAGCCACCTGGCTGATTACCAACTTGGCATTTCTCACATAATAACTGTTGGCAAGGCCACTGTGCCTGCAAACACAGATATAACAGGTGAGCATATTAATCATAGCACAATTCAGCCAGGGTGGATCAGTGGTAGAGCATCTGAACAGTAGCGGAGTGTTCGGGTTCAATTCTCAATTCTGGCATTTTTCACATAGTTGGAAAAAATCAACCTTACACTCCAATTTCTTTCAATGACTATTCATGGTTGATGATTGATGAATAATATTTCAAAAAATTTGAAAAATGGCTATTAGATACCTAGCTAATCATAAATATGTAAGAAAAAAATACTGGACTGGACTGCTGAATGTTTTTTTCTTCTTAGAAGTATATACTTAGATAACTTTCTTCATAATATATTTAGCTAATGATCAATGGATTAAAGAACTCTTTTTTTTTTTTTTTGGTGTGTGTGTGTGTGTAATGGTTGTTTGTTTTTAAATAACACAATCACACGCGGTTTCACTTCACATATTTTTTGTTTTGATTGCTCGTGAAAAACATACTCTCTCTTTTTAGCATGTAACTTTGTAACTAAACATTATAAATATCAAAAACTCACATAATTTTTTTAAGGTCAAAATAATAATAAAAATACTCGTCACCGGCGAGTAAATTGCAGTAATTTCCTAGGCTTGCTCCTTTTGGAATATTTTTATCAAAGAATAGGCTAGACCAAATTACATAAATATGGTTATTTGAAGATGTTATTAATGTAAATTTAGCTTTATACCGCTAAAAGATTTTAAAGTAGAAATACATTATTTATTGCTAATATTGTCTCATCATTAGAGTACAATGATTTATGTATTTATTTTAGGGGGCACAGTGCATGTATTTTATTTTCAGTAAGGGTTTTTGATTTTAATAAAAAAAAATCTGTGTTTAAGACTAACAGTTGTTTTTTGTTATTATTTACACTAGAGGCAATAAAATCTTCATACATTAGCATTAGTACTTGCATAAATAATAATAATATAAATAAATAAAATAAGTCTTTTTTTATTACTCAAATTATTGTTTAGTTCATGCTCACATAGGCATGACAGGTAAAAATCCAAGGAGGGACAAGATTTCTAGGGTTGGACAAAACATTTTATTTTTTGGTCTTTAAACAAACAATTTCACTGTAGGCAGATGGAGAGAAAAAGTACTGAACTTTTAGAAAATGTAATATTTCATTATTTGAAATAACTTTGTAATTTTTTTTTCAAAATTGTGAAAGATAAAAAGAATTTTAAAATTCTAAGGAAGGGCCATGGCCACTCTTGCCTATATTGGTGCCCATGCATATGCATGTACGTATGTTTTTTTTTTTTTTTTTTTTTTATGATTTATTAAGAAACACGTATATAGTAATTGTCTTTTTATCATAATGTTTTATTTATTTATTTATTTATTTTTGTAATATTATTTCTTTCTTATTGTGTATGTATACAGATTTATTTTGTCTTTCAGATTATTAATCGGAATGAAATAATGTTAGAGGTAACTAAAGATACCATAACAGTTCCGGCATCTTTTATGTTCAACATGTATAACACTTTAAATCATTTAAGAAATGGTATGTATATTATTTTAAATTTTATGAATTTTAACTAAGTTTCCTATTATACAAATTTTGATATGTGTTTATGTGCATACATGTATATAACATTCTGAAAATTCTATACAATTTCTAAAAACTTCAATATTTTATTGTTTTTTAATATCACTATTAAAAATAATATCAATGGAAAACAGGGAATAATTATAAAAGGAAATAACTTTAAAAAACATTAATAATTTTTTTTAGCAAGTGACAGTTTGGGAAGTTTGTCCATGTGTGACAACTTCAACTTTCTCCATTATTCCTGCTGTATAATTAGATAAAGAAGTGCAGAAACGGCAAAATCAACAATTATTTATTTCAAGCATTCAAATAGAGGGAGAGGGGAATACGAGACTACTTACTCCGTGTGTAATAAAACTGTAATCTCAATAAGCTGAGTAAAAATTTTCTTTAGCAAAAAAGCTAAAAACAGAAAAGAGCTTTAGCAAAATGTGAAAATGCCAGAAGCAGTAGAAAAAGATGAATATCAGTTTACACATTATTCTAAATGCCTCGACATGTTTGATTTCATTTGTAAATTAAACTTAAAAGTTTTTAATCAGGTCTTTAAAGAGTTATACACTGAAGATATTTTTTTTTAATAAAAAACAAAAAAGTAATTAATAATTAAACTTACCACTGTAACCAGATCAATTTGAATATAGTACAAGCATGTATTTTAACACATTTATTGGCAGACATGAAAAATATTAAACTTTTTAAATTACTTTATTTTGTAAACTTTTTTAAAGTAATATGAACATCTTATATACGAATTATATTATTTTTCTGGAGATATAATTATCACTATAGCACGTAAAAACTACATTAAGCTTATACTGTATCTGAAAATAAAAACATAACTTACAAAAATAAAAATAAAAGTAATATAAGTGAAATTTGTTTATTACTATTGAAAGCTGTTTGGTTTACAATTTATAATTTTTCTTTCTTTCATATTAGACCACTTTACAAATGCCTCATGCTTATTTACAAATTGATTTCCTGTATACGATTCTTATGCATAGTTCAGCATTTGATTTTCCTTATATGCATGAAACGATGGATTTTTCTTGATCAATGTTGCAATTTTTTCCCTATGAAAGATTTGTTATAATATTCTTGAAGTTTTTTTTTTTTCAATTTGTCTTTAGTAAGATGCTTTAGCAAAAAGCGAAAACATGTTATTTCATTTTCGCATTTTGAATAAGTCTTTTAGCATTTCACAAAAAATGCTACCGTAGCTGGAAACACTGTATTACCAACGAAATGCAGGTGACAAAACTGCAGTCAAATGGCCTTGAACTGGACATCAGTAAATTCAGCTGTACTGGATTGCACTGAACTTCAAGTACATGGCTTTTCATTTTCAGTACCAGTACTTTAGTACCATGGCTTTTATACTCTGAGAAATCAATTTGCATTTGTACGCCTTCTACTTCCTTCATAAATCTGTGCTAAGACTTCAAACCAGCTCGACTTCTTTGCAACTCCAACTTAAGAATTTCCCATGAAAATTCTGTAAAACGCTTCACAATCCCCTCCTTTGAAAATAAAATTTTGTTAGAAGACTTTTAACTGAGTCTTGAAGAAAATTTACATGGCTAACATACTTCAGCATTATAATCCTTTCTTTCTGCTTCAAACTGTTAACCCTTTCTATCTCAAAATCTCAGATTACAAAAATATTTACCCATATGTTTGAATATTTTATCTAAAGTAGGGATGCACCGAATATTCGGTTTGACCGAATCTAAAACTATTTGGCTAGGCTGAAAATTATGCAGCTACTATTTGGCTAGTTGAATTTTTAAAAATTTTTAATCATTCGAAAAAATTCTGCTACTTTTAATTATCATTAAAATAAGATTTTTCACAGTAATTAAGAAATAGATATTTAAATGAAAATAATTGTTTTATCTAGTTTCAATTAAAATTAAAGAAAATTAATTATTAGTTGCATTAATCATAACGATTAATAATATCTAACGAAAGTTGTCTTCATCAATAACAGTGTAATGATGTATGTTTCTAAAGCTGAGTTAAAAAAGAGCATACATAATTCACATGATGTTGCCATCTAGGAAATTTCAAGAGATCAAACAAAGATCACATCCAAATCTGGCGAGAAAAAAGATACAAGTCGTAAAATAGCAATTTTGAGTTTCTCTTTGTAAAATGCATATGAAGTGGCCCAACATGCACGAAAAATATCACATCTCTATCCCACAATTTGTCTACATAAGCGTGAGAGGCATTTGTGTCAGTTTTGATATAGGTTAGCCAGTATGTATTTACTTTTAAATTGATTTTTCTTAAATGCTGCATTTCTGAGTTGTGTAGTACTTTTTTTATAATTATTTTTTCATAATTAAAAAATATATATATTACTGAATGTAAATGGTATTACTGAAAAAGTTCACAAAAAATTAGGTGATTGACACCTAAATATAAGAGTAAATCAGACAGCCAAATAGTTGGTATTCGGTTGGCTGAATATTTGGCATTCGGCCAAAACTGATATCCGGTGCATCCCTAATCTAAAGCATATAAAAAAAAGGTTTACTGAATATTTGGCCAACTAAATACAAACTATTCGGCTGTCGGAAACATCGTGCAAAATGACATAATTTTTTTTTTTTTTTTAATATTCAAGTTTTTAGTTTAACTACTTCACCAGTCATCTTGAGGTAACCCGGGGGAAATGTAGCCTTGCACATACTACACTGGTTGGTGAAATGGTTAAATAGAAATTTTAAAAATCTCTTAATTTTGTTAACTTGAAAGCTGACTCATAAATTGTTTATTTCTCAGAAATTGCATCTATGTAAACTGTTTACGTTTAGAAATTTTATATCAGAATATTTTTTCTTCATAAATTAAACTTTGACATGAAAATGTTGCATAATATTGCCATCTATTAGGAATTTTATAAATATTTTGTGTTAACTCTAATGTTGTAAGACCAGCAACTGTCAATAAAATCAGCTTTCAAAGCTTGCTGTAGAATATCTTTGTCTTTTTGGTATATTGCTGAAATGCAACACAGTGACACAAAGGGTTTATTAGCATCCACTTTCTTAAATAATAATTACAAAACCTCCTGCTACACAGGCTCAACTAATCCACGCCTAAAACAAATCCTAATAGTCCGATATTAATTTAACACTAAACAAATAAAAACAATTCCACACCTAGGATAAACTTCCAAACTAAAAGCAGTGTTGCCAAATCTGGCAGATTTTTTATTCGATAATCTCCAATAATTTTTAATTGTAAAGTTTGTCTAATCGCTTCAAAAATTGATAGTCTATTACAGGGCCTGAAATTTCAACTCAGATTACACTTGTCAAAAAAAATTTTTACTCACCGTAAATTAGGGTTGTCAATTTTTTCTTCTTTTTTACGCATTTTGTGTTTTGTATTTTTACCAACTATTTGAAATGCTTTTACAAATATGCCTAAAATTATATATATTAAAAGTGTGTTGTGTATCATCATGTCTCATAATCATCTATAATTAAAAATCTTTATAGTGTATTGTATTTGAGATTTGAAAAAGATGAAAATATCTAATAATATAAATGCAAAGATTCATTAAAGAAAAAAAAAACTCTTTGTCAAACAATATCCTGTGAAAATCTTTTTATTTTGAAACATTAAGCTTCCTTATTTACCTATTTATTTGTTTAACTTTTTACATCAGAAATGTCTTTTTTGTCCGTTTTATTTTTGTAATCAGGCGGAATGTCGATGTGTATAGCTTGTTCATTATTGTCATTTGAAATAACCATTTCAGAATAAATTTTTCGATATAATCGTTACTTACAAATCATTACAAGCACAAATCCTTGGCGTTTCAGTGAAAAATATTCAACAAAATGAAATTAAGCAGTATCTTTAAAAGGGCTCGGGCTCATTTTCATGCGCTTTGTGCTTCTCTTCTCTCGGATATAGGGCGACGGGCAAAGAGGCTCTCTGCTCTGCTCGTCTGTTCTCACTCTGCTTGGAGAAATCAGAGTGAGAGAAACGAAACTGACGAAGAAATTAAAACTTTTATGCATGTACTAAGCATTTTTTCTTTCCCAGGCTGAGGCAATCGTCGGACATCGCACACACAGACTCGGCACTCCGAGAAGAGAAAAAGAAGAGGTTATAAAATCACAAGATTTTGTCATATTTAAATCTATAAAAAGAATGTTTTCTGTCACTGTATCGTGTCAGAATTCTATCTATAACTTGACCAAATTTTTACTCGCCACAGTAAAAATTCCACTCGCCAATGGCGAGTTGGTGAGCAGAAATTTCGCGCCCTGGTCTATTATGTATATCAAATAGCACTTCTCAAAATTATTGGTGGTTATTGAATAAAAAATCTGCCAGATCTGGCAACACTGACTAAAAGTATCTTCTAAACCAGTGGTAGTCAACCATTTCGTCCACTTTTGTATGTCTCTTTATAGTAACATTTTCTAATTGTCCACTGGTTCCACAAAATCCGTGATTTATATTGTAGGGAAATGACTTTATTTTATAAAATTTCTAAAACAGAGTTATAGGAAGTTAAAACATATAATAATAAAACATTTTTTCCATTTCAATAAAGTCAATAAAATTTTGAAAAATGAAAGTGTTTCTGTATTGTAAAAAAAAACAAAAAAAAACACCCACAATTAAAGCTGAAATGGCCACTAGTGGGTGGTAGGGACTGTGAGCGAGTTGCTCCCATATGCTTTTATTTCATCAAATTTATTTCACATTTATTAAATATCTATTTAATTACGATTAAAATTATTAACTTTTTATAATCCTCTTTATATATGTTAGATTTATTTCAAATTTATTAAATTCTTTGTTGGAAATTAAATAATCTTTTGTAGTTTTATGAAAGAATTCAGTAATAAATCCATTGATCTCCTTTTTAGCATAATACAATATATATATTGGCGATCTTAAACACAATTTAATTTTATACTCCCTGAAAAGAATCATTTTTATTTCACTGTGTTTCTTAATAAATCTATTTATATTTACAGCTGTAAAAATTAAGCAATTTCTGTTATATATATTTTTGTTGTTGTTGTTTAACTCCATATACATATACACTGCATAAAAAAAGTCGGCGGACACTTAATTGTAATACTTTAAAGCTGTTTATTTCTTTAATTAAAGATATGAGGTTCATTTCTTTAATATAATTATATTCTTGAGACATCATATAATATTATTTTTTGGATATAGATGCAATCCTTTTGAATTATGTAGTGGAAAAATTCAGGAAACAAAAATGATGCATATTTGCACTGTAATTTTTCTTTAAAAAAGTAGACGGACACATTTTGTATCTCTAAAATAAAACTTTTCTAGTAAGGGGTTCATCTCCCATTTGCTTTAATAAGTTTGTATACTCTGTTAGGCATGGAATCAATGAAATTCTGAATCTTTTTTTGACAGAAAATTTCTCAAATGTTTGTAAGAGCTTCTTTGAGCTGGTGAATTGATTCATACTGGCGTCTACTCTCATAAATGTTATGAACAAGTATAGCCCAAATGTTTTCTACAGGATTTATATCCGGACTCTTGGCTGGCCAGGGTTAAAACATTGAAGTTGTTCTCATGAAACCATTTTTTAACGTTGTTAGCGGTGTGTATTGGCGCTCCATTTTGTTGGAAAATCCTGTTTTCTCCTCCAAGATCACACGCAAATGGCAAAAGCTCACTGCTTAGTGTTTCAATATAATGTTTGGGAGTCTGCTTCTTACTTAGGAACACTAAATTTGCCCTTCCACCATAGCCAACAGCTAGCCACACCATCACGCCACCACCAACAACTTGCCAAGTAAAGTACACTTCGCCTTCTTTCTCCAAACTGTGTCAATAATATTGATATCCATCTGGGCCGTCTAAATTTTGTTTTTCTCATCTGAAAAAACTACAGATATCCATTCTGTAGTCCAAGACATATGGTTTTGAGCCCACTGTAGGCGTTCTGTCACGTGGTGATCCTTCCAGCATGGATGATGTTTACTCTTCTTATATTGAAAGAGCTTATAAATTGTCTGAGAAGTTATGTTAAGAAATTCCTGTGCTTATTCAAACTCTGGGAATTGGTGCTCCAGTATTTTTCAGCTCAGTAAAAATTTTTCTTTGGTCTGTAAGCGAAAGTTTCTTTGGCCGGCCACTCTTTTTCTTTCTGTCATGGGCTTCAGGAGTACGTAGAAAATCGCTGATGTTACTTTTGCTTATTAAAGGTAGCCTACTAATTTCTCTGACTCCTTTATTAACATTTTTCAGTGTTATAATCTGTCCAATCTGGTAATCAGTTAGAGGAATTCCTCGTGGCAGGGCGCATTCATCACCAAGAAATTTAACTACGTAAAACCATCTTGTCAAGCACGTTAGTAATTGGCAAAATGCCAAATGTACATGTACATGCAAAACTGGTATTCCGCAAGAAACACCCACTTAGATAATTGCAGTTTTTGACCAGTGTCCATCTACTTTTTTTTAAAAAAACATTGTACAAATGTATATCTTTTCTCTTTTCTGCATTTCCCTACATTAAAATTATAAATAATTGAATATTTTTATTTGTCTGTCAAAAATATGAAGATTGATAAGTATAAACATGTTGAAGAATTTTAATTGGCATTTCCTATTAAACAAAGACGGGGTTTTAAAAAATTGTAAAGAAGTGTTTGTCTACTTTTTTTATGCAGTGTAATCAAAGTTTAGTTGGAGCTATCAATATGACCTGAGAACTTTCATTACTGACTAAACTTCAGCATTGTGTATAGTAATATTTCCTAATATTTTTCTACATTTATATAAACCACTGTTTCTGATTAGTTGTTTTTTATAATATTTTTTCATAATTAAAAAAATAAAATATTACTAAATGTAAATGGTATTACTGAAAACGTTTGCAAAAAACTAGGTGATTGACACCTGAATATAATTGTAAATCAGCCAGCCGAATACTCGGTATTTGGTTGAATAGTTACTATTCGGTTTGAAGGATATTCGGCATTTGGCCAAAACTGCTATTCGGTGCATCCCTAGTGCTGACACTTTCACACAATGAACATGATGTCCTTTACTTCTTGGGTACAGATATATTGGCTATTTAACCCTTTAAGCGTTAAGCCCATCTTTTTCTGTTATGCATAGTCAAAATAAAATCTGGTGTGGCTGAATTTTGAAATACATGAAACAGGAGAAAATCTCTTTTAGCCAATCAACTTGCGTCCAGCAACTGACTTACAGGAAAAATCTCTCTTAGCCATTTATATAGAGAGATTTTTTTTTTTTTTTTTCAATCTGTGTTATATTTTTCTCAGATGAAAATCTATATTCATCATGAAAAATAATTTTAATAAATAATTTGTACTGCATGAGTGTGATTAGGAAAGTATAGAAGAAAGTTTTGTGATTGTCACAACATACTAGTTTTATTATTTATTATTTTATTATTATTATTTTTTTTTTTCCCTTACAAATGTATACAGAAATTTCACATGGGCCTTCACTTTGTATATTGGTTACCAAAAACTAGAATTTCATTTTACATTAAAAAATGAATAATTGGAATCTGACTTCTCTTATCTCTCTATGTTATTTTTAAAAATCAAAAATTTTTTTTCTCTTTTAGGTCATCGACAACTGGGCAGATGGGGTCGTGCTAGGGGTCGAGCTTCTTCAAGCTCCGATGCTAGTAATCAATAACAACTAAAATGTTAAATAATTTATGATACAGTGGCTGCTTAAAGTTGCATTGCATTTAGAAATTTATTTGAACAATCCAATTTTAATTATTTTTCTTGATTTCATCTCCTAGTTATATGCCAAATGTAAAGTTTACTTGACATTATCAAATTTTAATGATCAAAGACTTATAGTAGGGTGGATTAAAAAAATATATATATATCGAAAACAGATACCTTATTAGTAGTTTTGATTTAGCCCTATAAAATTTTTGCATTATATACATATTATCTTCAGCTTGCTCAAGAAGTTAAAATTGTGAAATATCTGCAAATTTTTTCCCGATTTTTCTATAATCATTTTCCATGGTTCATTCACAAAATAAATTTTTGGCAATTTTAATATGTTAGAAATACGTTTGAAAAAAAATGTACTTTCTCTTAAAAAATAACTCGATAATCTAAAATTATCGAAAATAGCTTTAAAATAACAAAAGTCTCAAAATTTAAGTATGAGCAACAATTAAAAAAATAAATAAAATAAACCAATTTTTATTATATTAATACTACTGCAAATTTATTTTGTCACTATAAATTGTAAAAAGCAATTACAGAAAAATCATAGTTCTGATATTTAGGCCTCTTGTACAGGCTTAAAATAATTATGTCCTTTTTCCTCAAAAATCTAAAATTCTTGAAAATAAATTTAAAATGATAAAAAAAATCTCAAAATTTAAGCCACATGCATAAGCTGAAAGTCTTAGATGAGTAACAAAAAAAAAAAAAAAAAAGATTTTTTAAACCTTTTTTTTATTAAACACAACTCAAAATTTATTTTGTCATTATAAATTGCAAAATATAATTACAGAAAAATCATAGTTTCGATATTTAGGCCTCCTGTTCATGCTGGGGTTATTAATATACTCCTACATAAAGAAATTTTTAATCTTATTGGTCATTGATGTTTCAGTGATCTTGTATTTGTTACTTGGCTTCTACTATGCTTAATAGATCATCATTATTATATATATATTTATATTCATAGGGCCAAGTCGCACCTATTTTCAATGAGTTTCATAGATTTTTTTTTTTTTTTAATCTACCCTACTTTGTAGTGATTTTTAAACAATTGTGAACTTCACTTCTGAAATTTATTTTTAAGAAATTGTTTTGAATTCACATTTCGTGAATCGGATAGCTTTTTTTTTTTATTTTCTTTTAATTGTATGGTTTTTATATGTTTTGATAGTTTTAGTTTTCTTCTAAAGTTTATTGTGCATAGTACTGTCCTTTTTGTTGTTTGTTTATTTGTTGTTTTACTTCATACAGCCTATTTAAAGATCTTGATATGTTTTGTATATATAAAGTGTCTATATAACATTGCTTGACATTCATTAATTAAAAACTTTATATTAGATTACATCCAGGAATTTTAAAAAATAGTATTATTGTATGAAAGATGAGATAAAATATTTTGATTATGGTTCTATTCAGCTTTAAGCTTAACTGAACGCATATTTTCAATTATTATTATTATTTACCTGTTATATGCAAGTATTGAAATGTTAGCATATTTTTTGTTTAAAAATAACTAGTTGTAGTTTTGCCTTCATTTGATATTATTCCATCTATGCAAAGAGTTAGCTAATATGAATCTGTTCCAGTATAGTTCTTTACAATTTACATGCAAATTATTATAAAATGATTTTTATATGTATCTAAAGGAGATAGTGGATGTTATCATTCATTTTTTCTTTCTTTCTTTTTTTTTTTTTTTTTTTTTTTACTGTCTTAGAATTATAAAAATGTGCATGCATACGCATTGGGAATATAATAATAATATTAAGTTTATGAAAATTTCTTAAAAACTATAATAAATAAATTTTATTTTATTTTTTATTTTATTTTTATTATTTTTTTTTTTTTTTATTATTATTATTATTATTTATTTATTTAAGGTAAAAGCACCAGTAGTGGACCTTGTACCAGCAGTGGACACTTTTAAATTTAAACTTGGAAAATAAACTTTCTATTCTGTTTGAAGGTTCGACCAATGCTCAGGAAGAAAGTTGTGGTCCATAACTTCCTTCCTGAGCATTGGTCGAAAACTTCAGACAGAATAGAAAGCTTTTTTTTTTTTTTCCCAAGTTTAAATTTAAAAGTGACCACTACTGATACAAGGTCCACTACTGGTGCTTTTACCAAATTTTGAAAATGTTTATTTATTTATTTATTTATTTTTTGATGAATTTGCAAAATAGTACCTAAATATATTTTGAATATATTGTTAAACTATAATAATGTAAAATCTAGTAAAGAAATGAAAATATAGCTAACAAAGAGTATTAAAAAAAAATTATTGTATTAAATCTAAATAATTTTTGAGAAATTTTAATATATTTAATTATATTGTCATATATCAGTGCATACATGTGCATTATTATTTTTATTCTAAGACAGTAATTTACAATATATAATAATTTCTGCTGTCTTCTTTAAAGCTGCATTTCAAATATTATTAATCTCTGCTTTTTTAATCTCTTTATTTAATTCACTGATTTTAAAAACAAAAATTAAAAACAATCATTTGTTGTTTTAAAGCTTATTGATTGTATTACGATTGTATAATTTAATATTATTAGGATGACAGGACTATTGATTTCAGACAAAATGTACCACTTAACAGTGGTTTTACTTTTTTTTTTCTCTTGTCAACAAGTTAAAAATAATATTAAGAGCAAATTTAAATAGAATTGAGAGAAATGCGTGCAAAAAAAAAATATATATATATATATATTACAGTAACCTTTGCTAAAGAACGCAACTTCATATATTAAAGTTTTTTTTGTTTTTTTTTTTTAATGTTACGACAAGTTACAAAAAATATTAAAAATAAAATTGAGAGAAAATGTGCAAAAGAAATTTTAAGAATATATTATTATAGTAACCATTGCTAAGGAACACAACTCGGTTACTACATGTCTTTATGTAGAAGAATGAACTTTATTTTTTAAAAGAAAAATTCTGTCATCCTAAAATAAAATCTGTTTTCACAGAATTTTATATATATTATTTTTAAATCAAAAATAGGCTTCTTAATTTTTTAATAATGATAATAATAATTATTATATATATAAATTATTCCTTTTTGCAATTGCTGTATATTAAGAATAAGAATTGTATTTAGTGGAAAAAATAGAATAAGGTTTGCATATTCTTTTCTTACATATGCTTAGAATTTTGCTTATAGAATCTCAAAAAAATCCTAATTTTCATGATTTTCCTTTTTTAGGAGAGAAAATCGTATTGTAAGGTGTCACGGATCATTTAATTAAAATATAAATTCTAAACGTGCTAATTTTTGTATCATTTAATTAGTTCCAAGTATTCTTACAATAAGTTGAAACAGTTTTAATTTTGACTAGCTATTGTTTGTAAATTTCATGTGTGTAAATAGCATAAATATATTTTTCTTGTAAATCAGTGAGAGATGCTGAGAATGCAATAAAGCTGCTATGAATAATAACAAAACAAAAATTCTGCTAATTTTTCTTCAACATCATTAAAGCTGCTGTTTTTGATCTTTTAATTTTTAGAGATCATGTATGAAAATCTGTTGAAGTCACATTGTTATGCTTTTTAAAAAATACTTTTTTTTTTTCCTATACATTAAAATTTTAGTGTCAAAAGTAAATTAAAAAAAAAAAAAAAAAAAAAAAGAGGAAATAGTGAAAATGAGCAAAATATTTAAAACGGGTTATAAAAATAATTAATTTTATACAAAATAATCTGTTTCATGAGTTTCTGTAACATATTTATTACAATCAGGGTTCCCACTGGTCAGGGAGAATCTGGAAAAGTCAGGGAATTTGAAATTAGTAAAAAAGAAAAAAAAGGTCAGGGAGTTATCATGAGAAAATTACAAATATTGCCCAAAAACCTAAAAAAAATAAGGATTTAAACCTGGAAAATGCTTTTTGAGCATACAGTTTAAAATGTGCTATATTATTTTTTATCTCACAAACTATATTATCTTTTATGTGATGAGCTATCTTTTATATTGCAAACCAAATTTTGTGACCTGGTATTTTATAAAAAATAGACCAAGAGTACCTGGAAAAGTCAGGGAATTTTATTTTTGAAATTTAGTGTACAACCCTGTACAACCTTCGAAAAGAGATATATTGTCGTGTTTTGTTCTTACTTCTACAATTCTAGGCATCAGCTATAAAATGTTAATTTCTTTTAACTCGATAAAAATATAAAAATTTATGTAAAAAATATAGGGAAGAGATTTCATATGTGTGAAGGAATGTTTAATGCATAGAATAATAATAAAAATTCTCTGAGTTTTCCATATCTCCAAGAAAATATTAAAAACACAGTACATAATCGTATGAGGGCAGTATCTGCTACCCTCAAAGTCAAAGTATAGCATTCCTTGATATGAATTTCCCAGAGTTTTCGGAGGACGTTGCACCCTGCCTGCCTTAGGTTGAAAAAATAATGCTCTTCATACCACTTATCTAAAAAAAAAATTGCACCCTTATTGTCTCCTTATATTAAGCTAAACATGAAAAATGGAGGAGGAATCTAAAAAAAAGAAAAGAAAGAAATTTCTCATTTTTTTTAATGAAAATTTTAATTTTTCTTGAAATTTGGAACTAAAATCCTAAGTATTCCAGATATTTCAGGTTTTCCCTGTGGAATATGAATCTTGTTTGGTTTGATAGGATTCATATTTAAATGTTTAAAAAAAAAAACACCTGTTTTTTAAATCCAAGAAAATATTAATAACTCAATACGTAATAAGATAGTTGTTGCCTCAACAGCCTAGAATTGGGCCCAGCCCGATATTAACTTTTTATTCTAAGTTTCCATTTGAATAAACAAGATGAAGTAATTTAGATATTGATACTTTTCTGTTACATTGTTGCAAAATCATTAAAAATTGTATTATGTTATTTTATTCCTGATTGCAGTAGGAATCTTTGAATATAGGCATGTTTTTGCAATGTTTTATCTTTTGAATCGAGTTAGGAAAAATTTAAGTGGGAGAAATAGAAATATCTTTTTTCAGATTTTACAATAAAGGTTTTTTGGCCTTTAATGAAAATTTTCATTTTTTATCAGATTTCCCTGAGATTTGGAAAACTAAAATCTTAATTCCCTGAATATTCCAGAACTTTACAAAATATAAATTGTGTACATTAGTAATTGCTACATTACTGAATTTACTTTTTTTTTTTAACATTTTAAAAAGACTGAAATAGAAAATCTTCAAATGCAAAGTGAACATTTTTGCTTTGATAGTTACAAGGTATAAAACAAATCTAACAGTGTATAAATCTGAAATTTTTTATAAATTTATAAGGCTAAACTATTACTCAGGATTTTAAAAATTAATTGATGGAGTTTGGAGATATTATGTGTGTGAATTTGTAAAAATAACTAAAGTGTGTTGATATATAGAAAAAAATTCTACCAAGATGAAATAGAATTTTTGGAACCAGAATTTATGTTTTCCTTAAAATTCATACACTAGTGCAAATGATTTTCAGACTTTTTTTTTTTTTTTCATGGTACACTTTTAATAATTTTAAAAATTTGACGGCACACTAATAATGAGATAATTGCCCAAAATGACAATGAAACTTCACCAAGGTTATTCTGAGCTGTTGGATTTAAATGCATGTATATCTGTGGATGGGATATTCATAATAACTAAAGTACCATGGCATAATAACTGAGAGTTACTGCAATAGAGTTAAAAAACTACAGGGATGAGATCAACAAAAGGATAAAAAAGCTAAAATTTCATGCAAAAGATGGCCTTTGGAACAAAATATAGAGAAGCATTGATAATTCAGCATTGGCGGCAAATCGATGTTGTTGGATTACTGATTTTTTCAGATTATAGATGTTCCAAAAATGTATCAAAATCGTCGATCAATCAGAATATCCAAAGAAATATTTAAAAAAATGTATACTAGCCTAATGCATACCTTATTATTAAAAACCTAAATGATTAAGTTAGATTTTTCAATTACTAGACAAAATATTAGTTGTTCTTTTCGAAATTTTGTCATCATCTTGATTAATCTGTAAAAAATTCAGATCAACCCGTAAATCAGTCAAATTAAATGAAAATCCATAAAAATTGGCAAGTATACTGTTCTATTGTCATCTGCATGTAAACTGTTGAGTACTATAATTTACGGATGAAGGGGGGAGGGGGGTCATCAGTGCTGAATTACAAGTGCTACAGTATTATAGGTTTCTGGATTATCGATGCTTCACTGTACTAGATTTCAGACAGCAAAAGTATTATATTACAGTAATAAAGTTGATTACTTTATTTTTGACTTATAGAAGAAACTGACTGTTTTGACTAACAAGTATGTGTAAAACCTTATTTGGTTATATGATACAACAGACATATATATCAGAAAATACAAACTTCGATTTACGAAGCACAAATTTTGTTAATTGCATATTATGACAGAAAGATGAATAAAAAAAATCCTACATATAAAAGCTGAAGAATTTCATCCCAAAAAATTCCAGAAAGAAAGAAAAAGAAAAAAACTGCAGTTTTGATGATGTTTCTCTAAAAACGATATTGTTTTCCTGGATCAAATAACCTGTGTGTAATGTGATGATATTGGATTAAAAGTTGTTCAGTGAAAATTATTTAAAGGTGCTAAAATAAAAATGTTTATTTATTTATTTTATTATTATTTTTTTTTCAGTGGGGGAAAATATTAATAATTTATTCATAATGCAAGTCTTTGATATACGTTTACAACAGTCCCCAATGTTTTATCAATCATAAAAAATTTCATTGCCTTAGTTTTTCAGTAATAGCTGACTATCACAAAATAAATCTTATTCTTTTTAATCACATAAATTTTCTTATAGGACGATAAAATCACTAATAAATTTAACATTACCTTATATAATGTCCTTATATTTTTTTCAAAGAAGACCTCAACAATAAACAAAGAAGATGAATGAAGAGAGTCACATCTCACCTGAAGATGAGTGCGGTTGCACCCGAAATACGTATCATGATGAAAAAAATATAAGGACATTATATAAGGTAATGTTAAATTTATTAGTAAATCTTATATTTATCTATGATATTTATGTATCTATGTGTAAATCTAAAACAACCAGCTCTTCTTTAAGCAACTGTCTGTTCTGTAGTCAGCATTGCTAGTCTGTACTTTTTCCCTGACTCCTCCAGAATTTTTTTACAGTAATCTTCAGTGATATATTTCCATGATCTTTTAAGATAATAAATAGTAGGGGCATAGGGAATGGGATATTGTGAATTTCTTTTTAATGCCAAATGAAAAAATCACCCTTTTAAAACCAAAATTTTTCGTATAAATGTTCATTATTTAGTAATTTTTTAAGTAATGTTGATAATTGGTGAATATCAGGGCTCAGAAATTATGTAGCCCGACATGCCCTGGAGTTGTATTTTTTCCCAATGCATACCGAGTTGGGCATCTGAATGTTTAATTAAAAATATCTTTCAGAAAATAAAGTGCATTAATATAGTGTCTTCTCATTAGCATAAATTAAAATGGAACAAACAATATCAATACAAGTATAATGTTGTTAACAATAAATTCTTTTTCAAGAGATCTGTACTAGATATGTGAATATTTTTATTAATATGTAATTGAATAAGATATTTGGGTATGTAGAAGTTGTAATTCAGGCATTCATAATTTAGACTATGATCCCTACCGCCCACTTGTGGGCGTTCCAACTTTCATGGTGGGTGGCACTTTTCTTTCTTGAAATTTAATTGACTATTTAAAAACATTGAAATGGAAAAATTCTTTATTACTCAGTTTTAATAAATTTTATAGAGTAAAAATACTTCCCTGTTTTATAAATGCCCATCTTTATAGAACTAGTGGGCGGTTAGAAAATTTTATTACTAACTAATAGACATAAAAAAGTGGGCAGTACATGTAAAAAGGTTAACTATCCTTGATCCAGAGCAACGAGATATATAAAGTAGAGTGATAAATGGTAACCCTTGAGAAGGTCCAAGATGAGTCATGTGACATGCTCTCTTTGCACCTGTTTATTCGGTGGTTCCCTTGGTAACAGCTTATTTTCAGTAAATTTCTATGGCAACGGTTTGGAGATTGTTCTTCCCATAAATCATAATTCGCCAATGTTGTTGTTTACTTACGTAGTTTAATATTCTTTTGTTCTAAATCATTTTGATTTTGATTTTACTTCTTTTTTATTTCGTGTAGTTGAACTTTAACCGACAAAATGCTTAAAAATAGTTGAAAAATTATTATTTGTTGTTAAATTTAGCTCTTTAAAAGTTTAAATTTTCTTTTATGAGCACTTTTAAACTTTGTTGAAAAACGATGAAAAAAAAGGTATTTTATTATTTATTAAAATGTGAAATATGTGTAAAATTATTTTAAAAACAATTTATTTCGGTCATAGGACTGTCATGTTACCTAATAATGATAATAATTTGTCGAACTGATATTTTAAATGCCAAAATAGCGATAAAGGGCCAAACACAGCAACCTATTGGAGCATGTCACGTGATTCATCTTGAACCACGGAAAGCTAATCCTTCATCCATTGAATCAGCACTCTAATTTATATATCTCGTTGATCCAGAGTAACATGCCCAACAGGGCATATAAAAAATTTTCAGATTTTTCAAGGCCTAGTGAATATTAATAAACATTTAATTGTTAGTTGATTTTCATTGAGAAATTTTTTGAGCTCTTCCCATTATCTTTGAATTGTTATGCCCCTAATAGCATAATATTTTAATTTATTCCGGAATATTTTTAGCCCCGCCTTTATTTTGCACCACGTTATTTATAGAAAAATTTTCTCCAATATAAAACTTCGATAAAATAAGAAAAATTTATCCTTAAAAATAAGTGGTATGAAAAAAAGGCGGGGCTAAAAATACTCCAGAATAAATTAAAATATTGGCATCTATGCTAATAGATAGTGTATGAATATTCTGGTGGAAGAATCAAGGAAAAAGGGCGGACCCAGAGCAGCTCTGGTAGTATTTTATTCTGTGTACATATATTTTCCTTCTGGAAGTTGTTGAGTGATTTTCCCCCTTCTTGAAATGTATATATTAATAAATTTTATTGACGGCATGATTGTTGTTGTTGTTGTTAGTGTGCAAAATATTTAAGATTGGTGTTTATTGTATTTTTATTTAGAGGATAATAGTATTCCAATTGCTTCTTCTTTAAATTGGTGATAAAAAAAAATTGTAAAAAAATTGTTGGACTGTTAAGATTTGTTTTACTCTGTTTTAGTAGGATTTAATTTATTGGCTTCGTATCTTTACTTATGTATTTTCAATTGGCGGAATGTTAACAGTTAATAGAGCGAAATAATTTGAGTGTTGATGTGTATGTTAGTTATATTAAATCTCAAAATGTATACTTATTGTAATCCATAAATTTTGATATCATGTAAACTTATATGCAATAAATCACTTATTTATATGCAATAAACTATATATGATAAAAGTCTCAGAAAAATTGTATTGATTTTTGGTAAAGGCAAATTACATTACATCCTAAATATGATATAAATAAAAATACAATACTTTAACTTTCATGTCAACATGTATATCATATTGAAAATTAAAATATATTTTAATTTGTTTATCAATATATGTCATACTGGGGAAAAGGGGGGGGGGGGACTTGAAAAATCAAAAGTAAAAAAAAAAATTATGAAATCAGTTTGTATACAAAATGAATAATTCACATGAATAATTTGTTAACCCTTTTTTTTCATAATATATATATATATTTAAATTGCTAAACTTAGTAATGATAGATATATTTAGGGGGGGGGGGGGGGGGCTATCACATATCAGACATATAGCTGATCAAAAATGCATGACTGAGTTTACTCGGTCTTACCGTAAAAATTATTCGTAATGTAAATACAGTGATTTGTTTTCAAGAATATATTTCTTATTATTTCTTTGCCCTGATGTGAGCATGGGATACCAGTGAAAGCTAATTTTCTTGGATATAAGGCGAATTATCGTCTCAAACCCCTAACTATAAATGTTTATAATTCAGATTAAATTGTAAACTCAAAAACTCTAAATCTAAATATATATCAATCATTCTGAATACAATTAGTCCCCCCCCCCCTCCCAAGAAAAAAAAAAAAAAACATTCATCAAAATTATTTTGAATAAACACAACTTCTGTCATATTTTGCAACCAATGGATAAAATTTTAAGAGTGAGCATGAATTTTCCTGAAGATGAGGATAAGACAAACAGATTTTTCGCTCCAAAAAACCCTTATTCCCAAACTTTCATCAAAATCATTACTCATATTTATGAGAAAACCCAATTTCTGCCATATGTTGGGTTAGCTGCAAACACGAATTTTCCTGAAGATGAGGATAAGTCCAGTCGATTTTCCACACAAAAAAAAAAACTTAATCTAAAACTTTAAATTTGAATAAACCCAATTTCTTCTATATGTTGCAAGTGGTGGATGAAGGATTAACAGTGTATGCAAATTTTTCTGAAAATAAGGATAAGATTAATCGACTTTTCACACCAAATAACCCTTAACCCCAAACTTTCATCAAAATCATTCAAGCCATTTCTGAGAAACCCAAGACAGATATATATGGTAAGTGCACCAGTGATTGACACTTTTAAAGCAATCTCTGATGTTTTTAATGTTCTAGTCATCAGAAAATATTTTTAGAAATCTTAAGTTAGTTGTTCTGAAAGACATTCAGAACCACATATATGTTATATCTGATAACAATTATTTTTTTTTATGAATTTTTATTTGACACCCACTCAATGTTCCAGTCATTGACACTGCCAGTTTTTCATTTTTTCTGTAATTGGCACCCTATGTTCCAGTGTTTGACACTGCTAGTTATTCATTTTACCAGTTATTAGCACCCTATGCTCCAGTGTTTGACATAAAATGTTAAAATTCTTATATGTAAAATATGATTTTATTATTTTTCTTATTTATTAATTATTTCGGGATAGATGTCAATTACTGGAGCACCTACCCTATATAACAAGTCACACGCTTAACTCATGTAATATAAGCAAAGAATAAAGAAAAAGAAAGTTACTACCACTGTCGAATTTCACTTTATCGTGTCTTTTTAGCTTTCTTTGCTTATGCAACAAAAACCTTTTTACATAAAAATGTGGAATTTGGCAGTTTTGTACAGATATGAGTAATAAACATGCTGAAACAAGCCATTTGTATGCCAAAGCATTATTTTAGGTGATATCTAATGTTGAAGTAAGGCAAAACATTTCAGCAATCAAAAACTATTTGTAGCAATCTTATTTTGCTAAAGATCATCAGTTGATTGTGTTTTTTTTATTCTGACAAATTTGTATTGGGTGATTAACGGAATTTTAGTGTCACCTAAAGTATAAAAAATAGGGAAACAAGGAATGTAGATGTAGAAGGGGGATCTTTTATCATTCTCTCTACTGAAGAAGTGGGGGAGGAGTGAATATATTCTTTCAAGAAAAATATACCGGATTGATTATTCATCTATTCTTTACTGAAAAAGATATCGTTGAGTGGATGAACAACAAGAAATTACAGCTGACAAGATTGCAGATATAGTTGAAAATCGCAAAGAGAGCAGTGATAATGAAAGTGAAAACTATGTTACCCAAAAGAAAATTATGCATTCTGAAAGGCTAAGACTGATTGAGAAAACTACTGAATACATTGAGCAGTAAGAAGAGGCTACACTTACAATTCAGATGGCATTAAAGAAAATGACATGTATTCAGGGCAAATTTTCATTGTATTTTTATTTATGAAGTACAGGACTCTTGGAATTCTCATAACAAAACAAGTTAGGGAGCAAAGACCCTGTGGGGATTGGTGAACAAAGCGAGCAGGGGCAGAGCCCCCTAGTAATTTAATAAATAAATAATTTGTAAATAAGCTTTATAAATTGTAAAAAATCTCAATAGTTGTTTCAGGTCAAATTAATATCATAGTTTTTCATCAGGGGAAAAAAGGGAAAACTAGGCACAAGCGCATCATCAAAGCAGCAAGGTGCACTTTATGACTTGACTTATGACTTATTAAGGAGGGCAGCCCTCAGCAGGCCACTGAGAGCTAAGGCACATCGACCAGAGGTCTATTGTACCCATACCCAAACACATCCTTATGAGAAAAGCCTCGTAGCTGAAGCAAAGCTCAGCAGACACCTGGCAGGAATATCCTGCAGCTCCCAAGGCTCAATGAGATGCCGACCAAGATGCTCAAACCTGTAAGCAGAAAAGGCCTCACAGTCACATAAAATGTGCCGAGCAGTCTCCTCTTCCAGACAACAACCACGACAGATGAGATCAGAACTGATACCCATAATGTTCAGATGTCTCTTAAGGGTACAGTGACCAGTAAGAAGGCCAATAACCTTCCTCAAACCATTTTTGTTAAGCTTTAAAAGCTCCTTATGACAAAGACCAGGATAGTCACGATTAAGCTCTTTTGCTTGCCTTTGACCATCAGAATTACGCCATAGCCTATAGTGCTCCTTACCAAAGAGCTTGAAGATAGAAGCCCTAAAAGTAGTGGGAGAAATATCCAGAACAGGCTCAGGGCCACAAAAGAGTGTGCTGGAACCAGATCTAGCCAATTCATCAGCCAACTCATTACCAGGTATACCCATATGACCAGGTACCCAGTGAAGACTAACCTTATTATAGGAAGAAAGCTCACAAAGTGCCTTGCAGCACTCCCATACGAGAAGAGAGGTGAATTTACACCTCTCCAGTGAAAGGAGAGCCGCTTGACTGTCAGAACAGATACGGATGGTTAAATTATGATAACCCCTGTCTAAGCACACCTTACAGCTTAAGATGATAGCAAAGATTTCAGCCTGGAAAACTGTGGCAAACTTTCCAAGAGGAAAAGAAAGCCGAGTTCCATCCCCAGAACAGTAAACACCTGCCCCAGAATGAGAACCAAGCTTAGAGCCATCAGTATACCAAACCAAACAGTTGTCATCAAGCCAACTAGGAGACAAAAGCCAATCCTCCCTGGAAGGGAAAAAGATCTTAAAAGGCTAATGAAAGGCAAATTTCATAACCATGTAGTCACTAGGCATAATGAAAGAAGGAAGATCAGCAACAAATGAAATGAGAGAACCCCAAGACAGATGTCTAGAATAATCCTTCCACAAGCCCAGACACATGAAATGCTTCATACAGGTTAAAGCCTCAGCTTCAATATGCAAACAAAGCGGAAGAAGCCCAAGCAAACACTCAAGGGCAGCAGTTGGAGTAGTCCTAATGCAGCCTGAAAGAGCAACACAGACCATCCTTTGCAACCTAATAAAGCTAGTTCTAACAGTAGTCAGTCTTGACCGAGACCACCAGACAATACAGCCATAGGTGATGATAGGACAGATAATCATTGAGTAAAGGTGCACTTAAACCTACTAAAACCTTCAAGTGACGTCTGCATTTAGTTTCCTCTTCTGAAATTTTTGTTAAATTAGACTAGTACTGCCATCTAGCGAACAAAGAAGGAACAAAAGTTAAAAAATCAATTAAAACAAGGAAATATATTAAAAAATTGTTGCATAAAAAAAAAGTTTGGTTCAGTGTGAAACCAAACAAACATTAAAGGATTAGAGTTCTTATAGGTCAGACTCATTTCTAAAAGAATAATATTTAAAAAAAAAAAAAAAAAGCTGTAATAAAAAAAAATTGATTTTTTATCATGCATTTAACTTTTTTAGGAGCTTTGGGTGCCATTGAGACAAAATTTAAATAAATTATTTTCTTGAAATCTGTATTAAGAAAAGGTGTTTCCTTCACATAAATATAGAAAAAAAAGTCTTGGATTTGCATGATTAAAAATTATAACATAAGCTATATGCCTCATGAAAAAGAAATTGTTAAATTTTACTTTTAATGTTTTTGGTGACCCTTGTATGGTCATTTTCAGAATGTTCTGAACATGACATTGGTGCCTGTTCCTTCTCTTTTCTTCTATGAAGAGTGTGCCACCTTATGTTGATTTCGGTTGGCTCTATGTCGTTACGTGCACTTCCATCCGCTAAAACTGTCACAGATTTATGATTTACAACATAAAAAAGAATATTGTAATTAGCTAGTTTAATAACATTTTTAAATATTTTTATATTTTCTTTTTGAATGGTTCTGTGACAAAAACTGTAGTTGATTTGACTTCTGTAAACCTATTGGTGGCACCTTTATTATAATGCATTTAAGAATGTATTTTTGTTTTATTTTTTGTACAATTTAATTTTTATTTATTTATTTTGTAACTGTTTTTTTTTTTTTTTTTTTTTGGCAAATTCACCATTGCGAGTTTTTGCAATTTATAGTATTTATTTATAAATTTATTTTAGCATACAAATGTTAAACTAAATTTTTTTCAAAAATGCTAATTTTTTTTTTTTTTTTTTTTACATATTTAACATTCAGCTATGTGTCTAAATAGTTATTTTTGAAATTTAGCTAACCCATTAACGTTCAGTGTCCTCATTTGAGGATAGCTAATAAAATAGCACATATATTTTTTGTGATTTGTTGAAATAATTTTTGCTTTTAAATGACAATTTATAGCATCATTCTAAATGATCCCTCAAAGTTTTATGTGCCTGCCATTAATTATAATTACATAATTTGGATAGTTATTTTATGATTTTTCATTCATTGCAATTAATTTGTTTTTTGCATAGATATACCAACTTAAGTGAAGTTTAATAATAATATATATTATAATACTTTACTCTAGAAGTTTTTTTACCAGAACACTAAACGTCCTTATATGAGTTTTTATATGGTTTTAAATTTAAAACTATCAGAAGACCTGTTTAGTTTAATATATTTTACTGTCAGTTGCCTACATTAATTTAGAATTGAAATATTCATCAAAATATATTTTGCAAAACTAATTCGGGCGTTAACAGGTTAAGCAGTTTTCAAAAGAAAATATAGCATGGACATTAAAGAATTAGAGTAGCTTACTTATATTCACAACACATTTCTATTTTTAGCCAATTTATCCTGATTTTTCAAATTTATTGCTTAACTTTTTAAACATTCATTGCATATTTTCTTTTGAAAATTGCTTAACTATTTTCAAAAATGGCTATTGGATACTTTTAGTTGATCACAAATATGCAAAAAGAAGAATTTTTTATTTTCGAGGAATTTTTTGGTTTGAAACGTCTATCTGTATGTCAACTTGATTAAATTCAAATAAAAAAAAAATGTAAGTAAATATTATAAACTGCACAAAACTTGAAACAGTTATTTCAAGTCAAATTAACAGCACATCTCTTTATCAGATGAAAAAACGGGGCATGGGCACATTATCAAAGCAGCAAGGTGCACTCGTGCCTACTAAAAAAATTAAAGTGACTTCTGCATATGGTTTCCTCTGAAACATTATTTGGAGTAGTGCTGCTATCTAATGAGCAGAGAAGGAACAATATAAATCCATTAAGGGGGCTTGGCACCACTGAAAGTTCCATATAAAAGATTATATTTCCATTTAATATTTCTAAATTGATTTATATTAGGTTTGTTCAATAAAATATCACTCGTGCAACAATTCTTACATCATATATATATATATTTACACATTTGAAATCTTTAAATTGTGTTGTCTGTTTCAATTTTTTCACAAATTCATGATCTTCAATTTATTTATTTATTTTTGAGGGGGGGGGGGGGGGGGGGGTCTATGTAAAAATTTGCAAAAAGACTTTTTTTTTTTTTTCAAGTTACTATAAAGTCTATCTCGAATTCTTTTAAGTACGTTCTCTATTAAACATCTTTAGAAAAAAAAAAAAAAAAAAATCTTAGCTTTTTAAGATCATGACCTTACGATAAAATGCAATGTAAATATTTTAAAATCTATAAAATATACATCAAAAACCATAAGAATCGTTGCTTGAATGTATATTTTATTCAACAACCTAATATAGTTCAATTTATAAATATTAAATGGAAATATAAGCTTTATATGAAACTTTCTGTGATAAAAAAATTTAAATATTTGCTTTCAGTGCAAAAACAACAGTCGTTACGAAGGTTATGTTTGAGAAAATAGTGTAGCTTGTGACAGACATACGAAATTGACAAAAGACTATTTATCAAGAAAGTGCATTTATTAAAATAGAATTTAAAATTGAACATAATTTCAATACAGTATGTTTCATAAAAAAGCATTCAGAACAGTTAATAAAAGATTCTTTCGTTACATATTCCTTCATCTTCAAACTTATGAGGGCCTTTTTCAAGGATTCAAATTCTAGACTGTTAAATTCTTGGCTATAGGCATCATGGATTAAAGTATTCCACAATCTGTGACAGAAAAAAGTATGCTTAAAAAATAATTTACAGCTCCATAAAATTAAGCAAAACTATCTTAAAAACTTTTCATTACTACTCTGTGGATTCTTTTTTGATCTAATGAGCATGCATATGTGTCTTTAAAGTGAGAGAGATGAGTTATATAGGTCATGTGTAAGTTAAGATAATGCTAATAAGCCAACTAGTGTAATTTCGTATGTATAACCTGCGGTGGAAGATAACCTGCATCATAAAAAATTTATTTAAAAATAATTGTAACCGAAAGATACCCCGCACCTCTAAAGACAATCGATGTTTATAATTTCAATACTAATTGGTATTATTTCAATAATAAGTAGGAAAAGATATAAATAATCATCAAATAAATTTATTTACCGATAATGAAAAGGCAAATATCATAACTTAGTATTAATCTTTTTCTATATATAAATTACTATAAACTGGAGTAATTTCTAATGATTAACACCTTTATTCAATTTATAAGAAAATTATAGATTAATTAAATTTACTTACAAAATTCCTTCAAATCCATCGAAACCGGATTCTTCCGTATCAGAATTAAAATGTTGCAATATTGTTTGGGACAGATCGTCCTCATCATCAAGTTTCTTTTCACTGTCCTCAATTTCATTCTCATTATACATTAATAATAGACTTCCAAAACAAAAATGAGACTGGTTTGATTTTCCCCTTGTTCGCGATAGATACCCCGCACTGGATGATAGCCCACAGGACATACGAAGTCAGCTTTTTTATAGATTACCCACGGGTTATATACACGAAATTATGGTAAACTTTTATATATAAAAATATCACAGGATTACAACTTAATACAAAACAACCAGCCGAATCAGTGGTAAACAAAACTCAAAACTAAAGTGTCTAGAAAGAGTCTTTAGAATTCAGCTATGAATGCACAGAAAACACCAGAACAAAGAAGAATCCACAGAATAATAATGAAGATGATACAAATCCAAATCAAAAGTATTTAGATGTAAAGTATATTTGTTTACATTTATTATACTGTTCCTTGTGGATTTCAACTCTAATTATACAACATTTAAATAATTTCAGAGAATATAGGTGTGTTAGTTGACCAGGTGGTTATATGATTAAATTTTGATGTAAATCTGCTTTATAAAATAAAGCTATTTCTCTACTTCATTAATCACCACTAGCAGGCTACGCCCGCTTCGCTGGTCACAATATTTAAATGAATTTTCGAAAGAATCGAATTAATATTTATTTTTTTACACAGCATTATCGACAAAAAATTAAAAAAGAGAAAAGAAAAGAAACTGAAATTGCTCCAAACCTCGCAACTACGATTTTAAAGATAACTGTATCTCAGCATCTATTAAATACTTTAGTTTTGAACCATGTATTTTATAGCCCATGCTATTTACACTATATTACGATTTGATTCCGACCAATGTAATGAAATAAAATAAAATAAAAAGTAGATTAAATATATATATATATAAACAAATAAATTTTAATCAATTTAATCCTTTTTACTATGTATATACTACCATTTTTCCCGATAAATACAATAAATAAAAAAAAATGAAAAAATAAAAGTTTTTTCTTTTAAAGGAATTAACTAAAAAATGAAAAATAAGAATTTGTCTACTATAAAAAATTAAGCATAACTGTTATAAATATGCTTTTAAATTTGAAACTAATTATACTTAATTTATTCTACTGCTTTAAGATTTTATTTTCAATAAATATAACAAATTAAAAAAAAAAAAAAATCTCCTTCAAATGAATGAATTAAATAAAAATAAGTTGCGTAATAGCCGTTGCTAAGATACGCAGATGATTGAAGCAAAATAATTAAATTTATGAAAAATGAAGCATTAAAGGCAATATTTAAAATTGAAAAAACATTAATATAAAAAATTCAAATTCGAAAAAATCTCGATGAGGTGCACACCTGCAGGGTCTCAGGTACAGTCGGTAACAAAAGTGTTCGAACACTAGCAAAAATTCCTATGTAAAAAAAGTACACATCATACGGTTTTGTTAAATAAATCCTTATCGAATCGTGTTCTTACACTGACTAAGAACAGGATTCAACAAGGATTTATTTAACAAAACCGTATTAAGTGCACTATTTTTACATAGGAATTTTTGCTAGTGTTCGGACACTTTTGTTACCGACTGTACCTATATGCCAAATTTGGAAGCTCTGCGATCAATAGTGTGAGCACCAGAGCGCAGACAGACACACACACAGATACACAGACACTTCTCTTTATTTATATAGATTACTGTGGAATTGGTAGGAGGTAAAAAGTTTATACTACTAACAGAAATATAAAAATGGGCAATAAGTACAGTACAGCCTTGCTTATCCGAGGTAACGTGGACCTCGGATAATCGAAAACTCAGATGACACAGACTCTCTCATAAATCAGAGAAGAAGTATAGCAAAGTTTAAAATGGATAAAAACGTAGTCAATGAGGTAAAATAATACATGTATTTCATATTTAAATGTAGTCAGTTAACAATGCAATACAATACATACATATATAAATTATAAAATACAGTGACATATAATAAAACTTGTTAAAGTTATCTATGCCATTTGTCAAAAGCAAAGCCTCCTCCGGAGCATGGCCTTTCCGGGACTACCTCGGTACCTGGAGCTTGATTAATCGGGGCTCGGATAACTGCACACTGCTCTACCGTATTAAAAAAATGACCCCTTGAATATAGTTTACAATTTTAAAAAAACTAACTACTTTAAGAACAAACTAAGCTGACTACTATGATTCTTCCATTTGTCTGTGGCTCTTGGATAAAAATTGAAACAGGACATAATTTTGTGAGCTCTGGGTGAATTATTAACCAATTAGAATCCCGAATTTCTAGAACAAAAAGCGAGATCACAAACAAGCAGAAAGCTTTTGCACCATGTAATCCTTGTAAAATAAATCTGTGGCCATCTTGGGCCTTGCTCCTACGGTGAATCAGCATTGTCATTCGGACTTGTGAAGGTTTCATTATACTTTCCAGGACTTAAAAGCAAACTCCCTTTGCAAACTTCAGATTGCCTATTTCTGACTAGACTGCATCCTTCTACATAACCCGTCAATAAAGAATTATTAGTAATCTGAAATGACTCCATTTCATAAGACAATTTCATGCCAATTTATCAAATTTACTTCATACATAGTCTGTCAAAAAATTAAATGAACACTGAACCTTTCTCAGAATTCATAAAGAATGATTCTAATTTTTTAACAGACCAAAAAAGGAAACGTTAAAAACATCTTTTTTTACGTTAAAATCAGGGATGTTGTTTTTCTAGATTGTAAACATTTTGCTTGCTGTATGTATTGTTCAAACACTATTCAAACCTGTCCCATGTGCCTATTAAATAAAATCCTTTTTTAAGAATATTGATGAGTGATTTTTAATAATAACGATTTATTTTCTGCAATAGTTTTATTCCATTGTATTGTTTCAAATCAATACATGTCATTTTGGTGTTTAAAAGATGAATTCCACAAGCATTTCCAGCACATATAATAACTATATTTTTATTTTTGAAATCTATGAAATTAAATACAGACTGAGTTTCTGAATAAATAGAATAAAATACAATTTTAATTTTAACATTTTATTATTTAGCTAAATTTCAAAATTGAAATTTTGCTACATAATAAAATGTTAAAATTCAAATTTTATTTTTTATATCCTCTCACATCAGTTTCTTGAAATTAAATAACCTTTCTACAAAAAATTCTCTTCCTCTTAGGGGAAATCTGACACTATGTTTCAAGGATGAGCTACACCCTTTTTATGTTATTATTCAGAAAGGAAATAGCGAAAAATATATCGTATTAAATTAATTTAATACGATATATGCAAAAACATTTTTGAAACTGTGATTTGAAATCTTTATCTGTACAAAGAAAAAAAGAGGATTAAAATTATATTTAAAAACCTCTATTTCATAACGGAATTTTAAAGATTCAAATAATTCAGATAACCTTGAGCTAAGGTCAGTGTCTTTTACAGACAGTTTTTTCAATACTGCTATAATTTAATTTTGACTTTAAAGAAGTAGCTGAATCTTTAACAGAAACAAAACAAAAATAAAATATCTATAATTTTAACAATTACTTAATTTTTACAAATGTTTGATTTTAATACAGTCGAACCTCATTAATGTGAATCTCAAGAAGGATAAAAAAATTTGTTCCTGTTATCAGTAATTCATGCTATCAATAACTAATCTTATAACTAAACTAATCTTTATTTTGATGGGGATTGTGGAAACAGTTTGTGCCATAAGTAATTCACGTTAACGAAGTTCGACTGTATATGTATTCTTAGGAAAGGAGAATGTTGAAAAATGTAAATACTCTCACTTAAATTTGAACTTGAATTTTCTTGTTAGAATGAGAAAAAATCATTGTAATAATTTATGAGATGCCATGAACATATATTGAGAATTTTTTTTATGGATATTGTTAGAAAAATAATTATTAATCTGCTTTGATTGTCAATAAAATCCATAAAAAATTTTATACATATTTAAAAAATACTTGTAATTATCCTATTTCCGAAATGATGTAAGTCCAAGATCAGCCATACATCAGGCAGAATCTATTGTTAAACAGTAGGTTTTGAAATATGTAAAAGTTTTTTTAGGAAAATATTTAAAAGTAGTTTAGGAAATTAAATTGTAAAATTAAATATTTGCAGGTATTTTAACCTTAGATGGTTGGCTAATAATTATTTTTTTATTTTTATACTAATTAAATTCAACAACCCCAAAGCATTTAATTAAACATGAACATTAAAAAAATATAAAAGTTAAATCTTACAAAAATTGACGCCACTTTAAATTTTATGCACATCACCAATAATTTTAAAACATGATAAATAAAAAAAGTTCTTTTTAATTTTATAGTTATTTTTAAGAAAATTACAACCATAAATTTGAGAAATCTCGTCTTTTTATCATATTTTTATTAATTTCTATGTTTGTTTGTTTGCTCGATTGTAATCGAATTCTAACCAACTTCCCTATTAGTTAGACATTTTAAACTTTTTCAGAACGCGATGACAACACAATATTTCAAAGTCCAATTTTTGATTTTATAATTAATTAATATTTGAAAATGTGATATTAAAAGCTTATCCTCCCAAAATTACGAGTCTTTTGACATAAAAATAAATACATTTAATTAAACGTGAACATTAAAAAATTAAGTTAAATCTCACAAAAAATTGAGGTCACTTTAAATTTTATGCATATCATCAGAAATTTTAAAATATGATAAATAAAAAGTTTCTTTTTTTATCTTATAAATTATTTATAATAATATTACAACCATAAATTCGACAGTTATCTATATAAATAAAGCAAAGAGTATATCGGCGGGCCACTGCTATTTTTGATTGGCTTAAATTTAACTATTTTAAAGATCGGCCATTTTTCATTGTAAACATTTATGCAGAATTCTGCATAGATGTTATACTTTTTTTTTTTTTTTTAAATCCTTTTATTTTATTTTATTTTTATTTTTTGTAAGGAAACTAATTACATCAAGTTATTATATCAAGATATTATGTTGTAAAGTTTCACAAAGTTCTATTATTTTTATCCTAAAACAAGAATTTAATATTAAAAAAAGCATTATGTACTACTGATTGAAAGAAAATGTGAATATTTTAACAGTTGTCAGTTTATTTGTTCTGTTGTATCAAGGAAGTCCGATAGAGCGTGGTGTCTGGATTTTATCCAGGTGCACGTGACATGTTTTTTAATGATTTGATATGAGATTTCATAGAATAAAAAAAAAGAGAGTTGTGTTTTTTAGCTCTTTCAGTGGATTGGATTTAAAGATATGTAAGTGTAAATATTTAAATTACTTTCTTAATTTAAATACATATTTACCGCTAAAATTTTTATAAAACAATTCCACTCTTCTTTCTTTTATTATTTTTACACTATTTCAATAAAATTCACACACATTATATAAATAGTAACTTAGAAATAAAACAGACACAGTTTACAGTAATTAAAAAAACTTTATTATAACAATATTTACAAATATTAATTATCTAACAATTTAACTTTACATCATAAAAGTATTTTGCAATATTTATATTCCATTTATATTCATTTTCCAATATTTTCCAAATATTATACACAATTTAATATAGATATGAAATTCGTAATTATACATGGAATTTCTTGAAATTGATATATGGACTGTGGTTACGATTTATGTATACAAATTGAACCATACAATGAAGAAAATACACAAGATGAAGAATTATTCTTAATAATGTGTAAAATTATCAAATATTTAAAAGAAGATATATTGGGTTGTTCGATAAATAATGTCGTTTTCTTTTCATGTTTTTCAAAGTAAATTTATTTATATTAACAACAAACATTAATCAATGATATACTAACCATTTTGTTGGATGACCTTTTGCCATCTTTCGGCAAGTTGAAAAATTCCACGTTCGAAGAAGCCTTGATTTTCAGAAGCGAAGGTTTCAAAAAACGACATTATTTATCGAACAACCCAACGTAAACAAAAATAATAATATAATATAGAAAAAAATATTTAGTATAACAGTTGCAAATAATATCAGTTTAACTGTAATTTGTATTTAAAATTTATATTTAACTTAAAATAAAATATAACAACACATAAAAAAGACATAATTCAATACGTATAACATAACTTACAGTCCCTCAAAAAAATAAGTGAACATGAAACCTTAGTACGGAGGATTATTAGTATTTTTTCACTTTCAAATTATTCAATTATATTTTCGATCCATTGTAAAACTGGCGACAATGTTTATATTAGTCGACAAATGGCTTTTGATTATGACAAATATCGTTCAAAAAAGATTTCGTCCACACGGATTATATTCTTGAAAATATTTTTTATATCTATTGAAAAATTACCACATATTCGAAGTTATTGAGGCTAGGAATGAAAAAGAAGTGTTGAACACTATCATAAATATTTTAGATTTATTTAGATTGGGACAGAAATAAAAAGGATTTGTACGGAAATCGATAATTACGATGAGGATATGACATGTTCTTATATATTAGTAGGTGTAGCGAATGAACTCTTTAATGAAGGGAGCTAAATCGTAACATTTTTCGTTTTTGTCGGAGACTATACTATTGTGGGTATTCTTTGATTCGAATAGCTGGCATTCTAACATATATTGCAAATACAATAAATGCATAAAAAAAAAAAAAAAAAATTAACATACTCTTTATTAATTTTATTAAACAGTAAGGTAATTATGGCTGCTTCTCTATTTAATATTTGTTTAGGGGTAGATATGGATGGTTTTCCTATTTACCGTTTCTTTGTAGTAGATTGCGACTATTATTTTTTTTTACGTTAGAAGATTGGTCCCTTAAAACGATATGGGATAATATTATATATTTTCACGATATCGAGAATTTGAATTTACATAATAGGCTTTTACAAAAAGCTGTTCGAGAATATGATAAATATAATTTACATACTACTCAGTTTAAAAGAAAATATAAGAGTTTAATACAACGTTTGAAGGATTCTTTGAAAAACAAGTCTATAGAAATATTATTTTCTGAAACAGATACAGCATTTGACAAATATATGGCATATCATTTTAATCAAAGTCGAATATATCACATGACTCAAAAAAGAAAATTAACAGATCAATTTTATTATGTTCGATCTTTCTTTGTAAAGGATAAAAAAAGGATTCATATGTGTTTGAAATGCATGAAATTATTTTTTTATAGGGAAGAGTGTTTAATTGATCGATATTTCTCTATAGTACGCGCGCATAACACTCAAAAGTTTATAAAAAGTATGAAACATTGGTGTCGCTTATGCAAACAAACACCTTTATTTCAAGTACTAACTGAGGAAAATGTCGAGAAATATTATAAGACGTTTATCAATCCCATAAAAGTTCAAAAATATAAATTGTGTCAATATACCATGAATGAAATAATTTAGATAAAAAAACATAAGTAATTCTTATTGCCTTCTGCATAGACTTTTAAAAAAAAATTCTTTTATTTTTTGTAAGGAAACTAATTGCATCAAGTTATTACATCAAGATATTATGTTGTAAAGTTTCATAAAGTTCTATTATTTTTATCCTAAAACAAGAATTTAATATTAAAAAAAGCACTATGTACTACTAATTAAAATAAAATGTGAATATTTTAACAGTTATTAGTTTATTTGTCATCAAGGAAGTCCGCTAGGATTTTTATCCAGGTGCATGTGACATAATTTGATATGAGATTTCGTAGAATAAAAAAAGAGATTTGTGTTTTTTTAACTCTTTCAGTGGATTAGATTTAAATATATGTAATTGTAAATATTTAAATTACTTTACATATTTTCCCATTAAAATTTTTATAAAACAATTTCCACTTTTTTATTATTTTTGCACTATTTCAATAAAATTCACACACATTAAATAAAACAGACACAGTTTACAGTAATTAAAAAATTTTATTATAACAATATTTACAAATATTAAACTAATATTCAAATCAAGGTAAATAAAAATAAAAAATAAATAAAAGAAAAAAAATATTTCTATACTATTAAAATTCATTCAAATGCACAATTAATAACGAATTTATATTATAATGATGATAGAAACTCAATTTGGAAACATATTTAAAGATACAATGAGAAAGCTGGCATAAATGAAGATCTCTCCTGTAAAAGTTGTTTCTTGGCAAATATAGTGAGCTCGCAGCAATGAACGATTAAGGCATGTATTTACAAATTAAAAAAGAAATACATAATTTTAATAAATACCTAAATAAGCCCCTCTGTCATAATAAAATGTTTCTTTAATAACATTATTTACATTTAGAATTTTATAATTTACTTGACAATTTTCTGCCCACGTAGATCTTATAGGATATAGACATTGTTCTTTTATTGTGCAATCCTCACAGTTTTCTTTTATGCATTTTATTGTGAAACCGTTCTGAAAAAATGGAGTGATTAAAAAATGTTGTTCATAGGGATCATATGAATCATTTAAAAAAATTGGTTTGTTTATTTTTTTTTATACTACAATTCCAATATAGATTTTGTTTATTGTGATTTATCACAATAAGGTCTTCGGTGGGCAGAACATAATATGTAATATTTTTAATATCATTTATATGTATATTATTTTTTGTGAAATCATATTTGAAAAAATTATCTAATTCTTCCCATTTCATTTTGTATATTGTGTAATCTTCAATGGTCTTCTTTATAGGTCCGGTATTAGGTAAATTATAATATTTATCCTCGGGATAATGTGGATTATAATGTTTGTAGTATCTTACACATATTGTCATATCTTCTATATAAACATTACATAAATCGTTATTTCGACATAAAAAAAAGCCACATTCTACAAATTGTAGAATGTTTCTAAATTTAAATTCAGAAATTGTCCAAGCGGACGGATTTAATGTTAAGTGATTCATTTCAGGTATTTTAGTTAAAGTGTTATATTTATCAAAAAAGGCAAAGTAATTTTTGAAAATTTTATACTGTATATCATAAGGTAATTTAAAAAATTCAAAAATTTCGCTCATTTTGCCTTTTTTGATGAAAATATTCTTACAAAAAAAATATAACTTAATTTTGTCTATGATATAATTTAATTTAATACGACAGGGTTATTTATGCATATATTCCCTCAAAAAAAGAATAATTATCCTCAGAAAAATTCTTAAATACATATACAAATAATACATTAGATTTACAGGGTGCCAAGAAATAACTTGGACACACATGATACATTATAAGTTTAATGCTAATGAAAATATTATGACTAAACTTCAATAAATATGAATACATTATTTTGTCTATTATATTTACAAATTGGCTACATTTAGCCTTCATACAAACTTTAAACGTGTTGGCTATGGCCTGCACTGATATTTTATCATTGCATAAGAATTCCTTTAGGGATGTCAAAGTCTTATGAGGTTTAACACCCTTGTCTCCAAACAGAATAATCCATCGGGTTCAAATCTGGGGCCATTCTTGAGCTCCAAAGAAGTCAGGAAAATTTGTCCAATCTTGAGTACCTTTAGCTCTGTCCTGTTGGAAGGTCCATTTTTATTTCCAAAGAACTTTTGTCGCAAAAGTAAGACATTTTCCAAAATGAGTTTGCGATAGTGGTATTTACAGATATTTGGTTTGAAACTTCGTCCAATTTATTTCTTGTCACCCTGTAATTCCAAATAACTTAATAAAATCTAAATGATTAATTGTATATTATCTTCCTCTAACTTATTAATGTTCATTTACTAAATATTTTAATTTATAAAATAATCTTAATAACAATTTCCTATTTCTTGTTAATAATTAATTGTTTTTATTTTACATAATAAAACATAATATTAAAATAACTGTAAACCAAATTTTTTATATTTAAATCAACAGATTAATTAATAGAAATGCATTATTTTCTCAAAAACATAAATAATATGACGTCTTATAAATTGGATATATTTTAAATAAATTTCACAGCTTTAATTTAAAATATAAAAAAAAAACTAATATAAAAAAAGAAGAAAAAAATTTAACAACTAGGAATTTTCAGAATGTGAAAACAGAATTAAAAAATATGTATTAGTTAATAAGTTATTTGTAAAGAAAAATTTCCCATAGAATAACATTAGTTTCGACTTCCGGCGCCGGTGAGTTAAGAGAGCCCTTAAGACATACAGAAGAAAGTAAATTGTCTTAATATAACAGAATTTGAAAAACAATTAAAAATAAATTCAGGTAATGTATAACAATTCAATAATCCAAATTTAAAAAATGTATATTTATTTAACAACTTTGTGCAATTGCCTGGAAGATTGATTTCTCAGTATTCCGCAATTTGTATTACTCGATATTATGTAACAACAATATCTTGAACGTAATCCTTTAATCGTTTTGGTTGAATGCGATTCTTTAATATTTATAAATCGAGACATGACATAATTATGCTTAAAATTCTCTGTATATTAGATAACTGCAGACGGGAGTGTATAAAACCAGATATGTTTTTGCATTTTGAATCTCATTAAAGCAGTGTTATCAGATTGAGAATTTTGATGTGATTTAAGATATTGCGAGGGAAAAGGGAAAGTTTACTTTGTTAGTTTTTAAAACATTTTTTTATTTTTAGATTTTTTTCAAATCAAACTATCCGTAACAATTTCTCTATAACAATTTCTATATCTTAAAAGCTAATCTGTGTAGCTTTTTCACATTTTGTAATAAATCTAAAATATTCTGAAAGAATTTATCGATTCGGCCTAGTCATTCAAAGCATTCCATAATTTTATCAGAAATAAGTGCAAATATGAACAAGGATTTTTTTGAACGATACAGTCTGTCAAAAAAATTAAATGAAAAATAAACTTTTCTCAGAATTCATAAAGAATAATTCTAATTTTTTGACAGACAAAAAAAGGAAAAGTTAAAAATATAATTTTTACGTTAAAATAAAATCTTTTATTTTTCTAAATTGTTAAACATTTTGCAAATTTGAGAGTATGTTTCAATGATGAGCCTTTTTTTTATGTTATGTTCGATTTTTGTAAAGGGTAAAAAACAGTTTCATATGTGTTTGAAATGCATGAAATTATTTCTTTATAGAGAAGTGTCTTTAATAAATCGATATTATTATATGGTATCTCCACGTGATCCGGAACTGTTTCTAAAAATATGGTGTCATTTATGCAAACAAATACCTTTATTTCAAATAATAACTGAGTAGAATTATGTGAAATATTATAAGACGTAATTTAAAAGTTCAAAAATATCAAAGATAAATATTATACTTTTCCTAACACTAAACCTATAAAGAAGACAATTGAAAGTTATATATCGTATAACTTTCAATGGGAAGAATTAAATGCTCTTTTTAAATATGACTTCACAAAAAAATAATATACCTATAGATGATAATGAAAATATTACCTATTATGTTCTGCCTACCGAAGATCTTATTGTGATAAATCCCAATAAAAAAAATATTATATTGGGATTGTATTATAAAAAACTAAATAAAACAATTGTTTTAAAAGACTTATACGATCGAAACAGCAAACATTTGAATTATTAGATAATTAATATTGTAATTATTGTTATAATAAAGTATTTTTTAATTACTGTAAACTGTGTCTGTTTTATTTCTGGAATTATAATGGAATTCCAAGACTCTATAATCTATGTTTGAAATAGAATAAAAAATTTAGCAATATTTCCAATATAAGGGGCAGTTAATAAATAAAATTCTTACCTCCATACCAAGGTTCACAGTAAAGGGGAAATATTGAGATTTTTCTTTTTTTAAAAAGAAAATTCAAGTTCAAATTTAAGTGAGAGTATTTACATTTTTTTAAATTCTCCTTCTTACATTAACGAGGTTCGACTGTATTAAAATCAAACATTTGTAAAATTAAGTAATTGTTAAAATTATAGATATTTTATTTTTTGTTTTTTTTATGTTAAAGATTCAGTTACTTCTTTAAAGTCAAAATTAAATTATAGCAATATTGAAAAAACTGTCTGTAAAAGACACTGACCTTATCTCAACGTTTTAAATTTTAAAATTTCAATTTTGAAATTTAGCTTATAATTTGACATTTAATTATTTAGCGAAATTTCAAATTTGAAAATTTCAAATTTGAAATTTCACTGTATAATAAAAATGTTAAAATTCAAATTTTATTTTTTAAAAATAGCTTATTTAATCTTGAAATAGAATAAAATATAATTTGACATTTAATTATTTAGCTAAATTTCAATTTTGAAATTTTAAAATTTAGAATTTCGCTATATAATTAAATGTCAAATTATATTTTAATCTATATTAAAATTCAAATTATATTTATTCAAGAAACTCAGTCTGTCTCATAAATTTCAAAAATAAAAATATAGTTAATATATGTACTGTAAATGTTTGTGGAATTCATCTTTTAAACACCGAAATGACATGTATTGATTTGAAATAATACAATGGAATGACAGAAAATAAATCGTTATTATTAAAAATCACTTTTCAATATTATTAAAAAAGAATATTATTTAATAGGCATGTTACAAGTTTGTTGTTTGCACAATACATACAACAAGTAAAATGTTACAATCTAGATAAACAACATCATTGATTTTAATGTAAAAAAAGATATTTTTAATGTTTTCTTTTTTGGTCTGTAGACTTTATGAGAAAGGTTTTAGATAGTTATATGGTATTTTTTCCTTTTTCTTTTCTATGAAATTATATTTCTCTCCAAGATATTTCACAGGATCTATTAAGGCTTTTTGACAAGAACATGTATTTGGGAATTTATCATCAAAAATGCATCTTATACAATCGGTCAAGTGCCATTCCTACTTTCAGGATTTCGAATTACATTGATTTCTCGTTGTTTTCCCATTTCTTTAACTTTTATTTTAAACTGTATAATATTCCTTGTAGTTTTGTATTCTTCATACCATTTGAAAAGATTTTCTCTATCTGAAACACAACACTTGTAAAAATCTTGCACATTTTCAATTTCATCAGAATCAGAATAATTGAACGCTACTGAAGAGCCGCTTAGAAATTCTTCCTTATGTAATTTTTGGAAATTTTCTGAAAGTATTTCGTCATCTAAATATTTTTCTGGAGACATCTTAGCGTGGTAGCAAGGACAAGTATCAGGTCCCTCTTTTGCATCGTCCTGAGACCATACACAATTATTTAAATGCAATTCATCTCTTTTGTTCAAAAGAAATTTCAAGCGACTATTATAACGACAGATCGACATTTTTTGTTTTCATTTGACATTAAATGAAAGTGCCCATCAGAAGAGTTTTAATATACAATAATATCGAGTCTCTAATTATCTAATAAAAAAATATGGTTTCAGTGAAAGCTTTTTGTTTTTATTTCAGTTTCAAATGAAATTTGTTCATATACATTTTGTTGAATCTGATAAATTTAAAGTCTATTTAAAATGACTTGCAGAAGTAAAATAACATATTCCCCATTAAAAAATTGAATATTTTAAAGAAAATTACATTGATTAATTTGAAAAACCCCTTTTTTTGTTTTTCAAATTCTGATATATAAAATGACAATTTTTAACTTTAGTTGGAAACACGGCCAAACTAACGGAAATAAAGAATTTGTTTTTTGGTTTTTTAACAATATGTGCTTACTCATTTTAATCAATAAGTAAAAAGACAGATTTTTTATTTTTTTGTTTAAAATTTTACAATGCAAAAAATAAATAGCAAATTCATATAAATATAAAAGGTCACAAGGAAATATAAGAAAGTAATTTCATTTCATTTATCAATTTAAATAAAACTTCAATGTCCAATTAAATTTATAAGACACTACAATAAAATTAATTTGGGCTCTCTGTAAAATTATTAGAAAGTCTTTAAAGATTATTGGTCAGAAGAGTTTTAATTAAGTCTTGAAAAAATCCGTTAAAATTATATTTTATTCTATTTCAGAGTCCACCAAACTAGTTTCAAAAAGTAAAATTTGAAGTTTAATTAAATAGCAGATTGAAAAATGAAATTCGCTAAAATTCAAATTCAATTTTATTCTATTTCAAATTTCTATACACGATTTGTTTGAAAATTTAAAAAAATAATAAGACATTTAATTTTGAACATTTTTATTAAAGAAATATAATATATATATATATATATATATATATATATATATATATATACACAACATATTTTAATAAAAAAAGAGCATTATATACAAATATAATCATTTATAATAACTATATAAATAATGAAGGATTTTAATTAAAAAAGAGCATTATATACTAATATATATATATATATATATATATATACAACATATTTTAATAAAAAAAGAGCATTATATACAAATATAATCATTTATAATAACTATATAAATAATGAAGGATTTTAATTAAAAAAGAGCATTATATACAAATATAATCATTTATAAAAAATATATAAATAATGAAGGATTTTTACAAATCTTTGTCCAAATATTTTTTTCAATAACGTAAACAGGATATGAAAAATATTTATACTTGATGGCATATGAAAATAAATAAATTTGCAAATCTGATTATTTCACATTAATCGTGGACACAAGTCTGTGAGAAAAATACAATTTAATGGGATAAACTTGCAAATCTTTGACATTAAATAAATTCGTGGAATAAACCAATTTGACATGACCATAGGTGTGAAAAATTGGGTCCAGATAACTTATGAAATCCAGGTGCCATTAAATGAGGAAACTTATTTATAATCTCTCAAATCTTTGTCCAAATATTTTTTTCAATAACGTAAACAGGATATGAAAAATATTTATACTTGATGGCATATGAAAATAAATAAATTTGCAAATCTGATTATTTCACATTAATCGTGGACACAAGTCTGTGAGAAAAATACAATTTAATGGGATAAACTTGCAAATCTTTGACATTAAATAAATTCGTGGAATAAACCAATTTGACATGACCATAGGTGTGAAAAATTGGGTCCAGATAACTTATGAAATCCAGGTGTCATTAAATGAGAAAACTTATTTATAATCTCTCAAATCTTCAGTTATTTCACATGGAATAAACTTGTGGAGGAAATAATACAATTCACTAAACGTAATCACAAATTTTCTTTCCTCCTCAAGTTTAAAATTTATTATAGATTGTCTATAGATTTCATTCTTTTTCAGATACCATTTTAATTTTTCGGGTGGGTTTTCACAATATGAGTATCTTTTTGAAAATTCCTTTAGAAATTCCAAAACAGATGATATTTCACTTTCTTTCACGAGGGGTTTTTTAATAGCTCTCCTCTTCAATACGAAAAATGGTCCTCCAATATGATAAAATTTTATATTGTCATCTTCGATATTTATATAGAAACTGTTTTTGAATGGGTATTTATCAACAATTGGTATATAAAATCCAGATGAAAGAGATGAAATGAAATCCAACAAATCAAATAGTTCATCTGTAGGATTCATCCAGGAACTTTTTTGTTCTAAAATTGGTGATAATTCATTTATCTTCATTAATTTTTTACATTTAAAGAATGGATGCAAATAATATTTCATTATTTTCGTTTGAACTAAATCTGGTAGATCGAGAAACGGAAACTCCATATTGAAAAGCAACGAGAAAGAATGAAATGGCGAGTGGGTTTATATACAACTCGATTACGTCACTTTATCTGTGGTGAGGAGACACGTCAAATGCTATTTTTGTAAAATAGTTTGGTGAAAATATATATAATTCGAATTAAATAACAAAATTTCATTTTAAACGTTCAAATATTACTTTTGTAAAATAGCTTGGACATAAAAAAATATAATTTGAATTTTATTTTTCAATTTTTCAATTTCGTTATTTAAATAAATGTTAAAATTCAAATGTTATTTTTTTTGTAAAATAGCTTCAATATAGAAATAAATATAATTTGAATTTTAGCGGATTCAAAACTTGAAATTTGAAATTTCGTTATTTAACAAAATGTCAAATGCTATTTTACAAAAATAGATTGGAAAAAAATATAAAATCTTGTACTTCTTTCGCAGAGTATCTAAATAAGTATTATTCATATTGAAATAATTTAAAAATGACAAGTCATATATATACTGATATACCACACCCACTCAAGCCGTTGCATATGCTGGAAATTGAATGTTAAAATTGGATAATGACAGGGATTTTCGAAGTGGAATAATCACATTTATTCTTCTCAGTTTTCATTAATTTAATCTGAAAAAGAATTTTTTATCAATTTTCAAAACACCTTGAATATTATATAAAAAATGATGTCATATATTATTTTTTAAAATCAATTTTTTTTAACTTCTTCAGATTCTTTACAAGTGTCATTTTAAACTTAACAATTTTTTAAAAATATAATCAAAATAGGAATTTTTTTTTATTTTATTTATTTATTTTAAACAAAAAAATACCAAAATTAATAAAAAGTCCCCATCAAACCAGACAAAAACATTTTCCAACGAATCCGAAACAAAAAAGATCCCATCCCCTTTAATCAAACTGCCGGAATATACAAAATTAATTTTCAAGACCACGACTGAAACAAAGCAAGCTACATTGGGATGACCAAGAGAAAAATTAAAGATAGAATAAACGAACACCTCAGCGACATTAAATTTAACAAACCATCCACAGCATTCTCTAGACATAACATCAATAATCCTATCGATACTAACTCTATTAACTTTCAAAAAATTTCATCCTTCAACTCACACAAGTACGCACTGAAAAGAGAGGCCATAGAGATCATATCAACGCAAAACGCAATTAACGACATTGAACATAGCATAATACCACCTGAATGGAAACCGACCCTGATAAAAGAAGAGAAGTGAAGAGGAGAAGAGCGGCAAAATTATAAAAGAAGGAGTAACCGACGATCATTGTTTATATCATCTGGCTTTGAAGATGGCCTCGGATGAGGACCGAAATATATCGCCAACTCATAAGGATTATTTAGTAAGGTAAATTTAAAATGTTTTCAATAAATTTAAATCCTTCTATAAATATAAAAAATAATAAAAAGTCATTTTAAACATGACGACAAAAATTTAAAAGGCGGTTTTTTCAGCACATACAAAAAAAGGTAACACCGTAAGCAGATTTCATAATAAAAAATAAATTGATTCGAACTTTCCACTCTAAAAAAAAACTTTTAAGTGGGATTTTTTCTATTTAAGTGAATAATGACATTACGAATATGCAAATCAAACTATTGTAAAAATGGAAATTTATTTTTATTTATTTATTTTAATAGTTAAATATTTTCTTCAAAGTAAAAAATTTTTTAATTTGAATTTTTAGAAGAAATACAAATAAAATCGCTCAAGTTACCATTTATTCTCTTTCGAAATTTAGTTTGATTTTGAAGAGCAATTTTAACAGAGTTAACTGGAATAATAAAAATTATTTCATATATTATTCCAATTTATCTGGAGATAAACTTAAAAAAAAAAAAACTGATTTTCAAATTTTGTTGTTATTTGTTAGTAAAAAATACACACCGTAAGTGGATAAGGGGTGTTGAAATGAATTATTTTTGTTTTAAATTCCGATATTTTTTCAAATTAAATAATGTTATGAAAATTATCCTTATTATGCACACATTGAATTTTAAACGATAGAAGTTTTTTGAGATTAAAAAACCGCCCTTTATCTGAAAAACATATAAAATAATGTCAAATTTCAAAATTCTCCAAACTCATTTTAAGTTATTTTAAAACTCCAAATTTTATTACTGTGTGTCTTTTATATGTAACTGAATAAATATGTGCAATTAATTTTATATGTTTCAATTACTACATCAGTTATATATAAAAATAAATAAATAAAATAAAAATAAAATAAAATTTGAAACTTTTATGAATTTTTGTCATGTGACTAAATTTAAGACTTTGTAATAACTGTACGTGCATTTAATTTTTGTATATCTCAAATTAGATTTAAATATCCTGACGTATTTAAAAAGAATAAATATATATAACTTTTTTTATTGATTTAACAATATTAAATATAACAAAGGTATTATATATTTATAATATACAACTCACCTTTTAAGAGAGGAAATTCCAAATGATGACTATATTGTCAAATTTTCGATTATTTATACAAAAATGCAAAACATTAAATTTGAGATATTATTTCCTGTTTCACGACCGAATAAATTAATATGTCAGAAACGCCAAAGAAAAAATATTGGAAATGCATTCAGCTGTTTCAACAGCCTTAATTTATACAATTTTTAATATCCCAACACCAAATTTCCTTTTATAATATTATTTCCTTGTTCAGTGAACCCTATCTTTAAAACTTATGTGATATGGTATTATTTCTAATGAAAGTATTTTACATTTATTCGGGTCATTAAACAAGGAAATGTCTCAAATTTAATGTTTCGCATTTTAGCATAAATAAACGGGAATTTGACAATATAGTAATCATTTGGAATTTCCTCTCTTAAAAGGTGAGTTTTATATTATACATATATAATACCTTTATTAGATTTCACAATACGAAATAAAAAAATTATATATATGTGTTCATTTGCATATAAAAGACAAAAAGTAATGAAATTAAATTTTTAAAATAACTTTAAACGGGAGCATTTCGAAATTGGGCATTATTTTGTATTATATTTTCCATAAAGAGGTCTTTTTCATCTAAAAAATTATTTATTATTGTTTAAAATATGCTATATGCATAAAAAGAATCGATTTCATGGTGGCATTTGATTTGAGAAACAATAGAATGTAAAACAAAAATAATAATTATTATTTCAATGTACTTTATTCTTTTTAGATGTGTATATTTTGTTAATAAACAGCTATAAAATTTGAAAATCAATGTTCATTTTTTTCTTTTCGTATATTGATTTATGGGTGATTCAAGATTAAGAAAAAAAAAAAGATTATTGAGTAATTCTTTAAAAACTTTACATCAACTATTTAAAAAGAACATGGTTCGTGTCTGGAAACCAAGTGTTAATCATTTTAAGTGGCCTGTGAAGAAAGATTGTGTCAAAATCTCTAATAATATTTCAAAAATGTCTGATCCATACCCAATATCTTCTAGGCATTTTACTTTTTACGAAAGCTTCAAGACTGATAAAATCTTACAAAAATGATTTGTTTTTTGTTGTAATATTGTTTTCTGTTGTAATATTGTATAATAATTTTTTAAGGTTTTTTTTAAATATTGACTCATTCTTTGGCATTCTGAGAAAGGTTTCATGTACAGTTAATTATTTGACTGACTGTAGAAAAAATTCAAAATTTATCTAGAAAGGATTAATTATTAATTAATGAATTAAATATTAATTTTCAAAAATTCTGAAATTTATAAAATCTAAAAATTATGAAATGTCAATTGAAAATTGTATTTCAAACTTTAAATTGTTTTAAAAAACAAGATTTGAATTTCAATACTTATATTTAAAGATCAATTTATATAAATTGTCGTTTATAAAAAACGACAATTTATATACAATTAAATAAAAAAATAAAAACTGATAAGTTTTGAATTTCAACTCTGTGTGATTTGATAAATATAGATCATGATAATTTTTGAAATTATATCTGATGTATTTTAAAAAAGTAAATTGCATTTCAAATTTTAAAATTTTAACAAAATTATTTTAATAAAATGAGTTAAAGTAAAAAAAAAAAAAAAAAAAGATTTTTTTAAGGTTCTTTTTTTAAATATTGACTCATTCTTTGGCATTCTGAGAAAGGTTTCGTGCACAGTTAATTATTTGACTGACTGTACAGAGTCATTGAAAAAGGTTGGACACATTTCAAAAACTCATAATTCTGAAAGGAATTGAGCAAACTCGATATTCTTTCCAAACAACTTAGAAGTGCTCAAGATTTTTAGATGGCATAGGTAACCAACCTTGACTAATGTTGCTATACAAGGTGGAAAGGTGTTCATTCAGCTTTTTACTAGGGCTGTGCTGATTAATCAGTACGGTTAATCAATCAATGCTTAGTCCCGATCAATTTTTTTAACCAAGTTAATTGGATCGGTTAATTCGATTAAAAATTGCCAAAATCTGATTAAAATTTTTAAACTATGAATTAAAGTAAAAGTATTGTTCTGCCTACAAAATATTTTTTCACATATTTTGCTAACAAACAGTCTAAGAAACATCCATCAAATAATGAAAAAGCAAAAAATAAAATAAAATAAATAAATAAAAATAAAACCTCTCAAAAGAAGTTGTTGCACTTTTGTTGATAGAGAAAAGGGGGGGAACAGTTATTAAACTTAAATGCTGCTTTATGTGCATGCTGGAGCAACACCACCTGTCTGTAGCCTTCTACAGAAAATGTTGGCTAGAGTAATAGTATTCTCAGAAACAAGAAGTTTCAAAAAATAAAAATGCTGAAGATTTAAAAAAAAGAAAAAAAAAGAAAAAAAAGGATTGAGATATTCACTATCCCTCTGATGGGGGAAATGTCAACAGAGTTTCACAGTATCTTCAAGCGTTTATTGTCTGTTCAAAATTGCTGATAGTAACTACTGAAGTAGAAACTGAAAATAACATTCTGTGTTCTAATCCAAAGTGACAAAAAAGAACTAAAATATGAGAATTTGAGATTTTCATGATAATGATACGGAATTTTGAGAATTCATTTAAAAATAGTGACAAGCAAGATGGACAAGGCCTACAAATATAAAATTAAAATATGCGTAAATTCATTTAATGTTTCTTTCAAAATGAATCGAAAAATTAATTTATTTTAAAAAAATAATAATAATAATAAATAAAATTGAATAAATGAAAATATTTATATAAAATTAACACTTAAAGTTACCAATTATTACTCTGAAAGTTGATTTAAATTTAAGTTATGAAACAGATATAATTGATTAGACAAAAAAAAAAAAAAAAAAAAAAAAAATCTGTCAAACTTATGAATAATATATATATACACACAATATGAGAGTTTTGTTCATCATTGAAATAAAATTATATAAAGGAAAGTGAAAACCGATTAAAAATCCAATTAATTGACCGATTAATCGATTAATGAACTATGATTAACCTAGTTAAAACTCTTAATCGATTCCCAACCCTACTTTTTACCAGTGCAATGACAATCATTTATGAGAAAGCTCAATGTGGGTTGTAGTTAGCCTCCGAGAAGTCCCAATTTAACACCGATCGACTTCTTTTTCTGGGGTTATGTCAAGAATATTGTTTACAGCGTAATGGTACAGGACTTATGACAGTGAATTGTCGATGCAATTGATATAGTGGCACTGGACATGCTCCTTAACACATGATTACAGATTGATTATCGACTTAATATGTGCATAGCAACCAATGGTTCTCATATTGAAATTCATTCAGGTAAAATTATGTTACATTTTGTGCATTGCAATGAAAGAATTATTTGTTTATGTTACATATTTCATTAAATATGATTATATTTATCATAAAAACTCAAATCTTTCAAAAATCTCATAATTATAAAAATGAAATAAAATGCCATTTTCTTACTTGATGTTATATTCAGATGTTAGAATTTTCAATATAATGGAGAGGTTCCAACTGATTCCATCTCTGGAACAAATTGTATTTCTGAAAATGATAAAAGAAATAGATGAGCCCCAAATGAATTAAGGCTATACATGTATAAACAAGTAGGTCTACCCATCTTTTCCTACTAGGTTGCTCATAGGGGTCCCTCAAGAGCAAAATAAACATGTATACACAAGTCTATAGCCAAGGGGAGGTTTGGGGGTACAAACACTTCCCCATTCTGAAATTTTGCAGATTTGTCAAAAATGTTTGAGTTTTACATAAATTTTATCAGTCAGTATTATGTATTAAAGTTTAAACCCCCTTTCGAAATTTTTTTCTGACTACAGCTTTGAGTATGCTGTTGCCATTACAAAACTATCTTTTATATTAGTCTATATAACAACGCCACCTGTTGATTAACATGCACAAAAATTTAAGTAACATAGCTGCTTCTCACAAAAAAGGTGCTGCAGTGTGCCAAATCATGGTCAGTCTCAGATAGTTTCCGCCAATGCTTACACTGCTTCTAAAGAGAGTTCTAAGCCTCTTTGGAAATACAGTTGCATTGCTGTATGTGTTAATGCTATACAGATTGTACTATGGATTTGATGTTGACAGCTGTTATTTAAGCTGTGTTTATTGGTGGAATTGAAGTTGATACCTAGTTTATAGGCCCGTATTCTTCTGGAACTTTCTGTGAATAAATTACTGAACTTTTGCAAGTTTCGCCTTTCATTCTCGGAAAACTCACAAACCCCCAAGTACGCAACAATAAGACAATAAAAAAGGTGGCGGTTGGGTGGGCAGATGTTTGATTATGGAGGTAGGGTGGTATTGTAAGGCTGGATGGTTGGGTGGGATTGTAAAATTAAAAAAAAAAAAAAAATAGCAGAAGGCTTGTTGCATTTATTTTGTATCACTATGCAGACTTTCTTTTTCCATTAAAATTTCAGATTCTTCTTTTTTGAGTTGTCAACTATTCTTAAAATTCTAATCATACTATTAAACACATTGTAATCGATCGGTGAATTTCATTGTTGCTTCTTGGTTTCATTGTTATTCATCTGCTTTGAAATTTTGCTTTTTTAAATCCATATGACTCCTAATCTGGTCTTGGCAGGCTGGGAGAGTGTTGCCGGCGTGAAACTAGTTTAACCCCACAGGCAAGTCACAAGTCTTGCCGCCTGCCTCCTTCATTCCTAACTTAAGTTTCTTAAATTATTTTTTCATAAATTTTGATAGAGTATATGGTTTTAAGTTAAGATTTGTTGTGTCAGTTTATTGATTCGTTTGTTTTGCAAGCTGATAATTAATAAATCTGGTTTCTTTAAATTTGTGTAATTCATACCCTGATAATTTTTTTTTTCTTTTTACTGAACTTCTCAAAGAAATGTTTAATATTTTTGGTCATTGGTGTTTCAGTGATCTTGTATCTGTTGCTTGGCTTCTACTATGCTCAATAGATCATCTATTGAGCATAGTAGAAGCCAAACAACAGATACAAGATCACTGAAACACCAATGACCAATATATATATATAATAATGATGATCCATTGAGCATAGTAGAAGCCAAGCAACAGATACAAAATCACTGAAACACCAATGACCAATAAGATTTTTAAAAAAATTTTATCAGTGGATGAAACACACTAATGTAAAGAAACCAGATCTATTAACAGCCTTCAAAACAAACGAATCAATAAAGTAACACAACAAATCTTAATTTAAAACCATAAACTTATCACAATTAATGAAAAAACAACCCAAGAAACACAAGATAGGAAGGAAGGAGGCAGCGCGGCAAGACTTGTGACTTGCCTGTGGGGTTACACTAGTTTCACGCCGGCAACACTCACCCAGCCTGCCACGATCAGAACAGGAACCATATGGATTTAAAAAAGCAAAGTTTCAAAGCAGATGAACAACAATGAAACCACGAAGTAACAATGAAATTCACCGATTGAGTACATTGTGTTTAATAGTATAATTAGAATATTAAATATAGTTGACAACTCAAAAAGGAATATATATATATATATATATATATATATTAGGGTGTCCCTTAAATGAGGAGAATTATTTCTTTTTTGAAATCTGACACACATACCCTCTAATTGTTTTTCTATTTGACTCTAAACACTTTTTAGCAAAATCTCAGCTCTCTGGGATAGTGTTAACCCGTGCCGAATTAGGATTTTCCTATCAATTCGGCATGGGTTAACATTATCCCAGGGAGCTGAGATTTTACTAAAAAGTGCTTAGAGTCAAATAGAAGAAAAAAAATTATCCTTATTTAAGGGACACCTTAATATATAATTAATGAATGACTTAAAATTTACAATAGAATACAAAATTTAAGCATATAAACATCTGATACAACATAAAATTGCAGGAGGAGGGGACTTTTTTTTTTTTAAATTATAGTCTGTAAATACTCAATATTTTTTGTTCAAACACAAATATTGTTAGTTTTGTACATTAAAAAAAAAAAAAAAAAAAAAAAAAGGCTCTTTCGTTAGATTCAATTTCTAAAGAATCGTCCTTTAATATCACTTATATTTTGATTTTTTTCTTCCAATTTGCTTTAATCAGAAAGTAATCCAAATTCTAAATACTTCATAAAAACACACTATGAAATATAAATAAAAGGTAAAATTTTAACAAAATAAGGACTTTAAGTTAATAAGATTATTATTATTTTTTTTTTTCAATCCTTTATAACTTAAAAAGAATTACCTTAAAAGGTCATTGTGTTTTATAAAATTCAATTTTGCATTAAGACCATCTGTAGGAAGGTTGCAAACCTTATATGCTAAAAGTATATCATCTGAAATAGTAAAAAATACTTTGTATGACAAATAGAAAATATAAACATAAATTAACATGAATAAAATTAACTGCACTACAATACAAGTGTATATTTCAATAACTTTTAAAGTTATTTTTTGTGACTGCATAATACAACTTTTAATACAAAATTCAGTAAGATATTTGGAGTGGGCATTCATATATATATATATATTTTTTTTTCCCAGCCAGAATTAAAAAATAAGGAAAAAAAAAAAAAAGCAGGCTTATTTACTGCTGAATGAAAATCTTACAACAATTCTAGATACATATACTTACTTAAAATGATAATTCTTACATTAATTTAAAATTAAGCACGTCTGAACTTACTTTCTTGAAGTTTCAGAAGTTCATTTCAGAAAATTATAGAGTGGAAAGCTGATTGGTATAAAAAAATCAGCCTTCCACTCCATAATTTTCTGAAATGAACCTTGAGGCTTGATGAATAAATTTCTAAATTAAATTGAAAATTTCATGGTCTATTGTAGTTGTGCCATGATTAATAATGTTACTTGATAGAGCTGTGTTTGCAGACTCTTTGACTTTGCCAACAAATGTTATGTGAGAAATGTCTAGCTGGTAATCATCCAGGGCAGCTCAATGGTTTCAGCATCTGCACATAAAGTGGAAGGCCTGGGTTCGATTCCTGGCTCTGGTATTTTTCACATAGTTGGTATAAAAAATCTGCCTTCCACTCCATAATTTTCTGAAATGAACCTTGAGGCTTGATGATAAATTTCTAAATTAAAGTTTCAAAAGTTTTTCAACAAAAACTCTGGCTTTCTTCAGTGCTTTGACAACACCTTTTGACTGTTTCATCTTTTGATGATTTTGGACAGAGAAGGCAGAACTATCTCACATTCCTGTTTTGATTGGGTTAGCTCGAATTTCAATAGTTTCTCTGTTTATGGTGCATGTGTGATTTTCACAATTAACAAGCTTTCTTACAGTTTTGAAATTGATTTTTAATATTTTTTTCTTTGTTAGAAAATCACTTTAAATGAAAATCACGCATGTGTGAACAAGGAAACTATTAAAATTTTAGCCAATGAGTGACGATGTAGCTGCGTGGAACCCAATCAAAATATGAACGTGAGATGGCAGTGTTTTCTCCATCCAAAATCATCAAAGGAAGAAACAGTCAAGCCACAAAGAGATCATTAAAGCACTGAAGAAAGCCAGGATCTTTACTGAAAATCTTCTGAAATTTTAAGAAAGTAACCATTCTTCATTTTTAATTAATGTAATATAGGGTAAGTGCACCAGTGATTGACACTTTCAGAGTAATCTCTGATGTTTTTAATGTTCTACCCAAGTTAAAATTCTTGCTGGTATTTGTTTGCTAGTCTAGCATTAAATGCTGTATCCCAGCATGTAAAATAGCATAAAATACCAAAAATATTTGCTGGTTCCACCAAAATTACCAGCAAGTCATGGTGTGTATTGGCACAGTTTATTGCTTGTCCAGCATACATAATCCAGCTTCTGTTGCTTGAATAGTATGTTGCTGGTCCAGCAGTAATTATGACTACTATTTGCTTGAAATTTCTGCTATACTAGCAGTAATTCACAACCAACAGATGCTTTTTTGTTGCTATTTTCTCACTTCTCACTGGCATCTAGCATGCCATGCTATTTCTACTTAAGCTGCCGACATAACATATTACGCTGGCAAGCATAGAAAAGCACATAATAGCTTGTTAAGGTACATACCTCTCCAGGCTTTGGAAAAGCTTAAACAACAAATAAGCATAAAATGCTTGTATATAGCTTGTCGTGCTATTGCTGTGTAAGCTAGCTAATATAGCATTTTATGCTGGCTAGCATTATAAAGCATATAACAGCATGAAAATCTAGCAGACAAAGCAAAACATAGCAATAACTAGCCTATTTTCTTTGCTGGTACTAGCATGGATTTTAACTTGGGTAGTCATTAGAAAATATTTTTAGAAATCTTAAGTTAATACATATGGCATGAAAGACATTCAGAACCACATATATGTTAAAATATGTACATTTGATAATATTTTTTTTTTTTTATGAATTTTTATTTGACATCCACTCAATGTTCCAGTCATTGACACTGCCAGTTTTTCATTTTATCAGTGATTGGCCCCCTATGTTCCAGTGTTTGACAGTACTACTTATTCATTTTACCAGTTATGAGCACCCTATGCTCCAGTGTTTGACATAAAATGTTAAAATTCTTATATGTAAAATATGATTTTATTATTTTTATTATTCATTAATTATTTCGGAATAGATGTCAATTACTGAAGCATGCCAATCACTGGAGCACCTACCCTAATATGAAGTTTTTATTTAATTGTTTAATTCTTACACTTTATAAGCTTAAGCTTTGTGCTTTGAATGTAATACAACTTTTCCATTTTCTTTTTTAAAAATAAATAAAATCACAGTTGACTTTGCAACAATTATATAGTCTTAAATATATAAAAAGAAAATTTTATTTAAAAATAAATAGCATAGCATGTTTTTCAACATGCTATGTTAGTATTAAAATAAAATTAATTTAAAAAGTTCCCAATGTTGAGTTTTATAATTAAGTAATTTGAAACACTACTTCATATCACAAGTAATAATGATGGTAAACTTCTACAAATGATCTAAAGCCATCAAAAGCATTACTCAGATAAATACACTTCAACATGTAAGATTTGCACATTAAATATATATATATATATATATATATATAAATATATATATACAGTCGAACACTGTTAATGTGAATTACTTTTGACATGAACTGTTTCCACAGTCCCCATCAAAATGAAGATTAGTTACTGATAGCATGAACTACTGATAACATGAATTTTTTATCCCTCTTGAGATTCACGTTAGCGAGGTTCGACTACCGTAAAATCCCAAAAGTACCCCCCCCCCCCTTCCCTTTTGAAAAGCAAAATGGATAAATTTTAGGTGGGGGGGGGGGGTTATAATCAAGATTCTTTAAAAAAATTATCAAAAAAAAAATGAAAAAAAGGGGGGAGGGGTTATATTCGATGCGGGGGGGGGGGTTACTTTCGGGATTTTACGGTATATATTTATAATTATGAACAATTACTGAAAACTGCTCATAAGTTATTTCAGTTCACACAGCATTTAAAAAGGTAAAAAAGTGGTATAAAAATGGTGATTGTTTAGTTAAAAATCCCTGCATTATGATAAATTTTTTTTATAGGATCATGCTTAAAATCCTATACTTGTGTTTATATTAACACATTCGTGACCACTGGATGTGAATTCGTGTCATTTTAATTTCTATAGCCAGTTGCCGCTGATGTAAATTCACTTATTTTCAGATTCTGTTCCAGGTTACTGCTGACGTAAATTCGTGTCAAGAATTTCTATGGAAGCAATATTTTAGTATTATTCTGATATTATTTTTAAGGTATTTATTTTTTCGACAGTATTATAGGTTCATTTTAATATTATATGACCAAGCTTCAGATAATTACAAGAGTAAAGTTTCAAAACATTATATCTAATTTTTATCCATTTTTAAACATGAAATGTTTATGGCAACTGGCTTGAGTTTACTTCAACATACCCCGGCAATCAGTTTTAGAAAAGGGAAAAGTATACCGGTCGCGAAAGTGTTAATAGTCAGTAACAATAACTATCTCCCACACATACTTACAAATCTTGTTTATAAAAAAAATTGAATTTTTCCTTAAATGAAACTTTTAAGAAAAGAACTTAAATGTAAAATTTTGATCATATTTAAAATAAATAAGTTTTGAACTTTTTTTTTTTTTTTCCAAAAAATCTTTTAATTTGTTAATTTATTTTATTCCAATTCTGAGTGCTTAAAATAAAAATAATGATTAAACTAAAAACACGTCAAAATATTCACCACAGCTTAGCATGGGGGGAAAAACATGGGCTATTACAAGCATCAAATTTAGTATATTGTAGCCACCACAAAACTTTCTTCTACATCATTCTATTTCTAACAGTATCGCTTACTGTTTAACACGCACAAAAGTTTAATCATAGCCTCTCATGACACAAATTTCAGATATGGAGTTTGGTGCAAATTTAATCAGCATATGCTGAGATGGGGAATATGGAAAAATCACAGACAGTGAATAATAACAGTGCCATCTTTCAGCCAAAATATATCCCCACATTAGGTCACCATTCATTTTCATAACGCTTATCTCACATATCAAATTTGATACATTTATACACCATAGAATATGAGATTTAGACTTCCCATTCATGGGCTAATTTGAAACACAGCAGTGCCACCCGTAGGCCAATATGTACTTAAGTTGAATAAGTATAGTGTTTCATGATGTTACTCTCACATACCAAGTTTTGTGCAATTATACACCATAGAATATGAGATATAGCTTTCCCATCAACAAGGAAGTTTGCAGCACAGCAGTGCTACCTATTATCTGATCTGCACCCAAATTAAATTAGCATAATGTTTCATAATGTTCCTCATATATATCAAGTTTTGTTCGATTATAAACAATAAAACCTGAGATATAGCCTTCCCTTACATAAGAGAAATTGCTGTATAGCAGCGTCACTTGTTTGCACAAAAGGTTATGATTTGCACCAAAGGTTGATAGGACTAATTTATGTACAACTACATATAAATTTACATAAAATTTAGAGCATGAGTTCTTGATCAGCAGTTCCACAAAATTTTTGTTACAGACACACAGAAAGGCATTTTCTAAAAAGGGTCAAATCATGTTCTGGACCGCTCAAAATGTATAAATCCATTGAAAGCGAGAAGTCAAAAATTTTCATGAATCCAATACTTTCTTCTATTCAGTATAGAAAGAGGTAAAAATAAGAAAATCAACTGACACTGGTCAAAATATGCACAAAAAAATACTTAAGAAAAAGATATCAAAGAGCAAGAACAATTAATCTATGATCAGAACAACCAACTATCAATGGTGTCGCTAGAAAATTTTTCAGGGGGGAGGGGAAGGGGGGCAAACTTATTTCAGAATCTTAGTATTTAAAAATTTCAGTAGAATTCAAATGATTGGCTGATAGAACGAGGTGATTAAACAAGACTGTGTCTAAGTATCAACTACAATAACTTTTTATGTATATAATTTAATACATTTTATTTACAAAAATTATATAGTTTGCTCTAAACCATATCAAATTCAAGAAACTTATTGTCAAGTCGATTCAAACTCTATTCTCCATCATGTGAATGCAGGTCGGGTCAGCTTTGCTTTAATTGGCTCTGTGATATAAATTTATTTGGTTAATCATTTGAAATATAATGACATAATTTTAAAGTTTAAATATAAATTTTTAAAAATATTTTTTAATTAATAAAATTTCCAGGAGGGGGCAGGTGCCTCCCTTTGCCCCTATGTGCCGACACCCATGCCAACCATAGAACAAATTACAGAAACTCCAGTCATAGAATAAGTGAATTCCCCATAGGTTTGAAGAAGAGCAGGGTGCTGTACCTAAGAAAAATGGTGCCACTAAAAGAAAGAGGATACATTTGTGGAGGTGTACAGGGATAACTTTTTCAAAATTTATACATTTATGAATAATTTTTGTTTTTTTTGTTAGTGTTGAAGGTTGTAAAAATCTGTCTGAATATCTTAAAGTAAAAGATTAGAGCACAATTTTTAGGCAAGGAGAGAATATTTTTGGGGCACGCAGAGCAAGATTTAACCTGGCAAAAAAATTACTTTTGCATTTTAGCGAAAATAGGCAAGCACTATTTTAGCTTTTTCGAAAGTTAATTCTTTGGATACCATTGATTTCTTTTACTTAGCTTTGTTATCCTCAGTTTTGTTTTCTACTCCTTTTGCTCATTGATGATTTTAAACAAGCATCCATATTTGTGACTTTAAAAATATGAATCAGGGAAACTATGTTTTGATTTTAACAATAGAAAAAGAGGTACTCATATCATACGTGTAAAATGAAAAAGCAATTGAAAAATTAAGTAAAGTGTAGTGGTAGATAATCGTGAAATACTAGCGCTAAAAATGCTTCTATGAAGCAAATTCTGAATTCTAACATACTTTTAAATATTTTTGCATTTAAATTCAATCATTGAAAAGTAAAAATAAATCCAAATACTATATAAATAAGGATTCCCAAAAATTTCAGTCCTTTCGTAGTTTTTGCCTGCAAATATTATTAAAAAAAAAAAAAAAAAAATCTGAATTATTATATAGAGATATTTTATACAGTTATCCAGTTTTAGCTTTTTAGCGAAATTCTGACTGACTTGTTTTAGCAAAATATGATACCTTTTAGCAAAATGCTAAAAAAACTAATGGCAGTTTAAACCCTGACGCAGAGCACATTTTAAGGGCCAAGAAGAGCATGTTTTGGAGGACAAAGAGGGTACATTTTTGTTATTTAGAAGGCCTCTAGAGTATTAAATTATAAAGGGCAGTGTGCCCTTCTCAAAGCCTCTAGGAAGAACCCTGGAATAAATAGATCCAAGTTCGAGGTAATTACAAAATGCATACCTAATCTATAAATCCATTCTTTAATAATTATACAAAGTACTCTCCCTCTTTCCCCGAAAAAAAAAAAAAAAAACTTAACATTTTGGAATTGTTACAAAGCATTGATATTTTATACAAATATAAATGCATAATATTCGAAGATCTTTTTAAAGCTGTAAAAGAAGCCTGAGATAAATTGGTGGGAAGTTACAGAAAAAAATACAATTAGCAATTGTTTAAAAACCAGCGGGAATTTGTTTTATTGATGATAAGAAAACTACTAAAGACAGTGGATAAATGAAATTCTAAAAAGAATAATACTTCAGATGAAAAACACTGTGTTAAAGATCTCAACAAGGCTGTGGATCAATTTGACAAAAGAAGTAATAAAAAAAATATATATATGAAATTGGTTAATTAAAAAGCAAAAGACAAAATTATAGTTTTTACAGGAATTAGGGACAAAGACATTTTGTCCAAAATCATGGAGGGAAAAGAAATTGATGACAAAGGTACAGAATCAGCACATCCTTTATTGGCAACCAATGAAGCACTTCAATCTATAAAGACTGTATGGACTTTTTTTTTTTTTCAAATCTTTCATTCACAGTTATGAATATTTTCATGCTTTAAATTCTATGCATACTTTGTTACGTTATTTAATAGTACAAATAATAATAATAAACAAAATAATAATAGATTTCTTGCAATGAATAAGTTTCTTAGGATGCAAATTTTCTAGCATGTATGTTTTATTTTATTTAATTATTTACTTATTATTATTATTTTTTTTTTTTATGTATAATTTGACAACAATCTTACCTTTTGAGGTTTATTTTTTATGATATTAGAAATAATATCAAACAAGCCAAAAATTTAAGTTTTATAAATTGAAATGTTATTTCTCAATATAAAGACTCACCTCTATAAGAATAATTTTAACAGGTCTCTCAAATATTGTTCTATCAAGGTTTTATTGCATCATTATAAAGTGGTACAATAATAATATTCATAAGAAAAATAATTAGAAAAAATTAAATAAAAAAAAAAATAAATAAAAATAAAAAATCATAATAATTATAAGATAAAAAAACTTTTTATAAACCATGTTTTTAAATTTTTTGTTGAATCATAGCTATAGAACTAACTTCATTAGCACTTTATCCAATGCGTATGAAATCTTTAAACCGATAGTGACGTCAATTTTTGGGAAATACATAATTTAACTTTTTACAATGTTTTAACGCTCATGTTTAATTAAATTATTTATTTAATCACCTTTATTTATTTTTATGTCGAAAGAAAATGATCTCGTAAATTTCTTTTGGCAATAATTAAATTATAGCTAATATTTTAATGGCTATTTATAAGGTATTAGGAGGTTATTATTTTCATATTTTAATTAATTAAAAGAAAACTATTTGGAAATCGGACTTCGAAGTATTGTGTTGTCATCGGGTTGTGAGCTATAATGCAAAAACAAAACTTCTAAATATAATAAACAGAAAAATTAAATGCATTAAAAAATTATTTATGAAGTCATAAAATGACTATTATTTTTTTACCAAGAGAAAATGGGATAAAGTCATTGTTATTATAATCGGCAACAAATCCATATTCTATAAATAACTTCAGATTGTCATGGCATCCATAGTTGATGAAGACTTGTGAATATTTTTTAAAATGGCTCTGGCTGATAATTTCATACTGGTTTTTCTCTTTATTAAATCCAGCACTAACCTGAAAAAGTAATAAATTGTTTTTTAAATAAAAAGAACTATTGTTCTTTTAAAAAGCATGTAGTATGTTAAATTTTAAAAGACATATCCATGAATATGAACATGTTTTTATGGTACTTAATTATTAAACAGTTAAACACAGCTACAGGGGTGGCACCAGCTACGCTAGGCCGGGGGGGACTCTGTGACCCCCCATCGGGGCACACTCCTAAAATCTCTCGGGGGAACAAATACAAAATTTTCAGTTTTTCTACTTTTAGCAGCATTTTTCTTTCCTTTACAAACTTGGATCATTCCAGTTTTTCCATTCTCTATTCAATAGAAGTATTGGATACGTAAAAATTTTCAGCTTCCAGTTTTCCATGAATATACACGTTTTGAGAGGTCCAGAAAATGTTTTGACCACGATATTTTTAGAAAATGTCCGTCTGTGACATGATGATATCTAAAACCACGAGGAGTACTAACAAATGGAATGGTACAAACATTAACAGTATTGCAGTTTTTGATAAATAATATAATAAACTCTCTTTATATAGTGCCCTCCTGTTGGGGAGGCGGTGTCCCCCGTCGGGGAATTTCTGGTACTACTACTGCACAGCTAGCCATATTGGGGGTAGTACTGATAAAATTTAGAATTATTAAATTTTAATAATCTTTATAGCAGGCATATGCTTCACTTTTGAAAATCAGCATTACCATATGTGATAACATTTAATATCTACATTTTGTTATTATTAGGAAAAATAATTATTTCTTTCAGGTAGAAAAAGGAAAAAAAAAAATCTAGTATGTTGTGGGTATCACAAAACTTTTTTTTATATTTTCCTATACAAATTCACCAAATACAAATAATCTATTAAAATTATTATTTATTAAAATTACTTTCGATGATGAAAACAAGCAATTTTCATTGAAGGAGAAGTATAAACACTAAATGTCCAATGAACGTCTGTTTTATGTTGTACAAACATTTTTTTTAGTAAATATATTTTTTTTTTTTTTTAATGGGGAAATTTTTTTGATAACTTTGTTTGAAATGATTACAGATCAATGGTTCAACTAGTTGTTTTAAAGGTAGTGACGAGTTCTTTTGAAAAATACTCATACTGAAAATTAGCCCTCCTCTGAGAGAAAGAGGGGGGAGGGGATGCTGCATCTGTATGTCCATTTTTTCCCCCCCTCTCTACTTGAATATTATTATAAATAATTCTTTTTAATTTCATAATTATTTGTGAAAAAAAAAATTCTAATTGTGTACATTTATATGAAATTTTTTCCTATACTACCATGTTAAAAATTTAGAAAAAGACGGATGGTAACACTACCTGTTGGAAGATTTTCACCAGAAGTGGTCAGGCACTAATTTATATCAAGGTGCAACTATATATCAATTTCTCATCTCAAATCATGTAAATTCATCGAAAACTGGAAGGTAAAAATTTTTATGAACCAAAACTTTCTTCTATTGAATACAGAGAAAAATAAAAATGAGCATTTTGCTGTCAGGATTGCTACACAAACCTGTAAAATAAATTCCACTGAGTTTTCCCTACGTATATTTTAAAATTAAAATAGATGACACATAATCATGCAGCATTAGATTTTAACATATTTACAAGTCAATTGAACATATCTAGGATTTATTAATTTTATTAACTTACTTATAGTTAGGAAAAAACATATAATCGACTTTTTGTTTCTTCATTATAAAACACTAAAATTAAAATAATAATAATAATTTTTTCAAACTATAAAACTAAACAATTAAAAATTAAAAACGGAAAATACTTTATTATGAAATTTTTTTTTCTGATGATTTTTCCAAAAGATTTCTAAATTTTCTGTTTTTTCCAATAAGTTTAGAAATTTCCTGAGTCTTTTAGGTTTTCCCTGAACAGGTACCAAAATCAGCAGGAAATAAAGCAGAAAACTCAGCAATATCCAGTTAAAAAATAGATAAATAAATAAAAATGAGATTCTCGTCCAAAATTAAATTATGTATAGGACAGAATTTTAGCTTCTTTCTTTACCTTTTCTTTTTTTTTTAAATATAATTTTAAACAAAATTCTATGCAAAGGGATAACTTAATCTGTAATAATACACTATTGTAAATTATTTGACTCTTAAAGTTGCTCTATGAGATTTATAATTCTTATAGCAATTATATATACATATATATAATATAAATATACTTAATAAAAAGCAAAATAATTTTAAAGATGATAAAAACAAAACCTTACTTTAGCTTTACAGACGCAACTTTGAACGGTGAAGTACTTTCATTCAGGAGGTCCCCCCTTATCTTCAGCACCAGTTACTCTATGTTGTGTTGATTCTGTGAAGATTTCATTTTGACTGTTCGATTGTCTTCTCTCCTTCAGAAGGTGGCGCCAGGTGGAATCAATAGCTGCCATCGATTGGTCCAGGTTGCATGCACTAGGATGATCTATAATTTCAATTGTCTTGCGGAAAAGAGCATAGTTATGGTTACTGTAATTAGATATTTTTTAAATTTTTTAAAATCTATTTTGATGGTTTCGTTTCTATGGGTTTGCGCTAAACCTAGCGCCACCTCCTGAAGGAGAGAAGACAATCGAACAGTCAAAAAGAAATCTTCACAGAATCAACACAGCATAGAGTAACTGGTGCTGAAGATAAGGGGGTGCCCCCTGAATGAAAGTACTTCACCGTTCAAAGTTGCATCTGTAAAGCTAAAGTAAGGTTTTGTTTTTATCATAATTATATTCGTGGCTTTATTATTATAGTTTTTTAAAATTAATTTTAAAGAGTTTACTTTTGTTATTATGGTTCACAGAAAATTAACAACATGTGAAAATTAATAAACTGTTTCGCTTGTATTAATTTCTGCCCATTATACAACAGACAATACTTTTCCTTAAAAAAAATTTCTTAACATTTTAGGACATTTCTGTTGAACTATTTGCATTTCCTTTTTTTGTTTTATTTCTTGCCTTTTATTACTATCAACTGGAATTTTTAAAACTGGTGATTACAGATTTTTCTACATCCTACAACAGAAAAAAAAAAAAAGGACTTCAAGAATTGTACAGTAGAGTGCCTATTATCCGAACTTCAATTAACCGAAATTATCCGAACAGCTTATTTCTCCATTTATTTTTCTTTATCCGAACTTCCAATTCTCCAAACAGCCTATTTCTCCCGTTTGAATGTTTGGAAACAGCTATGAAATGGCTCGAATGGCAGAACGACGCAGATGCTATTCAATTAACATGTCTATGAAGAATTCGAGATATGGCAGCATTGAAAAGAATGTCTTCTTTGAAGCAAGCAGCAATCAAAAGCTTTTTTGTTTAAATTATAATTAAATTATAATCTCTAGAGTTAAAAAAAATAAAAAATAATAATAATAATAAATAATGATAATAATATTTTAAAATATTATATAAGATAATGGCATAAACATCACTGACTATGATTTTTTTAACTTAAAAATTTTGTAAGTCATTTGGAATTTACGATTGACTTAACAGGGCAGAATACGGCAAAATTGAGCATAAACGTACATTTTGAGGATCATAAATGTGTCAGATAACATCAAAATAACATTTATGGTATTTGTTTAAGTTATGATATTTGTTATTTAGTTCAATAATTTTTTATTTTTAAACACGCCAGCACAAATTGGTGCAGCTAGTCCTAAGCCTGGATAAAGTGTGAAGGTTTTTTTTATTGTCACAATATTCCTTAAATTGTCTGTCCAATTATCCGAAATTTTGCTTATCCGAACTAGGGTCTGTCCCGACGTGTTTGGATAATCAGCACTCTACTGTACACTTTAGTGCAACAAAGTACATTAATCAGGGTTGCTACATAAACCAGGAGAAAAAATTCCCTGAGTTTTGCTTGCCTCTTTTAAAAGTAAAATAGATGATATACACAATCATGCAGCATTAGAATTTAACATGTTTACAAGTCAATCGAACATACCTAAGGTATATTAATTTTATTAACTTACTACACTTGGGAAAATCTATATAACTAATTAGTTGTAGGGCGACTAAGGCATCCGTTGAAAAATGATAATTTTATTTTATTTATTTCTCACTTCAAATAATTCATTTGCTAGCAAGCCCGTGCGAAATTTTTGCACTTTATTCATCTCTTCGTTAATTTTAAAATTATAATTATTATTTTATAGACGTCATTTTTTAGATCATCACGGCATCATATAGGCGCAATTTTATTTTATTTATTTATTTTTTTTTTTTTTCCATGTGAAAGCATATTTCATTTTATGTTGAAAAAGAAAGAAAAAATGGCAACAATTACAAATTTAAATGTCTATTTTCATATTTTAATTAACTTTAAAAAATCTAATCAAAAATTCGTTACAAATATGGTACCAAATGAAAGGGGCTGAATCCGTCGGATTAAACAATTAGATTTTTTTTAAAATTAACTAAAGTATGAAAATTAGGTGGCAACTTGTGTTCACACACAGGCAGAATCCAAGGAAATCTCTTAGCCTTTTTAAGTGTGACATTCAGTCAGTGATGAGCATAATGACATTTTCTTCTTCACTAAAAAGCACTAAAATTTAAAAAAGATTTAATTATGAAAAAAAATGACTAATGTTTTTTCCGAAAACATTTCCTAATTCCCTGTATTTTTCCTGTTTTTACAATAAATTTTGAAGTTCCCTAAATTTTCCTTGTGTTTTAATAGTTTTTCGAATTCTCTGAGTTTTCAAGGTTTTTTCTGAATTCCAGGTACTGTAGCAGCTCGGTTAAAAAAAAAAAAAAAAAAAACTCTAATTTAAAAACCTTATTTACATTATAAACAGGGTTCCCACCCAATTTCAAAAATTAAATTCCTTGACTTTTCCAGGTCTATTTTTAGAAAATTCCAGTCACAAAATTTGGCTTGCGACATAAAAAATAGCTCACAGTATAAAACAGAACATAGCTCGCAACAAAAAAGGAAACATAGTAACGTGACTTGCAATATAAATTAAATGCTCAAAAAGCATTTTTCAGGTTTATATCATTATTTTTTCAGGTTTTTGAGCAATATTTACAATTTTCCCTGATATTTCCCTCATTTTTTTCGGTAATTTCAAATTCCCTGACTTTTCCTGGTTTTGCCTGTTCTCCCTGACCCATGAAAACCCTGTATAAATCATTAAAACATAATTACATATATGCCATTAAGCATGAGACAGTCAAAATTTTGGCTAACAATAATGCATGTAATGACGTGAAGCCTTCGGAGATAATGACGCAACTGCCTGCTAACGAAAGGAAAAGAAAGGCAGAAGCAGGCTCATGGCTAGTAAATTATAGGATGTTGAACAGAGGATTGATTCTGTGGGCATCTTCATACTGAATCGTATGGCATCCTGTATATATATATATTTGCATCCCCATAAATATTATTCTATGTGAAATTACAAATATAATTTAATAAAATTAAACATACCGTATATTTCCGAATATAAGCCGATCCGTATATAAGCCGAGAGTACATTTTTCCCTGCAGAAATTTGCCCAAAATTGCAAACCCGTGTATAAGCCGAATTGAAAAAATACTCTTTTTAAAGTTCGAGTATATCGCCAAAATGGAGAAAATACTGCCAATCTATACAACCTTCAGGATAATCTGTCCAATGAAATTGCGCGAAATGCGTGCTTATCCAATAGAATTCCTTACCTCGCTTAGCCATAACGTAAAACGTTCGCAGTGTGTTCGCCAACGGCGATAGTTTTAACTCTGGCAACCCTTTTAGAAGGGAGGCAAACACAGACGCGAACGCAAGTCCCGGCAGCTGAAAACGATGGCTACCGTAATACCGAGCCGGGAGACCTAACCCTAACGTCGATGAAGCAATGCTGCCTCTGGATGTTTACATAAATAAGCCGTGTAAAGTCCGATTGCATCGATTTTTTTTAATGACATATCTAAATTATTTTCTATATTTCTACTTTTCAGTATTTTTATCAGTGCTTCAAGGCAATCTTCAACAAAATAAAAATACTTCTATAAAAAAAACGAAGCTTTGCCGCTTTTGCTAGTGTAAGCCTAGAAACATTTTAAACAGAGATGATTTAAATTTAATTGTATAAATTAAAAATATGATAGGGAGTCCTGTTTTTTTCAAGTTTCTCTTATACTATTTCTGAATCAGACAGAGAATTTACTCCGTTCGTGCACTCTGCCGATGACATCAGTTACCGGCAGGTCAAAAAGAAATGTAAACAAACGTGACTACATCGAGCGTTTCGTGAAATAAATTTAAAATTGCTAATTTAAGAGTTTTATATGTGATAATTATTTAAAAATAAGGTTTAATATAACTATTTTACTTTATATATACTTTTTAAGCTTAAAATATATGTATTCAATCATTCTTTCTGAAGTACGTTTTTTGCTAGAAATGTAGATCCGTATATAGGCTGACCATTATAATACAGCTTCCGAAAAATTTTCAAAAATTCTCTGCTTATACACGGAAATATATGGTAATTTATACGTCTCATTAATATATTAAAACCAATGTAACATTTAAAATGAGATAATGAATACAAAAATTTTAAAACTTTAAAAATACATTTTAATTAAAAACATTAAGATACATGACAGACATTTCGGCTAGAACACTAGCCCTCCTCAGTGTCAAACATACAAGCACAACATTTATAAAGAAATTCATAACACATCATAACAAGATTATATATTCAGGAGGAATAGCTTTAGCCTCGTTCAAGGCAGAATGTTGCATTTTATATGAATCCCGTATTTTTCTAGAGGGCGCTTTTACTAAAATGCAACATTCTGCCTTGAACGAGGCTAAAGCTATTCCTCCTGAATATATAATCTTGTTATGATGTGTAATGAATTTCTTTGTAAATGTTGTGCTTGTATGTTTGACGCTGAGGAGGGCTAGTGTTCTAGCCGAAACGTCTGTTGTGTATTTTAATGTTTTTAATTAAAATGTATTTTTAAAGTTTCAAAATTTTTGTATTCATTATCTCATTTTAAATGTTACATTGGTTTTACAAATATAATCATCTTAATATTCAAATAATCCTATTTTAAACTTATGTCTTGTTAATTATTTTTTATGTAGAATGGTTTAATTCAATAGGGACTGATCCAGGCAAAATTTGGGACTCTTTTGCAGCCCTTTCACAAAATTCTATTTCAGAAAATGGACCTCTTCACAAAAATTAAATCTATAAAAACGGCCTTTTCAGAAAATTTTATTTTATTAAAATGATCTTTTATATAAAATTTTCCACGTTTTTGGTGTGATTTCAAGTGATAATTTATACTTGGTTTTTAATATTATAAGCAAAAAACTTTTATTTTAAAAGTTTTACTGTTTTTTATTTATTTTAAGAACCAAGTTCTTCCAGAGAAAAGCTTCATCACCATTTGCAACAAATTAGGCCCCCTTGAATTTTGCCCATTAAGAAATAATTGCAGGCATGTAAAAGTTTATAAATATGTAAAAAAGAAAAACATGTTAAATATAGGGATTTTATGTACAGTCAGTAACTAAAGTCTCCGAACACTAGCAAAAATTCCTATATAAAAAAAGTGGAGTTAATACTGTTTTGTTAAATAAATCCTTATAAAATCCTGTTCTTAGTCAGTCTAAGAACATGATTCGACAAGGATTTATTTAACAAACAGTATTAACTCTACTTTTTTATATAGGAATTTTTGCTAATGTTCAGATACTTTTGTTACCGACTGTACTAAATTAAATTCTGTTTTTTAAAAAATTATACATATAATTGTAATATAATTCAATTTCATCCCAGTAGAAGAAACAGTGCAGCATGGCAGTGAGCGCTGCAGTTTATTTAAAGCTCTGCAGATTAATTTACATTATCTCTAGATTACTATACTTGTTATACAATCTTAAATTTTCTTTGTAGATGCAAATTTGACATATTTTATGAATTGCTAATACTTCTTGTGATACTACACTTGGTCTGGCATTTACAGATCACAGAAAAATTCTGTTTTACTGCAAATAGATATAGAAAATTCTGTTACTAGGAATTTCATACTTATCTTTTATTTTAAATATATAAAAAGCATTTTTAAAAAACCTTATTCTTTGCTTTAGAATATTAAGTTGTTTTTTAGCAATCTATACATTTTTTTTTTTTTTTTACAATAATATTAGTAAAGAAGTAATAGTGCAATAATTATAAAATATTGGGATTAGCTATATGGATATTTAATTTTAAATAAATAAATAAAAGAAAGAAAGAAATCAGAATTTTCTTGCACAATAGTCATAATAATCTATATAATATTTCTCCAACGTGGTCCAGTTGCGATTATATTTTGTCGAAACGATACGATAATGATCTAATTAATAAAAGAATAGTATTTATAAATGGGCAATATTTAAACACATGGACTCAGCTCAATGATCTAATAAGAAAAAATGACGACATTTGTCTGATGAGATTATTTTATAGAAAAATGTATTTTTAAAAGTTGCTTCTTCAGTATCCTTGCAAACATCATTTTAAACATAGCAATAATTTAAAGATATATACAGAATGTGAATTATTATCATAAATTAACTAAAAAAAAGCAATGGTAAAAAGTATAATCAAAATAGAATTAGTTTTTTAAAACAAAAAAATTATACCAAAATAATTAAATGTCATTTCCAATATGGCGACAAAAATTTAAAAGTATTCATGGGGGTCCTATAATAAAACTGTACTGTCTGCGGAAGTATGAAAACTGTGTCATCAACCACGAATTTTATTTTGAAACTTTTCTTTGAATGATTTTGGTTTCACTATTGTACACTATTAATTTGGTTCTAATAATAATTTGGCTTCCGGCTAGTCGGCTTAATCACAATTGACGAAAAATCACATTTTAACTTGTAACTTTTCAGCAATTGAAGCTATCGAAAAAGTTTAAGTACAAAAATTGTTCTTTAGGGTAAGGCGGCAATTCGCCTGATTTGAAGTTTTTTCCTATTTTCAATATTACAGAAATTATGGACAAATGAAAATTTCCATCCCCCACCATTTCTACCCCCTTTGAGCTAGATACCCCATCTAAGAACTCGATCAAGATTTTTACTGTCCTGACAAAGTATTCCGAGCTGGATAAATTTAATAAAAATTACTCCAGTTATCGCTTACAAATTAACATGTGTAAAATCGTTATACACACACACATATATATATATATACATTTTTGAACGGAGGGTGGTTTTGGGCTCTAGGGGTCATGATCTGTGAAGATATGAAGAAATTTTTCAGAAGTTGTGTCATGAGGACCATTGCAATAGGTAGATTTCCTATAAGGAACCTAAAATGTTTGGAACATTGAAGTTAAAAAAAGATATACAATTTGATGACAAAACTTGCGACTTAGCAATGAAATTTGTGATTTGGGGGCAAAATTTCATAGCTGACTGATTCATAGCCAATATTAATTTGGTTTTATTAATAATTTGGCTTCTGGTAAATTAAAATTTTAATTAGGTAGTGAAATTGGTATAACATTTATGAGTTTCAAATTTTAAAGGTAACTAACAATAAAGTGCAAAAATTTTGCACGGGTTTGCTAGTAGTAGTAATAATAATAATAATAATAACAACAACAATAATTTTAACAAGTAGTGATTTTGTGGTCAAATACTTAAATTTCAGAAGAAATATTTCTTTCATATCCAGTGTGAATTTCGAAGCGCTCCATTTATTGAGGGCAGCAGGCACCTGCCCCATGCCTTGCGTAAATCAGTCCCTATAACCTCCTAATGGTATAAATACATAAAACATATATAATATAAAAATACCTCAACATCAGTACTATGATTAAGGAAATCCAAAAATGGTGCAAGAGCCATATGGTATGTACACTGTTCTTTCTCACAATTATCCAAACATTTCATGAAGATGCAACGTGTATTAACGGTACTCCAAGCCCATTTAAAATTTTCATAATTTAAAGCATCTTTAAAGGCAGGAAAATTTTTCTCTAACTCATTAAATAGATTTTCTAACTTATCAAATGAGTTTTTCACAGAATTGCATTGTGATAAAGCAGGGATCTTGATAGGCTTTGGGAGTACATTCAGCAAATGTTGGCACGAGTAAACAGGAATGGTGTATTTTTCTGGTAAAGATGATATGTATGGGTACCAGTCAGACGTCTTTCCTTTTGCCAGTTCACACATTAAAAAGACACTTAATATTTCTTCTCCAGAAGCCTTGGGAAAATACCTAGAAGAGTTTTAAATAAAATTAAAAACTGATAATGAGAAGTTAAAACACAGGATGTATCATAAATAATGATCAAAACTTAAGAGCTATATTCAAATATTGGTCATTTTTCTTGAAATAACAACTTTTTTTTGCCTTCTATCATTGTCACCCCATCTCTGGGTTCTGTCTATCAAAATTAAAAAATTTAATTTTTGAGCTTTTTTTTTTTTTTTTTTTTTTACTCTAAAAAAATTCTTTACATTATTACTTTTTTTTTTTTTTTTCTTCTTTCGTGGTTTTCATTTCTAATACAAATACTAATTTGTAAATTTAAGTACTTGAAACAATTATTTGAGGAGTTTGTTGTTACAAACATAGATATAGTAATAATATATAGATTGATCATTGGGGAGAAAAAAGTGATTCCTTTTCACTTGGGAAAAGACGGCGATTTTACCAAAATATGGCTGTTTTTCCCTGAGTGAATACACACGGAAATACACACAAATATTTTAGCAAATAAAATTTATGAATAATTTATTTACTAAAGGTGAATGGAAAACTCCAGATACAGTTTCAAATTCATTTTTCAATACCACTTAATGGCTGATTCCAAAACTTTTTTTTCGGCATCAAAAATCCTTGCACAATAACATGGGGATGATAGATCTATATATATTACTATATCTATGGTTACAAACTGTAACAATAAATCATTACTTTTGCATAATAGGTATGCAGAAAATACAGCTTGACATAATATATATATAGTATGTATATATTTATACATGTCATATAGACTTTTATAGACTATGTGATGACTATATAATTTTATTTCTTAGAAAAACTATGTAAATATAACACTAAAGAATCATCAAAAATATCATTTAAAGATATCTATGTTCAAACTGTTTAGTTTAGAGAAAATAACTATTAATTAAAAAGGAATGGCAACAAAAACAATGAAAAACATTTTTATACTTTGTTATGAAAAAACAAATCATAATACAGGGTGATCAAATAAATAAATAAACCTTATATATTTGAGATGATAAAAAACAAAAAAGACTGTAGATAGTAACTTGTTTATTAAAATATATATACAATGGGCATGATCAGACCCCAAACAAAAGCACTACAGCTGACCAATAGTACATGAGAGATTTTATTGTCAATAATCGTATTATGTCATAGCCACACATTAGCAGTGAGTATTAATTCAATCCATAACCTAATACTGAGTTCACAAATGTTTTTAATACGATTTTGTATTTTTCAATAAAGAAGTTTATATCTATCTGCATTACCTATTGTTTTATTCACTTTTAAAATGTGGAAAGTTTTTTTGGGTTCTATATTTCTCAAATAATTAATTTTTTAGGTTTACATAATAGTTTTTAAGAATTTAAGTGCAATATATAATAAATACTGTTTTTAATTTCCTTTTTAGAAACTAGATTTGTGTTCAGTTAGAAGTAGCAACATATAATGGAATAAAATTTCTTATACAAAAAAACAAATTCTAAGTATTCCATATGAATAAAATGTGCCTTTTAAAGAGTACTAGTTAATACCCATCAAAATTTGACGGATGATGTGCAACTAAAATCTCTTGACGGCATAAAATTTAAAACACCCTTACTTTAATATTTCACATTGCTCTTAATCGGTTTAAAACCCCTGCCCAATTTCCCATATGTCTAAAACCACTTGGATATAATCCAAAATATCAACTTATTATACTCTAAAAATAAACTGCAAATCGGAATAAAGTTAAAATTTGTTTTTACTGGAATAGTATTATAACACTTTATTCTATCAAAATTGTACATTTCAACAAAAGTATACTGTTAAAAATAAATAAATAAGAATGAATTTAATACTTTAGCAAATTAATTTGCTCATTAAATTTTTAATAATAAATTATACTATTTAAATTTTTACTTGTATAAAATATCAATATTTTAATGTTATTCTTTTCAAATTATTTTTACTCTAATATAGTATCGAAATGAAATATCAGAAATTGTAATAATTAGATAAATAATAATTAAATAAATAAAATAAAACCTCCTTTGATTTTAACTTTTAAAGAACAATAAACTTTGATAATTTGTTAATTTTAAAAGATTTTTTCTTTTTTTTTTTTTTTTTTTTTTTCTTTTAAGAAATGGAAAAAAATAATTTTAAAAATATGGTATAATATATTGACATGGCAACAGATGGTGCCACATCCAGTGTACAGAAATTTTCGGCGAGCGAAAATGCATACGATAGTAACCAATACGTATTTGCGAATTCCTTTGTTTTTAATAGGTATACTTCCTTGGAAAATATGAATTAATCGTATGAATTATTTTTATGATTGAGCCATGGAGTAATATTAACTTTAATTACGCATTTGCCATAGACATATCAATATTAATGTCATCTGCTTGATCCATACTTGCCAACCAATTTTAATAAAAAAAGGGAAGATTTTTTTTTCCCACTTTGACGTATTAAACAATACAGTTTTACAATAGATTGATTATACTAAATATATAAAAGTTTTAAATGAAGTTATTCCTCTTCAACATATAAATATCTACAAAACAGAATCTGTAAGAAATTTATTTAACAATAGACAAAAAAACTTAGTTAAGTTAAAGTATAGCTAATTTTTTAAATAATTATAGAATATGATTTTTGCGTATGTACATTAATCATACATATAAGAAAAAGTAGCAGTAGCTAATTATCAGTTTCAAACGTGCATAAAACCAACTGAGTATTAATTTTCTTGATTGATTTGGGAAAAAATTTCCTACCTGAAAAAATTATTTTTCATTTTTTTTTCCCATGTTTACACATTTAATATAAATATGACATACAAATATTTAATTTAAATGAGGAAAAATAAACAGATTCATTAAATTCAGCAATAAAGATGAAAAATAATTACATATGTGAGAAACATTGAGCACTTTCATTGCTTTATTGTTTCTAGAATTGATCACAATCTGGGGAAAGGATGGGGGGGGGGATACAAAAATAATTACAGAGTAAGAAATATTTAAACTATTTCAACTCTACTTCTAAACTAGAACTTTAAAATGAATATTATCATTTATGTTGCAGATGGATAAAGATTATTAAACAAAAGACTTCTGCAGAACATTTGATTGCTGATCACTAGCTGTAGATAAATAAAGGGGGGGGGCAAAAAATAATTACATCAGCAAGAAATATTTAACAATTCTATTTCTTTAAATGTTCTAGAATCTCATAAAACAAGTTTGAAATGAATATTGACATTTATGTTATGGATGGAAAAAGATTGGGAATCAGGAGTTTTCGTAGAACATTTGGGTTTCTTTTTAAAACGAACGATATCCGCGACTTTTTTAAAAACGGAAGATTTCATCATCTGTCCGGAAGACCGGAAGATACGTTAAAAAACCCGAAGTCTTCCGGGAAAACCGGAAAAGTTGGCAAGTATATGATCTATCATCGGTATTCTGCATAAAAAGAAAGAAATATTCCTGTTCCCAATTGGTTCAAAATTTTCTCGTGCACGCCCAGATCGTACGATTTTTGTCTTACAGAATATGCTTTGTGTTTTAATATTATAGATAATACCTAATCTTACCAGCAGTTAAAGCCCATGTTATTCTATGCAAAAATTTGTTTCCACAATTACTCATTAACCAATGTATTATTATTTTAAATTCCATTTTTTCAAATCCAGAAAATTCATAACCATTCAATTAGTAGGGGACAGTGGGACACCTTAAATTTCAGCTTTGATTTTGTAAATAGGAATTAGTTTTCTTAGAACATCATAGTGGGCAGTACAGTCCACACTTAAATGCAATTTGGAATTTCTCACATTAGCAGGTAAAAATTAATTTTTTTTTTTTTAAAGATTCAAAGTTACATTAATGGGTGATTTCATAAACAAAGTTATTGTGCAAAAAAAAAAAAAAAAAATAGTTTAAATCTGAGCACGTGGGAATTAAAATATGGACTTTCATAATAATTTTAATGTTAAAAAATCCATTGCACTGCTAAGCTTAACTTTCTGAGTTATGATACTTGAATCATTATGATAATGATTCTAGTGGGGCTGGTTGGGACACTCTCTCAACCTGCCCCACCACTATGCAATGCAAAAAACGCACCATTTGCATGTCCTATATAAATTTTATTGAGACTTTAAATGTTTTAAAATTGAAAAAATGGTTATTATTAATAAGAAAATTGTTTTTTCTTTAGAATTTAGATGAGAACAATTTTCAAATGTAAAACACAATATTTGTTAATGTAATATACTATTATACTATACATTGTCATTTATTAGGCTCTAAGTCTATAAATAAAGATTTATTAAACAATTAGGCTTAATATTTTTTATGCATCAAAGTCTTATTTGTCAGTGTCGTGAGGCAGATTGGGACATTGTAAGGATTTTTAAATTTTTTTTACTGAAGTTAAATTTGATGGAATACTGCATTGGAAAAATCTTTAACTGAAACAGGAATGCTTAAATGTTATCTCAAACTGAGTTTGGAAAAAATTGAATATAAAATAAATTTTCAAAAAATCATTATCTAAAAAGTGTCACAAGGTGCCCCCCCACCTTTCCCTACTCATTTTTAAAATTTATTTTTTTAATTTTTAATATTTTATTTTTGAGTCAAAAAATGAACTAAGTGCTTCATTTTTTAAATTTTTTAGCAAGAAAATGAAATATTAAAAATGCATTAAAAAAAATATATATATATTAATTTAACTTAATTATTGTGAATTTTTTGAATGCGAAAACTGAATTGAAAAAAATACATTAGCTAATGAGCAGTTGTGGAAATAAATTTCCCCCTTAGAATAATATGGCTTTTGGCTGTTGTTGGCAAGATTAGGTATTATACAGTGTACTGTACATCAGGGTTTAACCTGGCAAAAAAATTACTTTAGCATTTTAGCGAAAATAGACAAGCACTATTTTAGCTTTTTCGAAAGTTAATTCTTTGGATACCATTGATTTCTTTTACTTAGCTTTGTTATCCTCAGTTTTGTTTTCTATTCCTTTTGTTCATTGATGATTTTAACCAAGCATCCATATTTGTGACTTAAAAAATATGAATCGGGGAAACAATGTCTTGATTTTATCAATAGAAAAAGAGGTATTCATATCGTATGTGTAAAATGAAAAAGCAATTTAAAAATCAAGTAAAGTGTAGTGGTAGATAATCGTGAAATACTAGTGCTAAAAATGCTTCTATGAAGCAAATTCTGAATTCTAACATACTTTTAAATATTTTTGCATTTAAAGTCAATCATTGAAAATTAAAAATAAATCCAAATTACTATATAAATAAGGATTCCCAAAAATTTCAGTCCTTTCGTAGTTTTTGCCTGCAAATATTACAAAAAAAAAAAAAAAAAAATCTGAGATATATAGAGATATTTTATACAGTTATCCAGTTTTAGCTTTTTAGCGAAATTCTGACCGACTTGTTTTAGCAAAATATGATACCTTTTAACAAAATACTAAAAAAACTAATGGCAGTTTAAACCCTGCTGTACATTCTTAACCAATTCTATAGGCAAAAGGACATGTGAGTGAGTGAAAACTTCTTGCATTCGATTCATTTTCTTCCTAATTTATATGTGTTACTTTTGAGAAAAACGAGAAAATTGTTTAGAGAAAATGACTCATGTGCTATTTTTTAACACTTTTACAAAGTCATTTCTCATTAATAAATGCATAAGACATGCAGGCATTCTAAATCATACTACAATAATTTGAATGATACTGCAAAAAATTTTTTAAAGACAGTAAAAAAGCCAATATAAAAAATAAGAAATCTTCACAATTCTATTGGTTATTATTATAGCACTAGAATATAGGTTTCCCAGTTATATTTAGGAGATATAATGGGCTCTTCCCACCTGATGTCAGAGGTCGCAAGATAGAGGAAAAACAAATAGCAGACGAAGTCTTGTTTATCTATAGCGATTGCTGAAATAACATATTTTCTATTCTTATTTTTGATCAATCGTATTTAATCTGTGTTGTTTTTTCATACATCATCATTTTTAATCCATTTTATATCATTATTCATCATCTCTTGTTTGCCGTATACATTTACAATCATCATTTAGTTTATGTTTGTTATTGATGTTCATGAAGAACATGTTATATACTCTGATTTTTGGTACTTAAATCAGTGACAGTGCAATATTGTACTGCGTAAATCCATTTAGACCAGTAACTAAGTTAATTAACTTGTTGTAACACCTTTATGCAATTACATTAAATGAAAACATTTTAAAATTTCAAATTATAATCCATAAACATTCTACAAGAAGCTAGAAGCTATAATTTATTGCTAGATCAGTTAATGTTACAGTTACACTACAATATACAAAAATCGATTATTATAGGTAAAAATAAATAAACACATAAAAAGTTTTTTAAAAATTATTAAATTCACAAATACAATTATTCTACTGTTTACAAATGCACAATATTACTTTTATTTTATTTTATATTAAATATTAACATTTTTGTTCTTGAGAACAATATTTAATTGAATTCGATTATTTGTTTTCCTCTATCACGTGATTGAGCAGACGATGGTAGGAAGAGCCCATTAGTCTTAAAATTCTGCACTGATGACCATATGCTTAACGGGTTTTGATAATGGAATTCCTAAACTCACCACTAGAGGGGTAACTAACTGCCCTTTACTTTTATTGGGTTCATTAGCTCAAAATTAATAGGGTATGGCTCAAAGAGAATTTCTGGGCTTTAATTAATATCCAAATCCTAATCAGAGAGACTTGCAAAAAGCAATAGCATCAGCATTTTTGTTGCCATTGAATTTTGTTCATTTCTGAGATCAATTGTGTTACAAAGCGACAAGAGAAATTAGAGAGATAGAGAAGCTTACAAGGTAAATTTAAGAATTATTTCAATTACCAATTTTGAATAATATTTTTATTTAGTTATGATAAAATACTAATTCTTTTTATCCTTTCATGCATTACCAAAAATATTAAACAGGAAAATAGTATCAGTAAACAATAAAAAGTAAAGTAACTTAAACATGACACTTTTTATTATGTATTTAACAATATTATATAGCAGAAAATAATTTTCATTTATTTAACAATATTATATAGCAGAAATTAATTTTCATTTATTTAACAATATTATATATACAGCAGAAATTACTTTTCATGTATTTAACAATATTATATAGCAAAAATTACATTTTATGTGTTTAACAATATTATACAGCATTAATTACTTTTCATGTAGTAAACAATACTAGCAAACCCATGCAAAATTTTCCCAGTTTATTTATTTATTTTTTTAATTTACCTTGAAAATTTGAAACTTATAAGATGCACACCTGCAGGGTCCCAGGTACCCATATGCCAAGTTTTATAGTTCTGCGATCAGTAGTGTGAGCACAAGAGTGCAGACAGACACACACACAGATACTTTTCTTTATTTATATAGATATAGCAAAAATTACTTTTTATGTATTTAACAATATTATATAGCAGAAATTACTTTTTTATGTATTTAACAATATTATACAGCATAAATTACTTTTCATGTACTTAACAATATTATATATAGCAGAAATTACTTTTTAAAATAGCTTCGCAAATAAGAATTTAAGACAGTCGTTGGAGTAACAAGCAATTTTTCAGGAATGGAAACAATTACATCTCCTGGCCTTATGGTTTCTTCTGTCATTAATCCACGTCCAGTTTCTGTAAAGCACAGAAGTAAAAGTAAACATATAACAAAAATCATTCTATATTATCACTAAAATTTTTAATGCTAATCATTAAAACTCATTTTTAATACATAAACAAATATAAAAAATAATGAATATTACTAGATTTTCGGCACAAAAATTCCCTTATAATAGCATTAGGAAAGATTGAAAAATTATATGTTATAGAACAGGCCTGTCCAACACGAAACACCTGGCGGGCCGCATTGGAAATTTATTTTATTCAGACGGGCCGCACCGTGTGTACGCATGTATTTGTTTATATATGTTTGTGAGTGTATGAAACATGTATGTACACACTTTTTTCGGGAGAAGAGACTGTGAAGATTTAGAGCAAAATACATTGATATTAAATTTTCATTTATAAATTAACAATAGAACCGTCAAATATTTATGATTGTATATTAATAACCATAATAAAAAAAAGAATGAATAATAGATTTTGTACTATTTTTTGTACAAAAGTGTGTTGTTCCTTTATTTAGCAACCGTTTAAAGGTATTTTTACTTCAAAAATTCAGAGAAGATTTATTAATTTAAGCAAAGTTCTCGAACTATAAATATCGTTAATTTACTCGCGGGCCGCGGGTTGGCCACCCCTGTTATAGAAGATCATAATTTATGTTGATTCCGTTTAGAAAATAAGGACAATAACAATCAATTTTAAACATCATTATAATCAGGGCCCAACTAACAAATTTCCGTGCCCCCTTTAAAGATCTAAATCCCCCTGCCCCCTCAAAAAAAAAAAAAAAAAAAAAGTCTGTTATTGCAAAAAAAGCAAACTGGAAAAAGTATTTGGGCAAAAAGTTAATCTCTTTCTGTATCTGGCTTTAACAAAATTACTCCACTCAGACAATGATAAATTTTATTTTCAAATTCTATTCATATAAATAAAACACGATTGAGTTAAAAAAAAAAAAAAAAAAAAAAATTAAGATTAGATCTGATATTTTTAACCAGTAAAATTTTGTGCCCCTCAGAAATTCTGTGCCCAAGACACGAGCCCCAGATGCCCGTGCGATAGACAGGTCCTGATCACAATACAAAATAAATAAATAAGCATCACTTTAATTTCAGGATTCGATCAATGCAAAATTTGGAACCTTTACAAAATTCCACTTCATTAAAAGGGCTCCTTCCAGTGGCGGCTAGTGAACCGAAAATAGGTGAAGAGCTCAAAAATAATATTGAAGTATTTTTAATGCATAATTTTTACTAAGCAGGGTCTTAACTAAAAATGCTTATTTAAATGTAAATTTATATTCTATAAATGAATACAGTGTAAAATACAATGTGCCTCTTCACCTATTTTCGGTGCACGAGCCGCCACTGGCTCCTTCATAAAATTCGAATCCATAAAAAGGGGCCCTTCAAAAAATTCGAAATTATTTAAACTGCCCTGTAGTAAAATTTTGTTTTAAAAAAATGGACTAGGGTCAGGTGGGGTAAAATAGGTCAGTTTCAAAAAAACTCTTTAAAAAAACATCCAAACAGTTTTTAAATTCCAGTTTTGCTGGTTTTATATACTATTTATATTAGTCTTCATTTTGCATGCAAAATTAACTGTAACTGATACTTTTTAGTTACAGCCAGTAATTATTTGTGTGTTTCGTATTAGAAACTTGAATGTGTTGCTAAGAAAAACTTTGGTTTTTAACTAATTCAAAAACAAATTTTACAGTATTTTCTTATGATATTCCAGAAAGCACATTCTTAAGATGAATTTCCTAAATTTTTGTGAGAAAAAAATAAAATATCAATATTTTGGAGTAAAAAAACACATGTGGGGTAAAATAGGTCAGGTGTTGAATCATGTTAGGCTTAGCAAACATAAAGTAACTAATTACATTTTTTGTGTTTTAAATAATTCCATACGTATTCTTTTAATTATTAGTTTAAACTATAATACTGTTCTAGAGCTATTTCATACACATAAATATAAAATAATTTAATGTTAAGAGGGAAAAAAAAGACAATACATATTGAAGCTGAATCAAAACCTTCAGTTTGTAGATGTAATTCAAAAAGTTGTTTCATTCCATCTTATTTAAGACGGGTGCCAATTTTTCATACAAAAGGCAGGCAGGACACAACATTCTCCTGAAACTCTGCAGTTTAGCATCAACTTAAAATGCAAGAGTGGATGAATCTAGATCATCAATCACCAATTTGCAGGGTTAGAAATAAGCGGTCGTTAGTCGTATTTTGCGACCAGTTTTTTCATTTTGACGCCTAGAATTCCAATCATAGGTGTCATATTTGGCGCCTGGATTTTTTCCTCATCATATCTAATAATTTTCCCAATCCCAAGTCTATTTCACCTAACCTAATAAAATTCTAATTTGAGCCCAATAAAAACTGATTTAAGAAATCATTTCTCTATGAAAGTAGTTGACGAATTGTTAACGATTAAATGAAACAGCCCTAAATTTGAAGATTTCTGCCCAGAAAATGCTATTAAATTGGGGTGGAATGATGTATCTTCTGGGTGAAGAATGAATTTGTGATTTTAAATTTGTACGTTTAATATTGTCAATGTAATTACATTCATTACATAAATATTTTTTATATAATCTTGCATAAATTATTTACAAGTTGATGCTTTATTATTATTATTATTATTATTATTTTAAATATACATATTTAATTATAGATGGCACCTAGATTTTTAATTTGGACGCCCAAAAATTTTAATCCAGGCGTTATTTTGACGCCTAGTTTTAAAATTCTTATTTCTAACACTGCCAATTTGACAAATTAATTCTAGTGCGACTTCAACAGTCATGGAACAGGATACTATTTATACAGTCTCTTTTTAAGTACATAAAATCTGCTATTATAAACACTTTATCACCCAATCAAACATTGCCTTCTAAAGAAGCTTTGAAAAATGCACACAGGAAAAGAACCCATACGCAACAGTAAACAGGAGTAATTTTAACAACCAACTTAATTTTAAATTGATTGTATGACGAAAAAATCAGCAGAGATGCTAAAATTACAAAAACATCAACTTTAAAAGAAACAAAAAACCAAGTCTTTCTCAAAGAGACAATTTGGACAGCATTAATACTAAACAATTCATAAAAGTTGGAAAATGCATTAAAGCAGAATTCCCTAGGAAAAGATCAAAGAAAATATTTCATGGCATCAATCTTTCACACAATCATGAATATTTTGAAGGGATAAAAAAAAGTGGAAATTGAAGTTCCTATTGGATTTTCCATAGAAAGATATTTCTGATGTAGATGCATCGTAAATTCTAAATGTTCTTCCCGAACTAATGATGGACCATAGAGACATTTTTTTTTCTTGAAAGAACACAAAATCAAATTTTTATCAGAAAAAGGAATGTGTATTTGTAATTTTACTTGCATGAAGTAAATTGTATAACAATTTGAAACAGCTTTAAAGCATGACCTATTTTATCCCTTGTATGACTTATTTTACCCCACCCCATGTGGTAAAATAGGTCACAAACAGCATATTTTAAAAGTTATTTTTCAGTACAATTTTTTTTTTTTTTTTTCAGAGATATTTCTCTTAAAATGTCATAAGGAATATTCATTTGCATATTTTGTGCAATTTTTTAACAAATGGAACCAATACATTTTCTGCTGTTTAAGTGCAAATGTAAAATATCCTGTTTTTGACCTATTTTACCCCACCTGACCCTATTTATCCATGTTTTCAGTAATACATGAAGTGAATGCTAAAACTGAATGTTTTACAATTTTTTTTTTTTTTTCCCCATGAAAATAGATTATAAATTTCTCAAAAGTATTTTACATTTCATAAAAGTGGGCCTCAAAAATGAAAAGCTCGATTGATCTCTACGAATTTAAAACAGCCTAAATTTTATTTTTTTTACATTATTTAGCATAATTTACTACTTGTTATTTTCACAATATATTTTAAGAATTTCAAAAGAACATTTTTTTTTTTTTTTTTTTTACATGTAAAAAATAGAAAAAAAAAGGGGGGGGGTAGAAAGAAAGAAAAATGTAAGTAAGAAAAAACATGATAGCTAGTATTTTAACTTTTTGATTTTCCCTAACTTTTTTATATAGTGTTTATTCATTTTCTCTAGGTTTTAAAGAGAACACGATGCCACTAGTTCAAAGTTATCAATGAAAATGCCGTTTAGTTCCCTGCTTCACGACTTTTCCAAAAATTGCCAATTTGGCACGTTTCTGCTCCACTGCTTAGCCATTTTCTGAAAATGACCAATTTTACATATTTTAAATCAACTCTCTAAAATTAAAACATAAAAAACTCGCTTCTCAAAAACTTAAACAAAAAACAATCTAAAGAAAAATACATACATATTTTAAAAATTGGCACAATTTTCATAAGAAAAAGGACCAAATATTAAACATTAGAAAAGAAAAAATACAAGAAATACTTAAAAAAACACAAGATATAAATAATGAATAAATATATAATAATGAACATAAATATCTGAATATAAAAATATAAAATAATGAGCATAACTATATAAATAAAAAATAATTTTTTTTTACATAGACCATTTCCGAAATCTCCAAGAAAACAGTATATTTTCCTTAGAATAATAAACAAACAAATGTTTAATTGTTCATCATAATTTTTAAGTAACCATCGACAGCAAGCAAATTAACTATATTTAAAATACAATTCTAAAGTTTTTTCAAACATATTCGGCATAAATACTGCCTACTGGAAAACAATTAACAAATTTTTTACATAAAAAAAAAAAAAAAAAAAAAAAAAATGCAACCAGCTTCCTTTGTAAACTGTACTTCTAGCACATGTAAAACAGAAATCAAAAGTGACCTGCTGTTGCCATTATAAAAAATGAAAAATCAAACCACAAAGATAAAAATATCAAATAAACCGCTACCATCCCCTCAGCCAATAAAAGAATTATATTTAAAAAAATAATAATATATGTAAAATATCGCAAAATGATTACACAAATTGCAAAAATCAATTTGTAGCAATCAACAGTATGTACATCTGTACGCTTCGCATACATTCAAAACCAAGTAAAAACATAACTAAATACCCTTCCTGCAATCTCTATTAATCTTTAAAATGCACAAAATTTTGTTTCGCAATAATTAATAATATGTATGTCTGTACGCTGGTAAGGTTGCCACATTTTGTAGATTGATCATTCAACAACTGAAAAACATCTAGGTTGCCAAGTTTGACATCTTTATGGCCAATTGCAAACAAGACGCCAAGCAAGGGCCTATAGCACATTCTACTCAAAATAAATTTAAAATATATAACAAGTATAGTAATCAGGAGTATAATATAAATTATATTTGTATATTTAGGCCTGGTGTTTCTTTTAAAGCTGTTATATTAATCTACAGCATTCTCTGTCATGCTGCAATATTTCTGCTACTGGGCCTATAGGTTAAAGTACATTCCAAATCACAATGGACATTCATGCCTTAACAGCATACAATAACTAATCTTGCCGATAGCTAAAGAGCATGTTATTCCATGAGGAAATTTGCTTTCACAATTACTCATTACCTAAAGTAACTATTTTTAAACTTTGTTTTTACATTCAGAAAATTCACAACTGTTAAATTAGTACTCATTTTCCAAAAAATTATTTTTATGTTTTATTTTTGAGTTTAAAAAGTGAAAAATTAACTAAGTGCATTATTCAGCTACAAAACCAAATGTGAAAAATCAAATTTTGGGAAATGAGTACTAATTTAATGGCTGTGAATTTTCTGAATGTGAAAACAGAATTTAAAAAAGCACATTAGGTAATGAGTAATTGTGGAAACAAATTTCCCCATACAATAACATGGGCTGCAACTGTTGAAGAAATTAGGTATTGCCCACTCTTAACCGGGATTTGAGCTTGATATCTGAGGACTGAAGGTCTGAATTATTATTTAGTAAGAGAGGCTGTCATTTAAGTGTAAAATTGTATTAGAATCTTTTTATTATTATTTATATTTATTTTAGAACAACTGGGACATTGGCCCACAACTCATTTCTGGTAATTTCTTCTTCTTTTTTTTTTTTGAGACCATGCTGAAATGCCATTTTCGGAAATGGTTGCCATGGATTCCATTTCATTGCCATAACATGTTGCCAAAGAAACCAGAATAGCATCATTATCTCTCCAAGAGGCTCCTAAAAGACAGCACCAAAAATGTGGACAAATGTCCCAGTTATGCCATTATTTTTGGCAACATTTCCATACAGTAGGGTAGGTGCTCCAGTGGTTGGCATGCTCCATTAATTGACATATATCCCAAAATAATTAATAAATAAGAAAAATAACAAAATCATATATTTTACATAAAAGAATTTTAACATTTTACGTCAAACACTGGAAAATAGGGTGCTAATAACTGGTAAAATGAATAACTAGCAGTGTCAAACACTGGAACATAGGGTGCCAATTACTAATAAAAGGAAAAACTGGCCATGTCAATTACTGGAACATTGAGTGGGTGTCAAATAAAAATTCATAAAAAAAAAAAGGCACAACTATAGTATTTCCCCTCAGCTGAATTTGGCGATTTTTCTTTGGCGCCGATTTGAACGATAACGATGTCGTTCTGGATTGTTTGCGATATAATATGGCAGCCTGCATGCTATTTATTTTGGATTTATGATTTATAATTTAGCTTACGATTTTATCATTTATGCTATATGATTTATAATTTTTAGATTTATGATTTAGCCTTAATCGCCAACGAAAAATCGCCAAATCTAGTTGAGGGGAAATACTATAGTTGTTCCAAAGACCCTTAATTTGTAGTCTATTGCAATGCATTTGTCATACAAAAATTACAAAATCAAGCATTTTCTCCAAAAAGTAACATTAAAATAAAATTTTGGGTAGGGTAAGTGCACCAGTGATTGACACTTTTAGAGCAATCTCTGATGTTTTTAATGTTCCAGTCATCAGAAAATATTTTTAGAAATCTTAAGTTAATACATATGGCATGAACGACATTTAGAACCACATATATGTTAAAATATATACATTTGATAACAATGTTTTTTTTTTTTTGGAACAACTATAGTATCTCCCCACAACTGGATTTGGCGATTATAGCTAAATCATAAATCTAAAAATCATAAGCTAAATCATAAATCTAAAATAAACAGCATGTAGAGCTGCCATATTATATTGCAAAAAGTCCAGAACGACATCATTATAGTTCAAAACGGCGCCAAAGAAAAATCGCCAAATCCAGTTGTGGGGAGATACTATAGTGGAACAGCTTTACTATACGGCACCCATTGCTTATTGCCGTTGCAGATGTTTTGATCACGTGGTATGATGGTGTTTTGATTCGGTTTGTGAGTCAGTACTGCGAATAGTTTCACAACATCGTGAATCGAATCAAAATGTCATGAAACAATACTTTTCATTATTATGAATTTTTTTTTTTTTATGTTTCACTATGTTTTCTGCTGTTTGCTCGCTTCGTGAGCATTAAAACCGAAAAAAAAAAAAATCACTGGACGCCCCTAATTCGTGGAGCATGAATCAGTAAAAGCATGAAAATTCATGGAGCAGCGGTCACTATGTTTTCTGATGTTTGCTCGCTTCGCGAGCATTAAAACCAAGAAAAACATCACTGGACGCCCCTAATTCGTGAAGCATGAAAATTCATGGAGCCGCGGTCACTATGTTTACTGCTGTTTGCTCGCTTCGCGAGCATTAAAACCAAAAAAAACATCACTGGACGCCCCTAATTCATGGAGCATGAATCAGTCAATGTTACGTTTCGATACAACAGAAAAAAGTATCGATACTCTGATTCGGGTCTCAAATCACCGTCATATCACGCGATCAAAACATCGGCAACGGCAATAAGCAATGGGTGCCGTATAGTAAAGCTTAGCCACTATAGTTATACCTAATGTTCATAACATTCGAATATTCAGGCAATATTTATTCATACATATCACAATAAAAGGTACTAAAATTATGAATTACTTGCTTATTACAGCAAATACAAATTGATTAACCTTCATTGAAAGTGTCAGAATAAAAAGTTAATGAAAACAGATGGAAAATAAAATAAATATAAAAAATATTTTATCAACAATAATACACAGTAGTAAAATAAAAACCTTTAAATATTTTCAACTTTAACTTTTTACTGCATTTAAAATCTCTTAAACACATCCACTTAATTAGAGTGTAAAAATATTCGCTTTTCACCGATGAAAATGAAAAATTTAATTTTTGCCTTCGTTTACGAAAAGTTCGACCATAACTTCGCCTTCCCATTTTTAAAAATGTTTATTTGTTTAAGTGGTTGGTTGATTGACTGTCTTTTATCTTTCATGGAACCATGTAGCAGGTTGGTATGTTGGGTTTAAGCACTGAGCTAAAGAACAACTGGAGGAAATGCTAATATAGTAGTCTTAGGAAATGCTAGAGGCTAGACCGGTTTTTGCGTGCCGTTTTTGGAATGTTTGTCTTCCAAGCGTTGCACGGCAGGGAGTATTTGATATCGATATTTCAAAGTAAAATTGTGTAAAGACAACCCGACCAATATTGTCTGCTGTGCAAGGTTTGACTTGTACGGCAAATGATTGAAAAAAACTGGCACGCATGAACACTGTGTAAAGGTATTGGAAGCATTTGCTCCAGTTGTTCTTCAGCTCAGTGTTCGTCAGCTCAGTTGGGTTTAATCACTGAGCTGAAGAACAACTGGAGAAAATGCTAAACCGGTTTTCGCGTGCCGTTTTTGGAAGGGTTGTCCTCCGCGCGTTGCACGGCAGAAAGCATTTGATATCTTTATAGTATATATATTTCAAAGTAAAATTGTGTAAAGGTTGTCTGTTCGAACAACCATATGCTAAGCATGATATTGCAATTTTAAATTTAAGTTCTTTGAAAGGTATAATAGTAATGGGCGACCCGACAAATGTTGCCTGCCGTGCAAGGTTTGACTCTGTACTGCAAATGATTGAAAAAAAACTGGCACGCACAAACACTGTGTAAAGGTATTGGAAGCATTTGCTCCAGTTGTTCTTCAGCTCAGTGGGATGAACACATAGACACAATAATTTAAATACATCTGTATCATCCCCATGTTATAGAGCAAAGATTTCCTATGTCAAAAAAAAAAAAAAAAAAAAACATTAGGGAGTATAAAACTCGAAAGCAGTAATCCGCGATTGTAATGAAATGCTCGCCCTCTGGTGGGCTAAGGTGAAATTACAATAAACATGGTTTAATTCGAATTCCATACAGCCACCATTGCTTGCCGATATTTAGTTTCACATATATTTATTGAATAAAAATGAATAAATACGGTAAAAAAGATAACACATACTGTTGTGTGCTACAATCTAACTCCAAAGGATCAAGAAATCCAGAATTGAGCTTCCATTTATTTCCAAATGACAAATTTAAAATTTCAGTTGCTTCGACTAATGGAAGTAAAGAATTAATCAGATGGTTTGAAACTAATATTTATTCAGCTTCAGTTAAAAATCTACTTCCGATCGAACTTTGAATAAACTGAAATATTTCTTCCAAAAGCAATCAATTTTCCATGATGTAATGGCGGAGAAATTATAGTACGAATATTAAGTAGAATAACAAAAAGAACACACGTGGCTTGTGGCTATAATGTTTACTAACAACTGCAGTGTTGAGAAAGCGCCATCTATCGATCATTACAATCGCGGATAGAATAGGATGTTGATGAATTTTGAAAAATCCCAAATATTACATGGCTTTTAATTATTCTAATAAACATATGAAAGGAAATGGGATAAGTTCTCATAAATAAGTTATACTTGACTAATTTATGAAAAATATAATTTATAAAATCAGTTACTTTGTTATTAGTTATTATTATTAAATAAATACTGTCTTCATATTTAATGGAATACTTTTCTAAATTTTAATATTTTTTAATATTATATATTAGTAAGCAATATGGAATTTTCAAAATTCTTTTAAATGTGTAGTTAGCAGCGGCGGAGGTGAAACACACTAGTTTTAATATATAAAAAATAATAACTTTAAATATTAACTAAGTTAATAAATATATTAAAAAAACAAAAAGAAAAAAAAAAGTGAATTTGAAACTGTATCTGGAGTTTTTCCTTCACCTTTAGTACACAAATTGTTCATAAATTTTGTTTGCTAAATTATCCGTGTGTATTCGTGTATTTCTGTGTATATTCTAAAGAATCTCTAACAATAATCTCTTTAGAGTTTTTTTTTTTTTTTTTGGTGTATTCCCTCGGGAAAAGACAGCCATTAGAGAGTAAAATGGTCGTTTTCCCCGAATGAAAACGAATCACATTTTCCCCTTAGATGATTAATCTATGTCTTATTACTATATCTATGGTTTAACGTTGCACTAGTACTGCTCTATGGGTAATTGACGACGGTCTAGAACACACCACTACGGATGCCCCGAAGACATGGCATTACAGTTTTGATCCGCCACAGAAGCGATGGCTACACCGCTTTGGTGACTCCCAGAGGAAACATATACCAATCCTTGAAGGATAGAATTGCTAATAATGTAACAGTCCTACATATAGTTAGAGATGTGATCGGGGAAAAAACTCGGGTTTAAACCAGGGAATAAACCCGGTTTTTTGGGAAGGGAATTTTGAAAGTTTTCACAAATTGCGAATTTATCTTTTTTTTTTTTTCTTTCTTTCTTAGATTAGGGATGTTCTAAGGCATTTCAAAATGTTATCTCACATTCAGACGTTTTTTATGATCTTTCAATTTTTAAATAGTGCTTTTAACGTCTATAAATTTAAAAAGTACAAGTATCGTATTTCATTAATTAACAGACTTATTCTCTATTATTGCCGTATATGTATATTTTAGTTCTGACTTCTGACTACATACACACTGAGTTCAATATAACACCTTTTTTTTTTTAATCGCAATCGCATGTTTTAGTTGTACAGTCGGCTGCAAAATTATTCGAGCGCTAGCAATAATCCTAGCCAAAAAAAAGTACACTTAATACAGCTTTGTTAAATAAATCCTTGTCGAGTCATGTTCTTAATCAGTCTAAGAACATGATTCAACAAGGATTTACTTAGCAAAACAGTCTTAAGTGTATTTTTTAAATATAGGAATTATTGGCTAGTGCTCGAATAATTTTGCAGCCGACTGTATATCTTAAACATTTTATTTCAAAAATAAAACAAAAATGCTTCAAAATATTCTGCATTTACTAAAACAATCAATAATATTACACTAAGAAATATTATTTCAATTAAAATTTTAACAATATTAATATGCCAAAAATAAATGAAGAAAGAAATAACAACCAAATTATTAATTATTAGTTACTGAATATTTTATGTATTGATTTAATGCATTAAAAAATTATTGCTTGAATTCTTAATAACCGAAGAACTCATGTTCGATTTTGTTCCCCGTGCTCTTTGAGTGATTATAACAAAATTTCATCAACTAATGTGAAATTTTGTTCGATGAATTATAATAAAATTTAATAATTTTAAAGTATTCTTACCATAATTTAATTTTATTGTACTATTTTTACTTTCTCTTATCCATAGGTTCGAGAAAGTATTGTTTTAGGGTCAAATTTTCGAATGTGAGCCTTTGTTATATTTACGTGTTCTGAAGTTCCCTGGATACGAAAATTATGTTTTTAGCGAATGGTCTGTGTGTCTGTTATCAGCATATCTCAAGAACAAATAGTAGCAGAAATTCCAAACTCGGTATTCTAAATGTGTATCATATAGGGATGCTACAGCAAACTTTTCATTGAGATGAAGCGAATGGTTCGTGTACAAGGACACTCAAAAGTATTCAAATACATTATATCTATGGGGAAAATTGCAGGTAAGTAGAGTTTAACATCTATAGACTACACTAAACCAAATAAAACGAATATATATTTTTTGTAATAGAGATAGACAACTGGGAAAAAAATTGTTGTGTATGAAGGAGCCTCGCTTCCCCCCCCAGGGGGGAAGTTTCCCCTCGAGGGGAGTAAATTTTCACGATGGGTATCTTTCAAAAGAGCTCGCCAATGCCTTTAAAACGAATGGTTGAACCATCGATCTGCGATAATTTAAAATAAAGTTATCGATATTCTTTTCATTTTTAACATTTTTTTTTAATGTAGTATTGAGAATAAATTCAACTTATATATATATATATATATATATATATAGTGTTATACTACTTCTCTAATATGGAAATCGTCTGCATTATCATAAAAGATATTTTTTTTAAATAGTAATTTTAATAAATTATTTTTTAAAAACAGAATTATTTTTTAATAACCGAATTAAATTCTATATAAATGTAGGTGCATTAATGAAACGGGGGGGGGGGGTTGAGGAGGCCGGTACCTCCCCTCACACAGAACTAATTATCATATAAAACTCTTCCGAAGCCTAATTTGAATTGTTTAACACAGGTTTACATAACAATGCTCGTTATCTTACCTCTTAATCTGCAACCTGTATTTACAGTATTAAATTTCAGGGTAAGAGAAAGTCGTGTGAGTGACACACCAGATTATTTATAACATATTTTGTTATGGTATTCCTTAAAATAAGAAAAATAAATAAAGTTATTTAAATAGGCAGACAAAACTTCATCGTTTATTATTGTCAATAACGTAAACGTTTATTTATTTTTTATTTTTTACAATTTTCTGTAAAATAATCACATACTTGTTGATATCACTTTTATATAAGCAAATAGAATAAAAATGATATTGAATTGAAACAAGTTGTTTGGTACACTTAAAAGAAGTGAAATTAAATCTAAACATTGAATATTAGTTTCTTCCCATCAAAGTTTCCGAAGTTCCCAAAAATCCCGGTTTAAACCTGAAAATTTCCATGTGTATTCCACAGAAGCAAAATTCCCGGGTTTTTTACATCTCTAACTGTAAGTGTCATGAGTTTGCGAAATTTTAGGAAAACTTCAAACAAACAAATTTTGCCTACTAGTATAATTTCAAAACTTACTTTACTTACAATCGGTAACAAAAGTCTCCGAACACTAGCGAAAATTCCTATGTAAAAAATGTACACTTAATGCAGTTTTGTTAAATAAATACTTGTCGATTCCTGTTTTTAGACTGACTAAGAACAGGATTCGACAAGGATTTATTTAACAAAACTGTATTAAGTGTACTTTTTTTATATAGGAATTTTTGCTAGTGTTCGCTTCGGAGACTTTTGTTACCGACTGTACTTAACTCTTTGATGCCCATGGGGTACGTCACAGTAAAAGTAGACTATAAGGGTCAAATTGAGAATCTGAACCTATACATTGTAAAGGAAAACTTGGACACCATTCTAGGCCATAAATAGCTTTATAAAATTCACATTGACTGGCATAACATTAAAAAGTTAAAAACTACAAATAAAATGAGTTTGGATAAACTTTTAGATGAATACAAAGAAATTTTCAACGATGAACTTAGAGAAATAAATAACTATGAAGTTAAACTCGAACTGAAACCTGGGGTTAAACCAGTATTTCGTAGATTTAAGGCAGTACCTTTTGCTCTGAAAGCAAGAGTAGAAAAGGAAATTGATAGATTAGAGAAAGAGGGGATAATTTAAAATGTGGAAAGCTCAGAATGGGCTACACCTGTTGTGCCAGTGGTAAAATGAGATGGAAGCATACGTTTGTGCGCAGATTTTTCTGCCAGTTTAAATCCAAATTTAGTAGTACCCCAACACCCCTTACCAAAATTATAGGAAGTTTTTGCTAGTTTAAATGGTGGGAAAAGGTTTTCCAAATTAGGTTTCAAGCATGCTTATCTGCAAATGAAAATAAGTGAGGAAAGTCAGAAATTACTTACAATTAATACGCATAAGGGACTTTTTATTTGTAAACGTCTCATGTACGGATTAAACGGAGCGCCTGCAATTTGGCAGGGCTATGTTGATGGGTTATTCCAAAGCATGGACGGGGTCAAAGTATTTATGGGCAATGCAAGAATAATAGGGGTTGACGGCATGTCACATCTTAAAGCTCTTGAAAATGTTTTCCAAAAATGTAAAGAACATGGGTTGAAACAAAATTTAAATAAGAGGCAGTTTTTTCAGAATCAAATAAATTTTTTGGGACATAAAATTGATGATAATGGGCTGCATGAAACAGATGAGAAATTTTCAGCTATCTTTAATGCTCCTATACCTAAAAATGTACAAGAGGTTAAAAGCTTTTTAGGGTTGGTAAACTTTTACTTTTTTCTTATTCTGCTCAAATTTGGCAACTATAGCGAATCCCTTAAATAATTTGACTAAAAAAGGAGTAAAATTTAAGTGGTCAAAGGTTTGTCAGGATGCTTTTCAGCAAATAAAATGTGAAATATGCTCACCGAGAGTTTTAGTTCATAATCCCAAATTGCCTCTTATCTTAGCAACAGATGCATCATCAGTTAGAATTGGTTGCGTCCTATCGCACCAATTAAGTGAAAGACTAATAGCTTTTGCATCAAAAACCTTGACTAAAACAGAACTGAAATATTCTCAAATCGAAAAAGAAGCTCTTTCGATAGTGTGGGCAGTAAAATTGTTTTATCTGTATTTGACGGGCAGAAGATTTACCTTAATAACTGATCATAAACCGTTAGTCTCTATGTTCAGTTCGAAAAAAGGACTTCCTTTTCTTACAGCCACGAGATTCCTACATCATGCATTGATATTACAAGCTTATGAATTTGACACTATGTATAGACATACTACAGATTATGGTAATGCCCATTGTTTGTCCCTTTCACCCTTAAGATCGGAAGATGTAATAATAAAATATGATGTTGCTCTGTTCCAATTAGGTCAAATTGAAACCCTTCCAATCAAAGCTTGAGACCTGGCTAAAGTATCCTAAATTGACGAAGAGTTAGGACCTCATTTTAGGAAATTGAAATTGGGTGAAAGTTTGGAAGGAAAAAAAGCGAAATATACTTTGCAAGATGGTTGCATTATGTATGGACAAAAAGTATGCGTCCCGAGAAAATACCAAAAAAAAAAAAAAAATGTGCTAGAGGAACTACATCAGGGGCACTTGGGTTTTGTGAAAATGAAAGCAATTGCCAGATCATTCATATATTGGAAAGGCATATATAGTGCTATTGAATTAACACATTCGCTGCCACTGACGCGCTGGCGCGTCAGCATGGCGCTACCTCCCATGCCGGTGACGCTCTGGGGCGTCAATCGAGTATGATAAGTAAACTGCTTTAGTTTTAGTTCGGATTTGGAGGTTGAACGATGAGGTTTTTGTGGCACGTTAGTGAAGCATTATTTTTATATTTTCAGTGCGTGGTTTTTAAATTTTGTGTTTAATTTTTTTTTTTTGTGCAGCCAACGTTTTTAATCATTAAAACACTTTTTTTAAATTCGGCTTCTGAGGATGGATATATAAATTTTGGTGGCAGCGAATGTGTTAAAGACAAAAAAATTGTGCAAATCGCACCAGACATAAAGCAAATCCGGCGAAAGCAAAAGTTCACCACTGGGAACACCCCAGTACAGTCGGTAACAAAAGTGTCTAACAAAAGTGTCATGTTCTTAGTCAGTCTAAGAACATGATTCGATAAGGATTTATTTAACAGAACCATATGAAGTGTACCTCTTTTTACATAGGAATTTTTGCTAGTGTTCGGACACTTTTGTTACCGACTGTACGGCAAGGGAGAGAATTCATGTTGATTTTGCTGGACCCATTTTTGAGCACATGTTTTTACTTATCGTTGATGCTCATTCGAAGTGGTTAGAGGTTTTCCCCCTGAAGACGACAAAAACAAACAAAACGATTGAATGCCTCAGGGATTGCTTTGCTAGGTACGGATTGTCAGCTGTACTTGTGAGCGATAACGTACCACAATTTTGGTTTCACGAATTTCAGATGTTTATGCAAAGTAATGGCATCAAACACAAAATTAGCGCACCATCCAAGCCATCAAGCAATGGGCAGGCTGAGGGCTATGTGTTTATGTTGAAGCAGTCCCTGAGATCTATGCAAGAAAATTATGACAGCTTGAATCAAAAGCTGAATACATTCCTATTACAATATAAGAAGGTTCCTAATATCACTATAGCCCATAGTCCAGCTATGCTATTCTTGAAGAGAGAGGTTAGAACCAGGATTTACTTACTCTTGCCAGACTTAAAATCAAGAATCCAAGAAAAGGTCAGAAAAGGTGTATACGAATTTTATGATAGGAAATTTGATATTAGTGACTCTGTTGCAGTCAGAGATTATCTGCAGTCAGAGATTATATGCAAATTCTAGGTGGAAGTTCGGACGAGTGGTTAATAAAGATGGTGCTTTCCATTATACTGTTAACGAAAATGGAACCCTGATGAGGCGACATGTTGATCAGATGTGTCCAGTGGGCGATCATATGCAAGAGAGTGCTGAGACTCCAAGAGTGTATCATGGATTTCGATCAGGGGATTCAAGTAAAATCCCAGATAATACTTCTACCTCTCAAATTCCGGATAGAGAGTCTAGTGCTCACACTCCACCAGCAGAGTTATCAGCCAGTTCTCCTGCGGGAGACTCAACACCAATGCCACAGAATCTGTCACCACTTCTCTCTTCACGGAATCTGCTCTTCACAGCTTCTTCACAGAATCTGCCACAGACAGTGACCCTGTACTCTAGTCCAGTGCTCCGCCAGTGACAGTCAGTCCGGAACCTTACATAGACGTTCCAGAAGAATCCGCAGACCTCCAAACAGACTAACCTTTGATAAAGAGGGAGGAGATGTACTGTATGAACTATTAACTGTATCCGCGACTTAACTGTTTCGATATGGAACTGCCCGGAATCTCGGTAGTTCGAGGCTATCTGTGAGCTGATATGGCTGTGTTTATATTTTGTTCTGTAAATAGTATTCATTCGTGTACATAGCATTTATTCAAGATGTATAATTAAGGATCTGTTACGATGTATCTTCACGGAAGCAAAGCAAACACCCACGCAATTAGTATTTATTTAAATCAGTGAGTATGACAGGCTGTATAGTTCTTACGATGCAAACAGTCCGTGCATGTAAGATTTCTCAAAGAGAATATATATATATATATATTAAATTTGCGAATAAAATAACATCACTCTTCTAGAAACTATTACGAATTTTGAAAAACTTAAATGAAGCCTTCAACTTAAGTTAAATAAAGTTTAAATAAACGGTGATTTTCTTTTTTCTTTCTTTTCGTTTTTTAAATACAGTGTTACCAAAAATTTTTGTAATTGCAATCAATAAATTAAATAAATGTGGTATTCCGTGTTTAATTCTACTATTCATCACAACACTCATAAAAAAAAAAACCACTTAAAAAGAAAAAAAAAAAGAAACACCACTTTTAATTAGTCCTTAATACATGACCATAAACAATTTTAGTGGAATGAATTTACAAAAATATCTATCCATATATGTAATAATTTTCTTTAAAAAATTCATCTAAAATTAAACTATTATAATACGTTTGTTATCGCCGTTTTCTATTTCTGTTAGGTATAAATTAAACACAAATCACAATCTACACTAGCTGAAATCAAAAGCAAATAATACAACCCTTATGATGGATTGAAAGCTATTCTGCTTGATTTTTATTTGGAATTTTGATGGTACGAGGAATAAAGATAAACCATTTAAAACATATAAAATCCCGAGAACAAGTTGCCAAGAAAGCGATTATTGCCAAAAGAAGGCGCAAAAAACGCAGTGATGTTCTCGGAATTATTTTTCCATAGCCAGTATACTATAGGGAATCCGTATTCTACTTCTGTCACTACTCAATAGGCCCTACACTATTAGAAAAATCGACCTTGACATGACATTTACTGATAACCAGCCATAAAAGAACAAAGCCAGCTGGCGAACAATACAATCACAGTAGAAATAGCTTGAATATAATCTTAGACGAATACAGCAGTTGCTTGGGGTTACCAGCTACTGTGACATGACAAATGAAAAAATAGAGTTGACATTCAACACATCAGCTTTCTACATTTTTTTCATATCTTAATCTTACTATAAAAGATTTTCGGTGTAAATCCTAATTTAAAAAGGTTTTAGTATAGTGTAAGTAATTTTAAAAACTAAATTCATCATATCTGAATATGCATTAAGATAATTGGGCATTTTTCTTTATTATCAGAAAAATTACTTTTAATGATACCTACTTTAGCGTTGAATTGCTAATATTCTAAAAAGTGATAGAAGACAATTTAAATATAAATATGTAAAATTAAAGTTATTAAAATAGGAAACAAATCAGTGGCTCTTTTCTAAAAGATATTTACATAAAATATAAAATTAACACAAAAGCGTTAGGAACATTTTCTTTAAAATATTTCGAATAATGAATGCTGAATAATGCTACTACTAATAATATGTAAAGTGGAAGCAAATAGAAGAAAAAGTATAATGTTTTACAAGAAAATACCTATACATGCTAATAACTTTCTTTAGTGTTCAACCATTTCTCTCTCTTTGACGATTGACCTATTATCGAATTTCGCTGAATCTGTCACATATCTGCCGTGTCATTACAGGCTAATTTACAAAAATTTATTAATGAAATATTCAAGATTATTCATATATTTGGTCTGTACAGGGATGGAACACGGGCGCAGAATTCATACCGGAATCTGTTTAAGAAATTTTACTACCTAGAATATCGTTGATTTAAGAAGTAGAAAATTTTCTTACATTGATAGTGGTATGAATACTGCGCCCGTGTTCCATCCCTGTCTGTAATTAAAAACCTAACAGTTAAACGTCCAGGACACTCTCAGAGATAACAAATTTGTGCTAGAACTAAATTTCATGCAGAAAATTTCTGAATACATTTGTAGTACTAAACGTATTTATAAGCCCGCTGTACTAGATTATTGTATAAAAATAGTGGAACCAATGAATTTTAAAAATTACATTCGTGAGATTATCCTTAAAAAAGGGAGGAGAGCACGATCCCTGGACGATTAACAGTGATCCCACCTGTGATCCCAACCTTTTTTTTTTTTTTTTTTTTTTTTTTGGTAGATTTTCAGGTGTGAGAGATTTTCATCAACTTTGCTACCACCATTTGTATACAATAATCTCTACTCTATTTAATTATGATGCGTTACTATAAAAAATACCCTAAAGTTTTCTATATGGAAGCAGTGGCAGCAAAAAAAAAAAAAACGTACAAATTTTTCATTTCTAAAAGTGTTCTGAAAAAAGGTGGCATTCATATCTGGTAACATTTATAATTTTATCCGGATTACTGTTAACTCCGCCCTTTTACCACACCAGTAATATTTTAGAGAAATTTTCTTCAATAAGTAATTTAATTACAATTAAACTAAAGGAAAATGCTCTTAACTCTATCGCGACCGCTGACGTAGATTCACGTCATTTGAAAATCTATAACTCCGCCAGTGGGCGTTCCTTTTCCAATTGTATGTCATTTATTTCTTAAAAATATACACAATATTTGTATTTGTAAAACCAATATACTATAGATATAAATACTTTGATTAGAAAGAGTATAATTATAATGTATATCCATTTGTAATGTGAATTTGATTATAGAAAATTTTGTTCTGAAATTTTGTAACTTGGGAGAATAACGTCCATAGGCGGATCTTACTGTCAAAAAGACAAAAACATGCGGTCGCGAAAGTGTTAAAATATACTTGTGTGAAAAAAGAGTGGGGCTGACAGTACTCCGGAATAAATTATAAATGTTACCAGGTGTATAGTAGATTTCATCAGCACCGCTTACCAGGATTATTATTAATAAAACCTGGTAAATATTAATAATAGTATTTACCAAGAAATTATCAGGATTTCGATTTCAGTGGTCCTACACTCCACCCTTTTTAGCAGGACTTTCAGGTATCAGAAATTTCCGTCTCTTTGATAGCACTATTTTCATACAGAAATCTTTATAGATTTTTTATAGCAAAGTGTTATGATTAAACAGAATAGAAATTATTATATAAAAACAGTGGTTGCAAAAAAAGCGGAAATTTGGATAGGGTCTTGAATAAAGGGCCTCTGACTTTATTCAGCTCATGCAATTTCTCATCCATAACTTTGTCCGTCCACTGATTTTCACAGAATATAAATTTTAAGCAGTTTCCATAAGTGATAAAACAATAATAATAAATGCTAAGGCTATATTATGTATACATTTTTAATTATATATATATATATATATATAATTAAAAATGTATACATAATATATTATATATATATAATAGAGGAAAAAAAAAAAAGAAGAAGAAGAAAGGAAATAAATGTATGCAGTGTTCACTTTTTCTCTATGAAAGATCTTGTGTATAATAATCAAAAATTTATGTAGCTAATTTAGTTATATGGATATTTTTGCAAAATTAAATAGAATTACAACAATATTAAATGATCTTTGGCCTGATTCGCATAGATTATCACTGGCAGGCGTCGTACTCCCCGCCCCTTTTTTCAGGACACTATTAGGCATGAGAAATTTTCGCCCTTTTTCAACCACATATTTCATGCAGAAATCTTCATGGTAATTTTTATAGTAACGTTTGATGATTAACAGGTTAGAGATTATTGTATAAAAAAGCGGTAGTGATGAAGGCGTAATTTTTCATACTGAAAAAAAAAAAAAGAAGAAGAAGAAGAAAGCGGAGAATACGAGTACGACCCTTGCATTGGCACTCAGGAGATAAATACTACTACAGGCTGGGCTTTTGAAATTTAATAATAATAATAAAATCACTATTATTTCAATATATTGTTTAAAATAATAATTAAATAATATGCAAGTAATTTAAAGTAATGAATTTGACAGTGAAAACTGCGGAATGAATTAGTCATCATTTTAATGGTATGCTTATTATTATTATTTTTTTTTTTCTTAATTATCTAATGTTTTACCTTTTAAATATATGCTTTCAATAAACAAATTTTAAATTTAAACACCATTTAAAAATAACAGAATTCAATTTTATTTTTTATAATTGTAGCAAATTTCATGGAATTTTCTCACACCTGGAATTCTGAAAAAAGGGCGGGGAGTACGATCACAGGCGGGATCTCTGTAAGTCACTTAACTGTTAGTTTTTTAAACCACAATCCTCCAAACACACGAACAATCATTAATATTTCATTAAAAATGTTTTGTAAATTAGTCTGTAATGACACGGAAGAAATATGACATAGAGAGCGGAATTTCCTAATAGGTCGATCATCGAAGAGAGAGAAATGGTTGAACACTAATACACAAAATGCTATTAGTATGTATAGGCATTTTCCTCTAAAACAATATACTTTTTCTTCAATTTACTCTCATAGTGCGTGCAGTCCTCGAATTTTCTTGATTTTCTGCACGAATAATATTATATATCAATTTTCGATTTGTATAAAAATATTGATGGAAGAGTTCTTGAAAAAAGGCGTGGCTGTACGAAATATGACTTTGACTTTAATTATTATTAGTCGTATTAGTGCCAACATCTTAATTATAAACCGGAAGATTTTTAGTACCCGCCCCTTTCCCCACTAGTAAATCTTTTGAATGATATTCTGCAAATGCAATTACGGTTAAATAAGAAGAAAAACACTCAACAAATATACTGGTGTGGGAAAAGGGGCGTCTACTAAAAAATCTTCCGGTTCATAATTAGCATTACTTAGACTTCATTATTCGAAATATTTCGAAAGACCTGTTCCTGACACTTTTACGTTCATTTCTCATTTTATGTAAATATCCTTAAGAATAAATCACGGATTTATCAGTTATTTGTTTCCTATTTTAACAAATTTAATTTATGCATATTTATATTTAAATTATCTTCTATCACTTTTTAGAGTATTAGCATTTCAACGCTAAAGTAGTAATCGTTAAAAGTAATTTTCCTAATAACAAAGAAAAATGCTCAATTTTCTCAACATACAGAGCTGCCAACCTAATCTGGCAAATCTTTAGTACCGCCCCTTTTTCTGCACCACTTAATTTTTAGAGTATTTGCTTTTTTCATTCATCGTAAATATATTTGAAGAGAATTACTCTAAAAATTAAGCGGTGTAGGAAAAGAGGCGGTGCTAACAATTTGCCGGATTTGGTTGGCAGCTCTGAACGTTTATTCAAATACTATCAGATATGATGAATTTAGTTTCTAAAATTATATTCCCTCTATACTACAACTTTTTAAAATCGAGAATCTTTTAGAATAATATTAAGATATAGCAAAAAGGAAGAAGGTTGAGTTGTGGTTGTATTCACAGGGGTCGTACTCTCAGCCCTTTTTCCAGGACACTCACTCTCAAAGATAAGAAATTTCTGTCTTTTTTGCCACGACTAATTTCATGCAAAAAAATCTGTATGGCATTTTTGTAGTAATGAGTCAGGATTATACAGTATAGACTATAGAGATTACTGTATACAAATACTGGTAACAATAGGGGAAGAAATTTCCCGCCTCTGAGAATGTCCTGAAAAAAGGGCGGAGAGTACGACCCCTGTATTCATAATAAGTGCTTTTGTGTCACAGTAGCTGGTAGTTGTATTACAAACCCCAAGCAACTGTTGTGTTCGTTGCAAGGAGATTTTGTTTCAAACTATTTCTACTGTACTGCTTGCCATCTAGTTGCAATTTTCCCAATCTTATTCGTTTAAAAAAAACATGAATCACGAAATCTTCTAATCGGTTGAATTCGAAATTGTTAGACAGCTGGCGTCAAAATTAAAAGTTTATGTGGAAGAGAAGTCTAAGGCTAGAATGCTTCCTCATTGTGAATTTAAAATAGAAATTAAAATTTTATGTTTTTTAGGACTGAGGGCCTATTAGTCTCAGACAGCTATTTTTGCGTTGTCGTTTTCGATAGTTGGACATTTATCTAAATCTAAAATTTATCGAAAATATAATTGAATAATTTGAAAGCGATGTTATAATTGGGAAGAAAAAAAAAAAAAAAAAAAAAAACTAATAGCCCTCCGTCCTAAACTAAATTCTGCTTTTGCCAGAATTTCATCAAAATCTTTTTTTTTTTTTTTTTTTTTTTTAAGAAAAAGAAAAGAAAATTTATACAGTATCGTTACCGATCGTTACAAACGATATCGAAAAAGTTTTTTTAATAATTTTGAATTAGGAAATAAATAGTGCGCGTGCAATAATTTGAAATAAAAATAAATAAAAATACGAATTTAATGATTTGATTTTTATATAAAACACGATCGCGTGCTATCTTAAAAAGTAGATGTAAAATTTAAAGTTTAATTTTCTTGGCAACAATTATAAATTAAAATAAATAATTTAATGAAAGTTTGTTCTTTAGATATACGTCCGTGTAAGATGTCAAAAAATATACGACAAAGTATTATATCTCTTTATTATTATTATTATTTATTTTTTTTTTTTAATATAACTTTTTGAAAAATTCAAATATTCATATTTTTTGTAAATACCATAATTTCATAAATTCGTGAAATGTAGAAGACTTTCAGAAACGTATTTAGTCTGCTATCCGCGTTTGTAATGATCGATAGACGGCGCTTTGTGAACACTGCAGTTGTTAGTAAACATAGCCACGTGTGTGTCCATTAGTGTTCCTTTGTTATTCTACTTAATATTCGTACTATAATTTCTCCGCCATTACATCATGGAAAATTGATTGCTTTTGGAAAAAATATTTCAGTTTATTCAAAGTTCGATCGGAAGTAGATTTTTAACTGAAGTTGAACAAATATTAGTTTCAAATCATCTCATTAATTCTTTACTTCCATTAGCCGAAGCAACTGAAATTTTAAATTTGTCATTTGGAAATAAATGGAAGCTCAATTCTGGATTTCTTGATCCTTTGGAGTTACTCTGTGGCACACAAAAGTATGTGTTATCTTTTTTACCGTATTTATTCATTTTTATTCAATAAATATATGTGAAACTAAATATCGGCCAGCAATGGCGGCTGTATGGAATTCGAATTAAACCATGTTTATTGTAATTTCACCTTAGCCCACCAGAGGGCGAGCATTTCATTACAATCGCGGATATTTTACAAAAAGTGAGATTAAATTTTGAAGTGTTCTGAAATAATGACACAATTTTGTAAAAGAAAATAAAATCTTAATGATTACACGAGACAGGATCATATAGAAAAAGTCATGTATAAAACATTAGATGGCAGTAGTATTCCTGTATGCAATTTGTATTCTAATATACAAAGACAATCGTCACGATACAATTTTTTAAAGTAACCATTATATCTCCATCAGTATATGTCGTAGCCTCATAAAAATTATAGTGATAATTGGAAGAATTCTCATACTCACATTCTACAGCCAAAACTCATTTCAAGCATTACTTTTTACAGGGTGATCCGAAACTTTTTGACTTTCATTTAGCTTTATACTGCACTGGTCCTCTTTTCCTCTTCAGGACAAAACCTTTGCTAAAATATTTAATGTACACATGTTCTTTATATTCCCAAAGTTTCAAAAAAAAATTCCTGCAGAACGTTTCTAAATATTTGACAAAATGTCTAAATTCTAAAGTTACCAAGCACTTATTGGTAGATATTGTAATCAAACAATTCATTCAAATTTCTTCACAAAGCCCTATATTGATTCTTATTTATTCTTATTTTGTCTTAGTTATACATTGAAGGAACACACCTATGGTGTGTGTGCGATAGTTGACAGATATATTTTAAGGTATATCATTTTAAGTTTTTTTTTTTTTACATTTGTCAGATGATTAAACAGAAAATTATTTAAAAATACACTCATTATTTTTATTGGTATTATAATGAAGATTGCCACATTTGCTGAAAAATCGCTGGTTTCTTGGCTAGAAATCCTTATAATGGTGCAGTGGATTATATAGCGTATGGTCCTTTGAATGAAAACATTTTCCACTAAAGAATCTATTTTCGCAAGCTTTCTTCTAACTCAATAAATTCATTTATGTGCTGGCTGAAATGAATTGCAATACGTATTTTCTAGATTTATTCTTACTAATATTTTTAATAGGAACTTACACCAAAACTCTTATACTACAAAATAATATTGGAAATATCAAAGCCTTGAAACATTAGCTATAAACTATATTGTTAGCTGCTTTCTTCTTGTAACTTGGAAGCAGGAAAGAAATTCCTAGCGGCCAGTGCCTTATAATATGACGATATCACTGGTCTAACGTGTTCGTGTTACTGAATCTAGGAATATGATATCTCGAGTGCACACAGGTGTAGAATGTTGTGTTGGTTCATTTGTATTGAATAATTAACAGTAATTTTCATAAGTTTTATTTGATATCCATAATCGACGATTAGTCTTCGAAGTTCTTAGGCAATCGCTACAATTAATATCACTGCCGAGCCTCGTGGCTTCCGACAATAATTTGTAGCAACAATTGCAATTTATATGTCATATAATAAATTAAAAAAAATCTGATGTGGGCATCACATGACTTCCTTATACACCTTTAGAAATATATACATAATATTAAAAAGCAATGTCATTGGACCCGAGACAGTTGACAAAAAATATTTAAAAAATGTATTATCGCCATGTTCTGAGCTTTTCTGATAGTTTCAAATGTCTAGTTAGTCGGGAAGTCAGTGAAAAACCGATTGCAAGATATGTACTGGTAACGATACCGAAGGCAGCAGGGACCCAAAACAGTTGGCTAAAAGTATTTAAAAAATGCATTTTCACCGTGTTCTGAACTATTCTGAAAGTTTCAAATGTCTAGCTAGTCGGGAAGTTAGTTAAATAAATTTTCTGTTGAACCATATAAACGCTGCCGAAGACAGCAGTGGCCCGAAACTATTTGCTAAAAGTATTTAAAAAATGCATTGTCACCGTGTTCTGAGCTTTTCTGGAAGTTTCAAATGTCTAGTTAGTCGGGAAGTTAGTTAAAAATCGATTGCAAGATTTGTACAGGTAACGCTGCCGAAGGCATCAGGGATCCAAAGCAGTCGGATAAAAGCGTTTAAAAAATGCATTTTCACCGTGTTTCTGAACTATTCCGGAAGTTTCAAATCTCTAGCTAGTCAGGAAGTTAGTTAAATAATTTTTCTGTTGAATCATATAAACGCTGCTGAAGGCAGCAGGTATCCGAAACAGTTGGCTAAAAATACTTAAAAAATGCATTGTCAACGTGTTTTGAGCTTTCCTGAAAGTTTCAAATGTCTAGCTAGTTGGGAAGTCAGTTAAAAATCGATTGCAAGATTTGTCCAACCGTTTTTTGATACATTATGGCCAAAACCTTTGTATTTTTGGTCATTATGAACCTAATTTTCCTAAATATCTCCAAAACGGAAAATCATACAAAGTCCAAAAAGGGAGGTGCACAACTAGATGTTATAACAAATCTATGTACCAATTCGCAACTTTCTACGTCCAACCGTTTTTGAGTTATGCGACATACTCACACACACACATACATACAGACGTCACGAAAAATCGTGTAAAGTCGCTTATATCTGTAAAACGAGAGCTCGTGTTAAGACGACACTTGCAGGTGTACAACTAGATATCATGACAGTTACACGTATAATTGGCAACATTCAGCGATCATTCGTTTTCGAGCAATGTGAAATACAAAATTCATTTCGCAAATCGGGATTACTATACTTCCTTATACTTTGTATAAGGAAGTAAAAAAAGAAAAATAGATTTAAAGCTAGGATGTTTTTGTGATATGATTATTTTATGAGTTCAAAATGAGGTTTAAAAAAATTATAATACCTGTTCATATTCATTTGTTTATATTGTCAAGCAGAAATTAAATATTATCTAAAAGTAGCATCGCTTGTGCTCATATAACAATTCTCTATAGTTTTAACATAAGAAATTATTCCTGTGGTAGATATTACCTCTATGGGTGTTATCCAACTGCAGTCGCTAGACTTAGCCCCCCTTTCACTTACTCTCTTGCGAGTTTCTGTTACCACCCATTCGCTCTGAATAGAAAGAACCCAAGAGTTTGTTGGTAGAATTATAGCAACTACCCTACCTGGAAGTTTTTTATTTTCAAGAAAATGGATCTTAATTAAGGAATTAATAAGGAGGTACTTACCTATTATACACATGACAGCGTATACAGTGCGTATCGAAATGATAGGTCCACCCGCATTTTTCAAAATTTCGACTGTTAATTGAGAATAAAAATCACTTTTTTGGTAGAGATAATTAATCAGTAATTGTTATAACTATTTATCAAGAAATTTCTTAAAAATAAGTAATTCCTTTTTATTTTATGCAAATTTTCATTTTCGGACCGTTTCGAAAAAATAGGTCCGCCTTCAGAAATTTTGCACCAATCACGTTTATTTTCAAAAAATTTGCATAAATATCGTTGCTTAGGCTTACTGCGGGATTATGCTGGCTGCTGTGGAGGTATTTAAACAGATTTGAACATCACGTTGTAATCGAAAGAAATGGGTCGTCGTTGCAGTCTTTTGCTGGTTGAGCATGGGAAAATTGATGCATTTAAAATGTGTGGGAAATCGAATAGAGAAATAGGTAAACTTTTAAACAGATCACATAATGTTGTAAACAATTATTTGCCACTTAGAAATGCTTATGGCAGTAAAAAATCATCTGGCCGCCCATCAAAAGTGACACCCCGACAAAGACGGATTATCGTAAAGGAGTTAAAATCTGGCAATTTGAGCTTAGCCACTGTGGCCAGGCAAAAAAAAAACACTCCAATATCAAAATCTACGGTCCATAGAGTGGTAAAGAAGTTCGGCAATATAGTTTACGTGAAGAGGAAAGCGGATCCGAAATTGACTAAAAAGCACAAAGAAAAGAGATTGAAATTCGCACATGAAGTGATGTCATGGAAACAAGATTGGCATCGTGTGATATTCAGTGATGAAAAGAAATTCAACCTGGATGGTCCAGATAGTTAGCAGTACTACTGACACGATCTGCGTAACGATAGACAGATATTCTCGAAGAGGCAAGCTGGTGGTGGTTCCGGTATGGTATGGGCCGGATTCGGAGGTGCAGGAAAAACTGATAGAGCATTTGTAGACAATCGTTTGAATGTTGCAGGCTATCAACAGCTGCTTGAACAATATTTTCTTCCACAAGCAGAGCGCATTGGGGACCCATTCTTCACGTTCCAACAGGACAATGCTACTGTGCACACTGCAAAGTGCACTTTCGAATGGTTTCTGGATAATGTTGTACATGTTATCGATTGGCCACCTTGCAACCCCGACCTGAATCCGGTAGAAAACATGTGGGGTACACTCGCAAGAGCGGTGTATGCAGGCGGAAGGCAGTACAACAGTACTGCAGACTGGAAAAAGGCTATTTCTTCCGAATGGTCAAAAATCGAGAAAAAGTGTTTGTAAAAACTTGTAGAAACCATGCCGAATAGGATTTATGAGCTTATTCTGAAACAAGGTGGAAAAATTTCTTATTAATTCAACATTAATTTGATGCTTGGTTCAGTGGACCTATCTTTTTGAAACAGCTTTTTCATGTAATTTTTGTTTTACTTATTATTCCTATTATTTGTATAATATTCATGTATTATTTTACATTGAATGAAGTAATGTAGTTTATAAAATAGTACTTTGTACACAATGAAACTTTTTTTACCAACATAACTTTCGTTTTTACTGGTGGACCTATCATTTCGACACGCACTGTAATTGCCAAAGATCGCCACATTTACATTAATATAAATATAAATTGTGGCGACTTCTTTTTCGCACCTGGTTCTTTCTTCCTGTAAAAGCATCTTGAGACACATTAAGACACTGATCACGCTTTGTTTACTTTTAAAGATTTTACTTTTATTTACGGCACAAACATAAAATACGTAACGAACACAGAAATTAACATCAAATAAAGTATTTTAAAAACAACATATAGAATGGAACGTTAGTCCATCTTGATTCACATACGCACACCCGTTGCCACACTTTCGTTCCAAACTTTTCAGTTCTTGTTTTGGAGTACTCTCGAAATCAGAGGTGCGGCGTTCACACCTTCCCTCCAGTTTCACTTGAGGGACAATGGCCTTCACAGTGAAACTACTAACAAAAATTTGTGGATAATTTATATAACTGTTCATGAAAGTCTAATTGTCCTTTTAAATTCTTAATTATTGTTTCATCTTTAAATAAATGTTCATGAAAGTCTAATTTTCCTTTTAAATTCTTAATTATTGTCTCATCTTTGACCTAATATGCGATGTTCCATCAAGAGCAATAACATTTATATTTCACTTAAAATTTAAATATTTTCTATGGTATAAAATAAGTAACATTTAAACACATAATAGAAATAAAATATATATATAATATATATATGAATAAATATTTATCCTGACATGGATTTTCTTATGCACTTTAAATAATCTTAATGAATTAATATACTTGAATATAAGAAACAAAATAAACACACACATATATATATATGTAATAACAAATACAATATTAAACTAACTTATGACTTTATTCATGAATGCGTGATAAAGCATCTGCAATAGTATTACTGCTTCCTGGCTTATGAGCAATAGTCACTTGATAGCGAGATAGAGCCAATGCCCATCTTTGTAATCTGGCGTTCTTAGGAACTGTTTCTGTCAAATATTTTAAAGGGTTATGGTCCGTGTGTAAGATAATAGTGACTCCATAAGTCCACATTTCGAATTTACCTAATGCCCATATTACAGCATAAGCTTCCCTTTCAATAGTGCTCCACTTTGATTGAGCAGGGGTCAGTTTTTGGCTTGCGAAAGTTATAGGTTTCAGTTTATTCTGCTCATCTCTCTGCATTAGACAGGCTCCAATTCCGGTCACTGAAGCATCAGTATCGATTTCAAAAGGTTTCGACATATCAGGTGTATACAGAGATGTTATAGAGCACAAACAATTCTTTAACGAATTAAATGCGCTTTCGGCTTTTTCTGACCATGGAAGGTCGTTTGGCACAGTTTTTCGAGTTAAGTCCGTTAAAGGTTTTGCTATATTGGCATACCGAGGCACATAGTCTCTGTAATAGTTAAATAATCCTAGGAGTGACTTCAATGTTTTCTTAGTTTTAGGGGCTTTCAAATCTTTAATAACTGATATCTTGTCCGGATCTGGGCCGTGCTCTCCTGAGCCTACAACATGTCCTAAATATTTTACTTTCGACATCGCAAACGAGCATTTCTTTAAATTTGCCGAAAAATTCAATTTTTTCAGAGTTTCTAAAATGGATTTAATATGATTAAGATGATCTTCCCAGTTTGAAGAAAATATGATAATATCATCAAGAAAACTTTCGGCGTAGTCACTATGAGGTCGTAATACTTGATTTATTATTCTTTGGAATGTTGCTGGTGCTCCAGATAACCCAAATGGCATCACCTTCCACTGATACTGACCCTTTGGAGATACAAAACTGGTTAATTCTCGGCTTTGCTCCGCTAAGGGTATTTCCCAATATCCCTTAAGGATATCTAAAGTTGTCAAGTAACGAGCTCCACCAGCTTTAAATCTAAGATTTTCTGAATTCTGCATAGGAAAAGGTGGAATTTTACTAACTGAGTTCAGCTCTCTGTAGTCCACGCAAAGTCGGACAGTTCCATCTTTCTTTGCTACACATACCAATGGATATGCTATTTCTGCTGAAGAGGGTTCTATCAGATCTTTTTCCAATAATTCCGCTATCTGTTTTTCTATATTAGATCTTAATGTTTCTGGAACTTTATAAAGATGAGGTTGTTTCCTCTCTACTCCAGACTTTAACTGGATAACATGTGGAGGAACTTTGGCTTTCTTTAATTCCCCATCAAATATTGTTAGATATTCTTTAATCAGATTCAACAGCTGTTTATGTTGCTTTGCTGATATCGAATTTGATTTTATACCAGCTTTTAGTTCTTCATCTGTTACTTGCCGTGATTCTACGGGCGCATGTTGTATATCTCCAAACTCTTCATCTGTTTCGTAAATAATTCCTACAGCTCTGACAGGTTGAATATATTTACGCAATTTATTTTGATGAAGATGTTGAACACTTCCATCAGGTAGTTTGACATAAAAAGAATGTGGAGACTTCTTTTCTACTATTTCTCCTGGTCCTTTCCATTTTGAACAAAGACGATTTGTTGAATCAGGGATTAACACTACAACTTCATCCCCAACAGAAAATTCGGTATCTTTTGACCGTAAATTATGATAATGTACATATTTCTGCTGCTGTTCTTGAGCTATGCTATTCGCAAACTGTGCCGCGTCTTCTAAACGTTTCCGGAGTTTCAACAGGTAGTCAGCTACAGATTCTCCAATCCCTTGAGGAAGTACGACTTCATCTTCCCAACTTGATTTGAGGATGGCTAGAGGTCCTACAGGTGGTCGCCCATGAACTAGTAGGAATGGGGCAACACCCGTTGTAGCGTTAGGCACTTCTCTGTATGCCCATAACAAGAATGGCAACTGTTTATCCCAGCCTCGACCTTGTGAATTAATTGCATGATGTAGCATGGATTTCATAGTTCCTATCCATCTTTCAACCAAACCATTCGATTGTGGATAACCTGGAGTGGAAAATTTAGGAACACATCCTAATCGTTTTAAAAACTCTTTTGTCAGCTGTGCGGCAAAATTTCTTCCGTTATCCATTGCAATTACTCGAGGAATTCCAGTTCGTACAAATATTTCTATAAATGCATCACAGGCTGCCTTTGCTGTTAACGACTTCAGAGGTATTGCTTCCGGCCAACGACTATGCTGGTCCATAACGCACAGTACATACTGACGGCCACGTGATGACTTTGGCTCTATTGGGCCTAAAATATCGGCATTAACCACTTGAAATGGGAGTTCTGGTCTTCCAACAGCTTCGATAGGTGTTCTATCGTTTACTTTTCCTTTCCTGCGCATTTGACAATCATGACACGAAGCACATAATTGTTTGACTTCTTTTGGCATTCCTTCCCACCAGAAAGACATTGCAATTCTGTCTCTGGTCTTCTTAGCTGCCAGATGTCCACCAGTAGGAGTTTCATGAGCTAATTTCAAAATGTCCTTTCTTCTGCTTGCCGGTACGACCAATTGAATATATTTCTGTTCGCCTACTTTATCCATATGATATAATAAACCTCTTTCAATCCAGTAACCATTTTTATGTTGCCTAGCTTCTTCGAAGCACCTTTTCAATGTAGGACAGGCTAACTGCTCATCCCTAAACACTTGTGCTTGTGGAACAGGGATATTTTCATTTCTTTCATCCTTACTATCGGTTTCGGTCAATGTCTGTTTAACTACTGAGTTATTAAAGACTTTGGTTTCTGGACGATGCGACTCGCTGTTGTTTAGCTTTGCCTTTCGAATAGTCTCGTGACTTTCTCCCTCCATACAGAACATACACTTTTCATTATCTTCTGTGAGTGGGGTACTAATTGCCTCATCCCCAAGATAATTGTCGTTTGAATTATTCTCAGGTACACTGAACAAGGATTGTTGACCGACTTCATTTATTGTGATTACTTCAACCTCTTCTTCTGAAGAATAGTTTCCGGGAGACCTTCCCTCCACTTTGAACAAGGACGGTTCATTGTTTTCTTCCACTGGGGTGATATTAACCTCAACCCCTGAATTTCCAGGATTTCTTCCTTTCACATGGAACAAGGATTGTTCATCGACTTCTTTCTTCGGGATATTCACTTTATCCCCTAAAGAAATGTTTTCGGGAGACCTTCCCTCCACACTGAACAAGGATTGTTCATTAGCTTCTTTTACTGAAGGGATTCCTGTATCATCTCCCAAATAAGAACGCTTTTGTTCCTTCAACCATTCATATACCCTGGGAGTGATTAAAGCTTCCTCATGCAGCCCTTCTACTACTGCAGCATGCACTTGAACATATGGAATGATTTCTTCATCTGTATGAAGACTTAGCGGAACTGACACAAGTTGTGCTTCCACTGGATTACCTATAGCAGGTCTCAAAAGAATTTTCCCACTTGACTGTAAGCGTTCCTCAGGTACAACTGATTTTCGTAGTACGGTGATTTCTGCACCACTGTCCACGATGCCTTGAAATTTTTGGCCTCCGATTCCTAAATCCACTTTCAGAAGCTCGCCATCTTTCTCGTTGACTGGAAATTCCCACTCGAAACAAGCGCTATTTAGATTAACACTGACCTTATTAAGGCCCTTACTTTCTTGACTCTTTTTGTTTGTTTTCACGTTAGATGTACTTGCTGAATTCAATTTGGGGCAGGATTTTTTCATATGGCCTTCCTTTCCACACAAATAGGAGGAGAATTTCGGACGAATGTCTCTTTGTTCTTGCCGTGGCTTAGTATAAACCCTTTTCTCATCTCTATTGTTATTTCCGAAATTCGCCCCTTTGGATGGAAGATTCCAATTTTCTTTATGAGAAATTTCTTTCGGTTTTTTATTGAAAGTCATTTTGACATTTTCATAATCATCTAATTTACTGGAAATAATATCAGATGACTTAAACAATGACCATTCATCGATGAAATGTTCTTTAATTTCTGGAGGTACTTTCCTTTTAATTCAATCTGTAATAATCAAATCATATAATCCTTCAAATGTGTTAACTTCTAATCCCCGAATCCATTCAGTAAAATAGTTTTTCAACTCGTAAGCAAAATCTCTCCATGTGATATCAGCTTTTTAGTATGCTTAATGAAAAGTTGTCGAAATCTTTCAGGAGTAAGTTTATATCTCTTTAACGATAACTCTTTTACTTTTCCGTAATCATTCGTGATTTCTTCGTCTTCCCGAGCTCTAACTTCCGCGATTTCGTATGGCAGTAGCCCAATGAGATGAGAAACCCAATCATTTCTTTTAATTTCGGCACGTTTTGCCTGCCGCTCAAAAAGAACTAAATACAGGCTAATTTCGCATGTTTTAGGATCAAATGCTTGTAAGATGTTATGTAATTTTACGCGCGTTTTCTCAGAAGTTTCATTTGTAATTCTTTTCTTCTCAAGTTCTATTCTTGCATTTTCCAAACGCATTTTTTACAATTCTATTTCTTCTCTTCTTATGCGTTCCCCCATCTCTTCTTTTCTCTTACGTTCCTCTATTTCTTCCCTTCTTATGCGTTCCTCCATCTCTTCTTTCCTCTTACGTTCCTCTATTTCTTCCCTCCTTATGCGTTCCTCCATCTCTTCTTTCCTCTTCCGTGCTTCAAGTACGTTTGCTAATGTTTCTTTAACAAATTCTTCATCGTAATTCTTTGAAGCCAAAATAGCATCTCTTAACTCATATAACTTTAAATGTTGAGCTCCTTCCACTCCAAGCTCAGTAGCAACTTCTTGCAAATCTTTTTTATTCCCTTTACCCAAAAATGCCATCTTCGGATGGATGAAATCAAATCAAGTTCAAATTTTCCGTGAATAAAATAAATTTTCTTATATTTATAATCACAAATCCTATTGTTTTCCCCCTAAGAACGCCCGATTTGACATCTTAGTTTTTATCTTAAACAACATTTTCCCCCAAATTAAATAAAATAATCATTAAGTCGGAATGCATACATAAAAGGAGAAAAAAAAAATAATATATATCGAAATAACAAATTAAAAAAAAAAAATGTTTACACAATCAACTCTTTCATTAAATAAATCAGAATATACTTTATTACATAACCAGCTTTCAATAAATTAGAAATAATGTTGCTATAGCAACCTTTAATCAAACTTACTTTTAAACAGAAAAAAAAAACAATTTCCGATTCATTCCTCAAAGTAAAAAAAATAAACAAAACCGGACGTTCACAAGAATAATTCACTAGTTTTTTTTTACTGAGATATTTCATTAATATTCCAATAATAATAAAGATAAATCATTATCAACGTCTAACAAATAAACAATCATTCAATAAAACAGAACAAATAAATCAAAACAGAACTTTTTTTTTTTTTTTTCTTTTTTTTTTTCCACAATCTGCTTTAATGAAATCTTATTTATTCTAAATCACGTGATGAATAAAAAGAACACACAGAAATTAATAACAATGATCTTGAATAGCATAAAAATATATTCTTTTCACCATTCTTTTTACTATTTTCCGGCTTTTTAGATACAAATAAACAAATATATTTCTATTTTTCATTTTTCAAACACTAGAATTATTATTATTTCAACATTACGAAATATTCAATTTCCATTTACCATTTCTTTACCTTGTTGGAATACAAAATCGGAACAAAATATCTAAATGCTTAATCCTAATTATTTAACATAAAACTTATACAAAATATGACTCTTGATGGAACATTAAAAAAAAAAACATACCCTTTTTTTTTTTTTCATCACTATCATGAAATAATCCATACATGCACTAGCATTTCACATATCCTTGGCGACTGCGCCAATTGTGGCGCCTTCTTTTTCGCACCTGGTTCTTTTCTTCCTGTAAAAGCATCTTGAGACACATTAAGACACTGATCACGCTTTGTTTACTTTTAAAGATTTTACTTTTACTTACGGCACAAACATAAAATACGTAACGAACACATAAATTAACATCAAATAAAGTATTTTAAAAACAACATATAGAATGGAACGTTAGTCCATCTTGATTCACATACGCACACCCGTTGCCACACTTTCGTACCAAACTTTTCAGTTCTTGTTTTGGAGTACTCTCGAAATCAGAGGTGCGGCGTTCACATATGATGCAGGAAATTTATATATATATATTTTTCGGAGTGTGTGTGTGGGGACGGGGGAGGGGGGGGATCACGTTCGCGGTACTGATTGCTACGAAAACGAGTTATATGCGTTCTCAGATTCATGCACAGCGGGGTAGGGGTTTCCAGAGGTTTTTTTTTGGTTTTCATGTGAACGAAGCGTACATACGTGCGTAATACTGATTGCTGCGAAAACGAATTACATGCGTTCTCAGATTCATGCACAGCGAGGTAGGGGTGTCCAGTGATTTTTTTTTTTTTCATGTGAGCGAAGCGTACATACATGCGCGATACTGATTGCTGCGAAAACGAGTTTCATGCGTTTTTAGATTCATGCATAGCGTGGTAGAGGGTGTCCAGTGATTTTTTTTTTTTGAAGTACCGAAAACAGTTTTCTTTTTGTTACAGATTTCCTTTTCAAAATAGTTATCGTGTTTCAAATTAAAATAAATAATGCTCAGTAATATCTTTACACGTTTTTTTTTTTTTTTTTTAATTCAAAGAATTATTGAAAAGTTGAGTTAAATTTTAATATGTGTAAGACATTTATCATATCTTAAGCAATTAATAATTTTATGTAATGAAGATTATTTAGTTTAAAGAATTCTGTTTAAAAAATTTAGAATTATAAAAAAATTTAAATATATATATATATATATATATATATTATAGTCTGTTCAACTTAAACTGATACCGAAAATAAACAAAACCGCATGATGTTTGGCGACATGCATAATGTCACTGTTACTGTTGGCGCTAGCCAAGGTCACTCATTTTTCCCTTCTTTTGTTAGAATTTCCCCACCTCTTCTTTTGTTACCTTAACGTTTTTCTCTTACTTTAATGGCTCTTTCATTGTTGTATATCATAAACTCAAAGATAAGTGGTGATGGGATAGTTTTATCTTTTACTGAGCTCTTTATTGTTTGGAGGGGGGTTGGCTAAGGGATTAATCTTAACACATTTTTTTCATGAATAACAAAAGTCGCCATTTCCGCGAGAAAGACACAAAAGTGGAATACCTTGGTAACCCGTTTGTTTACTTCTGGTATCACTTTAATTTGAACGGACTATAGTTATTTTTCTTCAGCATTTCATTCATTTGTACAGACCGAAAAAAAAAAAAGCACCCCAATTAATTTCGTTGTAAAACGTCCAATAAGTATGCGGCGTGTGTCAATCGATTAGTATTAAGGTCTAGTTTATAATGATATAGTTCGATTTTGCTTAAGGGGTCGTCTGCATGTTAAAACAGACATCAATTTCATTTTATCAACGGCTAAGGCTCCTATATATACGAGCTGGCACATCCGGCATTTTGTTGCCTTAGGGTTGCCACATGTACCCAGCGCGTTTCTCTGATAAACAAACGATAAAAATATTTTTTTTTTTATCGTCTTACGTTACTTTAGAGTAACTTGTTTTATTATATTTCATAATTTTAGCTAAGTAAACTATGATAAGGAAGTTTGTTTAGCGATAAACTGCTATAATCAGTCAAGAAGTGAATATAAAGTGTTCACAGACCTTCTATTACTATGTATTTGAGTTTTGGCGACATTTTGTAAAAGAAACAGAAACTGTCCTAACAACACATCTTACCCCAGTACATCCATAGGATATCCTCAGAATAAAATGATATCCTGAGAATGTACTGTGAAAAAAATGTGTTTTTAAGAATATTATTGTTGCTTATTGCTTTTATCTTGACCGGATTAGCTTCAGATCAAGATTTCTTAAAATCATTAGGGAAGCGATAAGGACGCCAAGCGGGAATGCTATCCTCTTCGGAGGCAAAAAATGAAGGTGATGCGCCGGCCTATTATTTTATTTAGGGGCTCTATCAACGGCAACCCCTATTTTTGACCTCATATTCACATTTCTGAGATCAAGTCGGTTCGGAAAAATCCCTATTTATATACTTTAAATGATTTCGGCTGTCACAGGTGACTTTTTCTTAATGATCTTCGAACCTTTTTTTCCATTTTTAATAAAATTATGCTGGGAAAATGCAGATTTATTTGCGAAAATGTATTATAATTTAATATTTTGGAAATAGTGGTAAAAAAGGAATGCTATTAATTGTCGCCTGTGGCAGCCCTGCTATTAGATATGATGAGTTTAGTTTTCAAAATTACTCACACTGTACTAAAATCTTTTTTAATTGAAGCTGGTATCGACAGAGTCTGATTAAGGGGGAAGCACACATTATTTATACTTACACCGTTATTTTTTAACAAATACTTTCCTCCTATAATAAACAGAAAATTCTCATTAAAAATTATTTTAAAATAATTCTGGTGTCTAATAACCGTGAGTAAATTGGATCGTTTTACACCGTTCATTTTTTATAAAAAATATTTCCTCGTCAAAGCGTGAAATTTCTATGACATGAAGTAAAAAATAATTGTAAAAATATTCCGGTGAGAGCGGAGATAATGTGTGCTTCCCCTTAATCAGGCTCTGGGTATCGAAAATCTTTTGTTGTAATATTAAGGTATAAGAAAAATGAAAAAGTCCGCCAAGTAGAAGTCATATTGCATAAATTCTGAATCACAGTAGCTGCGAACTCTAAGCCACTGGTGTGTTTGTCTCAAAAAGATTGCATAGCTGCCAATATTTTAATTTATTCCGGGGTACGTTTAGCTCCGTCTTTATTCCTATACCACTTGAAAATTTTCTATATTCAAATTCATATTACAAATGGATATACATTATAATTACACTCTTTTTAATCAAAGCATTTATATCCATAGTACACTGCTCGGCATTGAAAATGCAACACCAAGAAGGAATGATAATAACGAATGAAATTTGTTGGACACATGCATTATAGTAGGAAGAACAATTGATTAAATTTTCAGGAAATTTGGAGTAATATGTACTGAGAAAACAGTACATAAAGCAACGACCTTTGTGAGCAATAACAGCACATATCTGCCTAGGCATTGAATCGAACAGCGGTTGGATGACATGTACGGGTAGAGCACTTCAAGAAGTTTTAACAAAATGCCACAATTCATCGATCGAAGTTACTGGTGAGTGGTGGGGGGCCAGTTGCTTTTCAACAATTAAACAGTCATTTTCATTGGTGCGAGATCAGGAGAACGCGCTGGCTAGAGCAACAGTCGAACACATTCGGCATCAATGAAGGTCCAGACAATTTGGACAACTTGCGGTCGTGCATTGTCCTGCTTAAATGTTGCGCTTCGGAGGCCTTGAACATAGGGCAGAGCTATGGGCCTTAACTCGTCAGAAATGTAATGGCTGGTATTCAGAGTGGCGGGAATGAAAACAAGAGGTGACCGGGACGTGTATGCAATGATACAACATACCTTCAATCCAGGTTTTGACTCAGTATGCGGCTACCAAAATTCTGATTACCCTCAAAACTGCATCACTGATATGGGCGCCATTAATGTGTGATCAACGATGAACCTGGACTCAGGAATGGCGTAAAGTCACTTTTCAGACAAATCACAATCCTGTTTACAGCATCAAGATTGCCTTATCCGTATTTAACGGCGTTATGAATAATGCCCATTGCCAGCTGGGATTCGACATCATCATACTGTCCATCACTTGCAATGATATTATAGGTTCCCATTGGATACACGTCTCGATTACTTCATGTTCGTATTCCTGGCACTCTGAACAGCGACCATTAAATTTCTCATGCGTTAAGGCCCGCCCCTCTGCCCTGTATTCGAGGCCTCCGTAGCGCAAAATTTATGCAAGAATTGTAATTTACGCAAAATTGCGCAAGATAATGCACGACCGCAAGTTGTTTGTATTGTCCGGACCTTCTTTGATACATAATGTGTTCGAATGTTGCTCTGCGTTCTCCTGATCTCGCACCAATGAAAATGAGTGTTAAATCATTGAAAAGCGACTGGCCCCCCACCACTCACCAGTAACTTCGATCGATGAATTGTGACATCGTGTTGAAGTTTCACTAAGTGCTCTACCCGTACATGTCATCCAATCGCTGTTCGATTCAATGCCTAGGCAGATATGCGCTGTTATTGCTCACAGAGGTCGCTGCTTTATGTACTGTTTTCTCAGTACATATTACTCCAAATTTCCTGAAATTTTAATCAATTGTTCTTCCTACTATAATGTATGTGTCCAATAAATTTCATTCCGTTGTTATCATTCCTTCTTGGTGTTGCATTTTCAATGTCGAGCAGTGTATATTGCTTGTACAAATATGAATATTGCGTATATTTTTAAGAACTAAATGACATACAAATTGCAAAGGAAACACCCACTGGAGGAGTTACAGATTTTCAACTGATGTAAATCTACGTCAGCGGTCGCGAAAGTGTTAATAAAATTTAAATGCAGTAAAACGACAAGGATTCTAGTAAAGAAACACTGTTTTAGCTCACTTTTTTTCTTTCTACGTTTTTTAATGAGTGCATAATCCTTGAATCTTTTTACCAATATTTATTAGTAGGCAATTTTTTTTTTTTTTTTTTTTTTTTTTTTTTAAGAATAATATAAACTTGGTAATATTTTAATAATTATCCTATCAGTTTATTTGAAAATAAACTGAAAATAATACGGTTTATCTTTGAATTGCATACAAAGTATCATCATCATCATCGATTTCAGACCAATTTATTGCAGGATAAAGGCCTCTTCTATGTGATTCCAATCTGCCTAGCTCTCCGCAATTTTTCTCGATTGTGCTCTTCCAAACTTCACAATTTCGTCTGTTGAGCAATCATACAGTGGTCTATTCTTTGGTCTTTCTTTGTCTCTCGGTATATACAGAGCATATAAAAGGGATATAATCATACATACAGGGTGATCCTTTACTGTATCGACAAATTCAGGAGGGTGATAGAAGACCTTATATAGGATATAAATCAGTGTTTCAGCACTGTTCTATATCAAACCATTTTCAGTTACTGCCAGGGCACTTGGGTCTCGTGCCCTGAGTACGAAATTTCTAAAGAGTACAAAATTTTGCTAATGGTTAAAAATACCTAGGCTAAATAGCCCAGTTTCTTTTTTTTTTTTTTTTTTCTTTTTTGTATTATGTTCTAACTCGACTATGTTTTATTTATACCAATCTAATTTTTAAATAAAACCTGTCGTTAGCTGACTGGAGTAATTTTATTAAAGTCAAAAACAGAATCAGATTATTCAATATCTACCACTCACTAAATTTTAATTGAGGAGCAAACATTCAAACCGTGTTTTCTACAAAAATAAAATATATGAGTTAGTGATTTTTCTTTAAACTTAACATAAAAGTAGTATGTCTACATATTTTCCTAGTATCTAGTAATACATTTAAATAAACGATAATTAGGTTTTAAGTTTAGTTATTTTTTAATTTATTAGCTTATGTGTTGTCTGAAAAATTGCGTCCGAAGGAGAAAACACGGCTTAAATGCATACTGCCAACATACTAATTAATATTACGTAGTATTGTTAGTCCCGCCTTCTTTTTCACAGCGTTATCTTTTTAGAGTATTTTTCTTCGTATTTAATTGTAATTTCATTTGGAGAATATTACTCTAAATATTTAATAGTAGGAAAAAAAAGGGTGGGATTAACAACACTACGGATTATTAATTAGGATGTTGGCAAGTATGCGAATGTTTGCTCCACAATTGCAACGGTTGACTAATCACTTCGGAGATCCAGATCAATCGTCTATTATTCGTGATTATTGAATAAGAAAGCCGCTAAATTTGGCAACACTGATTCCAATTGCTTTACAATAAACTTTTTAAACGATGAGACTCCGCCCATAACGATTTGAAACTCCCTTTACCAACTCCTCTTAGTAATTCACTTTTGATCATACTTATATGGATTAATTTATATTTTTTTCTTTATAGTCCAAAATTGTATGTTTATCTATATCAGAATATTACAGTATGCATTTGTATTTTGATTTAAACTAGTTGGCATAGGTGGACTCTGCTCAGTTCCCCATCATATGTATGTTCTCATAAATTTCTTGTACAGGACTTAATATACATGTTAAGAGAAATGAATTTGACCAAACGCTTGACACAGTGACAGAACGAAATCCTCGCCTAATAGGCTACCCACCATTCAGTTCGATATCTTATTCTAATCTATTAATTTATTTTATTGGGATCAATTTCGTAGTTTATTTTCCTGCTACTATTTCCAATGCAACTTTCCTAAAAATGCGTATTTTTATAAAATATCGCCCCATTTTGCTATGTTGATAAAATCTTAAATTTCGAATAACTTACGAAATTTTCCTATTAGAATATTTGCAGTCAATCATGTTCATACAAGTATCATAAATGTTATTTTGAAATTGTCTGATATATTTATGATCCTTAAAATGGACGTTTATGCTCGATTTTGCCTTATTCTGCCATTTTAAGTAAATCGTAAATTCCAAATAACTTACGAATTTTTTAAATTGGAAAATTCATACTCTATGGTATTCATGCCAGTATCCTAAATAATATTTCGAAAGTGGTTTGACATCTTTAAGATGAAAATATCCCTCAAAATTTACGTTTGTGTGAAATTTTGTTCTATTCTGCCATGTTAAGAAATTCGTAAATTTCCAATAACTTACGAAATTTTTATACTGAAAAATTTATAGTCATTAATGTTCATACCAGTGTCCTAAATAATATTTCAAAAGTAGTCTGACATCTTTACGATGAAAATATCTCCCAAAATTGACGTTTATGTGAAATTTTGCCCTATACTGCCATGTTAAGAAATTCGTAAATGTCTAATAACTTGCGAAATTTTCAAAGTAGAATATTTATAGTTACTGATGTTCATTCCGGCATCAAAACTGATATTTTAAAACTGGTCTGACATTTTTACAGTAAAAAGTTTCCATTTAATGCACGTTTAAGTGAATTTTTGTCCTATTCTCCCATGTTAAGAAAATCGTAAATTTTGAATAACTTACGAAGTTTTTTAATTCGAATGTTGCAAATGAATAGGGTTTTTGCCAGTGTCGAAAGTAATATTTTAAAACTGATCTGACCTCTCTGCGACAATTTGTTCGTGAGATATCGTGTACACAGACTAACAAACTAACGGACTAACACACTAACCCACTAACAGACTAACACACTAACAGACACCCTACAGACAGACACCATACAAATTTTGTCATTTTCGGATTCCTCACACCTGAAAACGTATAAAAAAGTCAAAAAACCGAGGTCGAAAATTTTCACGATTACCTAAGTTCCCCATACCTATAGTATGATGGGGAACTAAAAAGTAAAATTAAATAATTAATTAAAAGTTCATACAAAATTATTGTAATTAAACCTTATAAAAACAAAACTTTAATAAAAACAAAAAAAGCGGATGAAATCTTCCTTTTTCCATATATATTTTATTCCTGGGCGTGCAGTACTTGTCTGTTGTTCTTTTTAATACAGTCGAACCTTGCTGCGAACACTGTTAGCGTGAATTACTTTTAACATGAACAGTCTCCACAATCCCCGTCAGAATGAAGGTTAGTTGAATTATATGAAGATTAGTAACTGATAGCATGAAATACTAATAACATGAATTTTTTTTTTTTTTTTATCCTTTTTAAGATTCCCGTTAACGAGGTTCGACTGTACTTATTTTGTTTGCATTGCTTTGTAACACCATAGCTGCCAAGTTTTCCCGATTTTCGGCAAGATTTTACACCAGAATTTTTTTATAATGAACCTCGAGATCTTAAATCTCTGAAAATTGTTGTAAGTTTCTATAAAAATATAGTGTTGATCATCCTATCCTTCTTTTAAATTTGTTGAAGTTGGTAACTATGGTAATATTAACAACTTCTATATGGGTATTTTATGCATTTTAAAGGATTAACGCCTGCCATGTATAATTACAATAATTTCTGTTGTAGTAACTTTTTTTTTTTTTTTTTTTGTAAATAAAAATTGCATAGAATATTAGTATGATATAGATAAACGCACAATTATTGTCTGTGTAATATATATATACTCCAAATTAATCATGTACCGTAAAAATCGGCGTATGAGCCGCAGTCAATACCATCAAACTGAGGTAACTTTTAAATCAAAAGTCACCAATAAATTTTAAGAGTGACATTTCATTTATGTAATTGACGACTACTCTTCGAAGTGATTAGACAAACGCTATAATTGAATTTTAGTGGTGGCTATAACAAACAATGGCGTATAACAAACAAGCAGCTGAATTTCTCCTTCACTAGCCAATTCATATGGCTCTTTGAGGTTATGACTATTCGAAAGCTAAAAGAGTAGACCAGTTTTTAGTCAAGTTTATCTGTTGTAGCTAAAGCGGTTTTTGCAGAATTGCTGATTAAATATTTTGGCGTATATTTGATTTTTTCTTTTTTTACTGCTTCATAGTTGCCAACATTTTAATTTTGTCCGGATCATTTTTAGCGCCGCCTTTATTTCGCACCACTTTATTTTTAGAATATTTTTCTTCTTCAATAACCACCATTAATTGTGAGAAGTGATATTTGATACACATATCAGTTAATTAACGAAGTAATTAGGCAAACGTTACAATTAAAAAATATTGGTGGTTATTGGATGAAAAATACGCCAAATCTGACAACACTGTAATATAGCAACAATAAAATAAGAAAAAATTACTCTTAAAAAAAAGTGGTACGGAACAAAGGCGAGGCCGAAAATGCTCCGGAATAAATTAAAATGTTGGCAACTCTGCTGTTTCAGCGCTTGTAACTCGTCATTAAATACAGATATTCTAACACAATTGATGTCGTTTTGTAGATTTTTTTTTCCTCCCCTAAATTTGTGCTTAATTTTTGTGTAGCATGTTTAGAAACTTCAGAAAAGAGAGATTTTGGAAGAATTTTAGTTTTTTCCTTAAAGCAGTTTGAGAAGGGCAGGGTTGATGTACTGATTTATTCTCTGATTACTGATTTGAGCCTATTATACTTTTGAGTTTGTCGTGCAATAAGGAATCACCCTGTAAATATATCATATGAATATTTTGTATTAATAAAATAGATGTGCATAGAGAAAATTAGATATGCCAACATTTTAATTTATTCCGTAACATTGTTAGTTTTAATTTATTTCATTGCATTGTTATTCCTGTCTTCATTATACCACTGTTTTAGAAGATTAATTTTCTTGTTACTTAACCCTAATTATATATCAGAGAAAATACTGTACAAAGAATGTAGTCTGTAAAAAAGGCCAGTACTAACAAAGTGTTGGAATAAATTAACCTATTGACATCGTATTTAAATACATTGCTAGTTGCTGAGAAATCAGATTTCATTTGCAATTGGTTTGAAAGCGTTGTTAGTATCCGCCTATTTTTCACACAATCTTTTCTGCAGAACACAGCTGTCAACATTTTTAATTTATTCCGGAATGTTGTTAGGAAAATTTTTTTTCCCTACAAATCCTACGGCGGGAAAATAAGGCGGGACTAGCAACATTCCGGAATAAATTTTAAAATTTGGTAGCTATGGAAGAATAGTTTTGACCTATGAGAACTTCCGGCTCGTATGTTACTAGCTACAAGTAATCGTTACGATTGATTGGCAATGTTCAGTTTTATTTTCAACCAGAAGCTCAAGGGGAGTACAAACAAGCAGCATCTGGAATTAGCATTTCCAAATGAATACTCAGAAGTCATAGTCTCCGCCTTTTTTTAAGGACACTTTGAAAAATGAGAAATTTATGCTTTTTTTTTCTACCATTATTTTTATGCTATAATTTCTATACTGAATGATTGCAATATATTTCTTTAATAATACAATAAAGAATTCCCTAAGAAAAAAGTGGTGGCGAAAGTGACGAAAATTTCTCATCCATGAATGTGTCCATTCAAAAAAAAAAAAAAAAAAAAAAAAAAAAAGTGGAGACTACGACTCCTGAATACTACAACTTTATTTTTTAACAATACTAACTTTTAAAATATGAATCGATTGTTTTCATTTACACCTGCTCTAGTTTTTGTATGAAGCGATTGATTCAATATAAAATTAATGGTGTTAAAAAAATAAAAATGTAGTATTCATCCGGCAACCCTGTCTGCCGTGTTACCAAATTTAAGAATTTTTTATTCAATAATCAGCTATAATTTTGAACAATGATGTTTGATATACATAATAGCATAGTAGCCAATATCCTAATTGATTTTCCGTAGCATTGTTAGTACCCACCCCTTTTACTACACCACTTTTTTTTAGAGTAATTCTCTCTAAACGTAATTATGATTAAATAAGAAAAGAAGAAAATTCCAAAAGATACTGGTGTGTAAAATAATGGCTCAGAGTTGCCAGATCTGCTAACTTTTTTATTCAACTCTCACCAATAATTCTTATTTGTAACGTTTGACTAATCACTTCGAAGATTGATAATCTATTATGTATATCAAATGTCACTTCTCAAAATTATTGGTGACTATAGAATAAAAAAAAGGCCAGATCTGGTAACACTGTAATGGCTGGTACAAAAAATACCATGGGACCAGAGTTCCCAACTTTTATAATTTATTCACGAGCATTTTTAGCCCCGCCTCTTTTTCATACCAGAAATTTTGAAAAATGATTTTCTTTTTATTTAATCGTTGTCACATATTAAAGAGAAATAATCTACAAAATTTCTGTTGCGGAAAAGAGGCGGGGTTAAAATGCGCGTGAATAAATTATAAAAGTTAGGAACAGTGTATGGGACATTAATTCGGATGTCAGCAACTATATAAGAGACAACCAATCTTCAAAATGATTAGTCAAACGTTACAATTAAAAATTTGTGGTAGAAATTGAATAAAATGTCCCCAAAATTGGCAATACAATATTTGTTTAAAAAAAAAAAAAAAAAAATGGGAAAACTAACTTCGCCCTATAGCAGTGCTTCCAGATTGAGGGAATTTTTATTCTATATCCACCACTAAATTTTATTTGTAACGGTTGGCTAACAACTTTGAAGCTTTCTTTGCCAGATCATTAACCGACTGCTACAATTATAATTTAGTGGTGGATATTGGATAGACAATTCCTTCAATTTGGCAGCACTGCCCTACAGTGCAACGGTTGAGCTCATCATGTGATTTATATGCCATTGTGTAGCTACTAATCTTTTCAACAGATTTAACAGCACAATTTTTTAAACTCTCCAAATGTTGTAACGATTAAAAAAGATACAAATTACTCTAAAAAGGACTGGTGTGAAAAAAAAAGGCGGGTATTAAAAAGTTTACGCTTCATAATGATATGGTTGGCAAGCAGTGGCGGCTCGTGCAAATTTTCACAAATGGGGCCCGACCCACCGTATGGTGTGCAATTTAACATTAATAATATTCATTGTTCAAACATAATAAAATATTTTTTTTTAAATTTTAAATTAAAGACTTTTTCTATTAATTTGATTCGCACTCCTGGATTCAGAAAAATCGCCCCTTTCATTTGGTACCGAATTTCTAACGAGCCACATACTTTTTAAAATGACTGAAAGGAATTAAAATGAAGTGTTGACACCTAAATTTCATACTTTAGTTAACTTAAAAAAATTTAATTGTCGTGTCGAAAAACTGTTTGCACCCCTGGATTCAGAAAAATCGCCCCTTTCATTTGGTACCGAATTTAAAACGATAGGACTGATATTTCTAATTTATTTTCATCTTTTTCCGTTTTTAACCCTGATTCTGCAGAAGGTTTATGACAGAGAAAGTAAGCTAAAAAAAGCGTTTAATAATTAATAATAAAAATTAATCTGACATTGTCCATTGGTCACGTGTGTTAGAAATTCCCAATAAAAAATGTAACTTTTTTGTTACCCCCTTAAATTTCGTACTTTAGCTAATTTAAAAAAATCTATTTGTCCTGTCGAAAAACTGTTTGCACCTCTGGATTTAGAAAAATCGCCCCTCTCGTTTGGTACCGAATTTATTTATTTCATGTGTTACACAAAAGTTGTTGCCACCTAAATTCCATACTTCAGTTATTTTTAAAAAATCTAATTGTGATGTCGAAAAACTGTTTGTACCTCTGTATTAAAAAAAAAAAAAAAAAAAAAAAAAAAAAAATCACCCCTTTCATTTGGTACCGAATTTGTAACAGTAGGAGGTTTGATATTTCTAATTTATTTTTCCCTTTTTCTATTTTTAACCCAGATTCGGCAAAAGGTTTATGACAGAGAATATAAGCTAAAAAAAAAAGTATTTAATAATAAGAACAAACATTATTAAGGACGTATATAAACCGTAAATTTTTTTGGGGAAAAAATTCTTTTGATGGCAAATCTTAAATTTAACAATATGGAAAAAACTGCGTACATTTATATAAAACATTAATGTTTTACGACGTCATTTGCAAAATTTTACAGTTTTCTGATCGATGGAGTATCAAAATTTAAATATCTGGAAGATGGTAGACAGGAATTGCCGAGTTCTATGTCGCTTTCTTCGATATATACGTTTAGAGTTTTCCATAGTTTCCTCAGATACTCGCATAAATACGAGCTAGGTGTCACTTAGAAAGACTCCCTAGGGAAAGTACACCAACCAGACCTATTTTTAATCAACAGCCTCTATTTTCTCTACACTCTACCTGTAATATATTTTAGCTTGCGAGAATTATATCCCTAAGTCATTTAATAATAAATATTTCAAATGTTATATTCATGTTTCTTATCTTAAAAAATAAATAAAATGAACCTTAATGAATTTATAAGAAGTTATATTGAAATTTAGAAAATCATGAATAATGTAATATAAATAAATATTAGAAAACTACCATGTTTCTCACTTTAAGAGCATATTAAGTAATTTAAATAATAAAAAAACTTTTCATATTAAAAAACATCAAAAAATCAAATTAAAAAACTTCTCATATTAAATAATTTAAATTAAAATTCTTAGTTTCTGATTCAATTTAGAGAAAATTATCTCGAAAACATTTATTTAAAATTAAATACCTTTACCCTTACGAGTTTCGAATTTTCGTGCGTAAAATTATAAAAATATGCATTTAGAGAAAATACAGTTTAAATTTTGATATTTCGTTGAAAAATGTCATTTTAAAACTTTTCAATTATGATTATAAAATTCCTACTTTTTGACACAATTTTATGTTGTTTTTATGCATAACGTTTATTGAGAAGTAAAGCTTGGTTCTTAAATAAAAAAACGAAAATAGTTTTTTTTTTCTCTTTTCGAGGATATAATAATAAAATAATAAAGACAGTCTATTGTCAAATACAATCTATATATCAAATTGTATTTTTAAGAAAATTAGTTAAAAAAAAAAAAAAAAAAAAAAGAAAGAAAGAAAAGAAAAGAAACACAATTTTTATGCAGATATTCAACCTATATATCCATGTAAATCCATTAATTATTTATTTAAAAATTTTACATTTTTTTTTTTTTTTTTTTTTTTTGCATAAATGTTTTAGTATACCAATTTGAAGAAAAATATCGCAGTTGTACATTTTCTTTTCATTTTTTTTTTCATTTCAATTCAAAATACTTTAGTTAGAGAAGTCTCAAATTCTTAATTAAAAACTTTTGTCTGAAACGCTAAATATTTTTGACTATCAACCGACAGAATTCGTTTTTAAACACTAGAATTTAAAACTATCATATGTAAGTTTTAAAAAATGCACCGAAAAATCATACAAACAGAAGTAATGCAAAAGTCGCCAAATTTTGTCCAGGAATTGTAAGGTTAACATATTTAGAGGAGATTGTTTTTCCCCCTATAGTTATGTTCCAAAGGGGCAGTCTTCCGGGGCCTTCGGAGAAGTCATCGTTTCTACCTTTTTCCACCGGGCCGGCTCCTAGAATTGGTGACGTCACAAACGAGATCTGGTATAGGGCAGTTCCTTGTTTGTAAACAAACATCTCAACTCTCGGTAGTGGTTGGCAGAAAGCACTCGTTCCCACCATTGACGACTATGGCTGTTTTTGATCATAGAGATATTTAAATCATTTATATTTCGTTCTACTTATGCAGATGTTTCAGAATGTGTTTGAAATAAAAAATACATTTAAAAATTAAGCTCGACGAAGCCCATATAAAAGGATATAATATCATACAGATTCATATTTCTTAGGAAAAAGCGATCGGCCGTTAGGCCAATCAGTGTTCCATCGAAGGCAATTTGTTGGGGAAAAATGGGATGATTAATGTAATCAAATTTTCATAAGGTTTATTCACGACGTGATTTATTTAATAATGTATCCATAATACTTATGGATTCTATTACTTTATAACTAAAACATGAATATTATTCGAATACAGTAGTTGCTGTATAGCATTGCATTTTGCACCTGTAATGTTACCGAGATTTTGTCATACTTAATAATACCTTTCTGTTGTCGAATTATTCTTTTATTAATAAGTTTTCCATTTTTATTATGCATTTAATTTATGAATTTTGTCAATTATTTACCTCAAAATGTTAAAATTTAACAGGAATTTTTTATAATTCTAGAATTAAATCTTTTTTTTTTTTATTATTATTTAGGACTGAATTAGTTAGTCAATTGAATGTTTTGAAATTTATACCTTTTTAAATATGGTGACTGATTAAATTATTAATATAACGATTAGCTTATTTTTTTTTATATATAATTTTACATTTGAGTAATTTCTTCATCAGAAGTTTTAGTTAATTTGTCATGAAACTTGTATTTGAAAGAATTTTTTTAATGTCTTAATTATTCATAGAAAATTGAGCTGAAAAATATTTTTATTTTTAATTGTAATTTTTCCAGTCGAAAGTTAAACCTTATGCATCCTAAATTAAAAATATTTTCTAGCCTTTTTTACAAGAATCTATCAAAATATATGAAAGTCCATAAGAAATATTCTTTTAAAACATATTTTTACTTTCTGCAATATTCATAAAATATTGGATTCGTAAAACCTTTCAACTTCTAGTCTTCAATGGATTGCATATTTAACCCCTTGAACTTAAATGATGAGTCCAGCTTGTCATGAATTTCGTAACACTAATTATGTTCTTATATGTATATATAACAATAAACATTCATATAAATGTGTGAAACAAATACAGTGAAACCTCTCAAGTTGGACGCTTTTTCTCGGAACGGAATGTATCCATTAACATTATGTCTAACCCCTATAAGTTGGACACTTTTTCTTGGAACCGTAGGTGTCCAACTTAGAGAGGTTTTACTGTATTATTCTTAATAATAACAAATTATTTGAGCAACAAAACCTTAAGTTTCTATATGAATCCCACCTATTAAAACTAAGAAAATTAAATTGTCTGCATGAGCAGTGCTGACTGAAAATAAATTGCAGTTCAAGGGGTTAAAGATGTTCTAAACATGATTTGACCATTCAGAAACTGACTGTGTGTGTGTGTGTGTGTGTGTGTGTGTGTGTGTTAGATGTCATGAAGCTCTGTACCTGTGAGGAGAAAAAAAATAAATCCCCCTCCCATACATACACTCTTCTACGTCAATTTACTATCAATTTCACCTCTAATTTGTTGTTTCAAAACATTAATTTACACTATTAAATATTAAGCATTAGCACTGTCGGAAGAAAAAATTAAATTTTCTTGTATTTTTAACTAAAAAAGAAAGCAGTCATTAGTTTTTTTTTTTTTTTTTTCTTTTTTTTTTTAAACGCTGTTAGTGAAATGTGTATTAATGGTTTTTAAAAGATTCGAGGTCAGTGTGTCATCAACATTTTAGACTGTCTTTCAGAAAAATTTAGCATGCTGTGTTTAGTAAAAAAGCTGAGCGAAATCCCTCATGTGATATGCAGGGTTCTCAGCACAAACCTAGTTCAAAAATAGTGGAAATAGTGACCAATTTTCTGAAAAAAGTGACTTTATAGTGACCAAAATAACAACCTTATTTACGTAATACAAGAGTTTGTGTAAAATTTAACTATATTTATCAGTTATTACAGTAATAACACAAATTCATTAAAAAAAAAAGAATATTATTCATTCATCAAATGAACTATGTTTAGAATTGAAATATATTTATAAACAAATATGCATATAGAACATACTTTTCCAAATGCAGGATATTCCAGTAGAATACCGCGAATGGCAATTACATTTATTATTTGATATTTTTTCCTCCTAAATACTATATGAAACCACTTTTTCATGAAAGACAAAATGTTTTACAAAAAGGATCTTAATATATATTTTAGAGAGCAACATTGTTCTATATAATATCAAAAAAGTAAAAAAAAGAAAAGAAAAAAATATGCTTTTTAATAATTATACACAAAAAGTTTAAAACTGCTTTTCAATTTATGCAGAAGAGAAATAAAACATACCGAAGAAATCAGCATTTTTTAACCAAACATTTTTAAGTTTTCCGTAACCTTTTTTTTTTTTTTAAATATAACCAATCATACTATTTTAAAATATACATTAAAATAATAATAAGCAGAAGAAAAGAAAAACAGTTATTCAAACTTTTCTAACATTTTTATTTTACATACAGCAAATTACATAGCAATTATTTTTAATACATATTCATTGAGTTTTTGACTTTTTTGTAACAAAATTTGTTAAAATTGCAGATTTTCTTTTCTGCAATTTTTCCTCAATTGAGGTTGCTTTTTCCCCGTTGCGTTGTGCATTTTCTTCTTCTTTTACAGTTTTCAACCCTTCCAACATGGCTTGAGCAATTCTTATCTCTTGAAGTTTTTTAATGTATCATTGGCTTCTTTCAGCATTTATCACTAACTTTTCCTTTAGCAGCTTCAACTAATTTGGTTTCAAGTTCATCAATGTTTTTTAAATTTTTCTCTATTGATTTCTTCTTATTATTTTCTTCTTCTAGTTTTTTATTTTCTTCTTCTTCATCTTTTTTCATCAGCAGTTCTTTCTTCTTTTTTTCCTCTTCAAGATATAAGCTTATACTTGGAAAAAGCTCCCCTAGCTAAAACTAAAAGTTCTTTGGTTACAGGTACCAGCTCAGGTTTATAATCATAAAACTTTAATGCAGCTAATACATGCAGTTTTGCATTCAAAGTTCTTTCAAGCATTTTTGTGCGATCTTCTGATATTATTCTTCTGGAATCTGAAAACCCTCTTTCAATGTCAGCACTGCCATGCGATACTGCCAAGCAGATTTTGACAACTTCCTGGATAACTGGATATTTTAATTCACCCATTGCATTTTTTATTTCGAATATTTTTTGCCATGCATGATCAATTCTGACATTTGAAGATAAAGGAAGCTCCTCCAATTGGAGAAGATGCCATTCATCAATTAGCATGGTTGTGTTAAGAGAGCCTGGCAAAGATTTGGCAATCTTAAGAATGTTATTGCAGCTTTGCCAATTTCATTGAAATTCAGAAATGTAAAATACTTAAAATTATTGTTTTCTTGGGAGATTTTGTTAACTAAGTATTCTCCAGCTTTTATATAGTGACTTCGAACATTATTTAAAAATTCTTTTTGAAGGTTTTCAGGCATATTCCGTAATTCATTGACGACTGCATCCCCAAACAGTATCTTTACTTAACAGAAGATTGGCTTCATCAAAAGCAGTTTCAAAATCTTCATTTTTAACTGTTTTTTCCACTGAATTTTTCTTGCACACTCTTCTCAAAACTGTGACTAACAATTCCTTTAACCCATCATATAAAACATGAATCAATGGTTCTTCTTTCTGGAATATAGTGCAATACTTTGAGAACAGCTGAGTACTTGATAGAATAAATATTAACTGAGTTTTCATAGTTTTGTCCGATACTAAATTGTGTATTTTCTTATAACAATTCATGTTAAGATATTTTTCATTTTTTTTCGATGGTAAATAATGTAAAAAATATTGAATAATAGCAGGCCATTGTTCTAGAACACGAGATATCGCTCCTTCTAATGTCAGCCATCGTACTGAGGAATGTTTAAAGAATTTGTGTAAGGGAACATCTTTTTCCTTCTGTATGTCTTCATATTCCTCCATTCTTGAAGGCCAACCAAGGAAAAAATAGTACAGACTTAAGATAAGGTCTGAAACATCAGATCCATAAACTTCTAATCCTTTTAAGAACGCATTATTAATAACATGCAAATTGCAAGTTCCCACTTGAAGAAGACCCTTTTATCTTCCTGGCATCGCTTTAACTTCTTCATTTATTAGTCTAAAAACTTTGGCATTCACTGGAGGTCCATCACTACCAATCATAATAAGTTTATTGAGCGACAGTGCTGATCCATCCAAACACTTTAAAATATTAAAGCTCAACTCTTCAGCAGTAGCACCTCCCATGAATACAGAATCTAAATGCATCAAAACAATTTCATTTCTTTCTTTAGACCAGTATTTTATAGCAATCTGCAATTCTTTTTTGCTCTTGTTATTAGTTGTTTCATCAAATAGCACAGAATAATATGATGTGTAGGCATCTTCCAACATTTTGTTCTTAAAATATGGACCCAACGCTTCTGTAACAAGATAAGAAAATTTACTTGCACTTAAACTAAAATCATCCAGTAAAGGCTCTGAGAACATAGAGGGAAAAAAATTATCAATCAATTTTAAACTTTGGGGGAAAAAAAGAAGGATTTTAAATGAATTTAACTGAAAAAAGTGGAAAAAGTGACCAAGTGACAAAAAAAGTGACTTTTAAGTGACCAAATGAAAAAAAGTGACTTTTTAGTGAAAAAAGTGACCGCTTAGACCCCTGGATATGGCCATAAGGGAGAAGATGCTGGGTTCGATCCTAAGTCACATTCATCTTAGCTGTTTGGAGTTTTACAGGGTTTTCCCTGAAACTTGCATAAACATGGCCTAGAAACCTTGCATAGTCAATCAGTCCCAACCTACACAACACGATCCAGTTTTGCCCTTTACCATTATTGGATATTATACTGATTGTTCATGTCAATTTAAACTTCACAATTTTCTGAATTACTCGCATTTGTACACAAGATTTCATTAAAGAAAATCCTTAAAAGATCACCCCCCCCACCCCACATACACACATATAGATATAATGGAGGGTGTTGTGTTGTTTAACATAAATTGACTATGAGAGGACCCTAAGCATGGATGGTGGCCTTTCCGTGAGTCTCTTTATAAAGAGTCCTAGCTCACATTCATGTAAGTTTCAGAAAAATCTCTGAACTCCCAGTCTGATAAGCTAGTCCTGAGTTCGAACCCCACATTTAATAGATTCAAAATTATTAACTACAATAGATCAAATTATGAATCACTCAAGTTATAATTGATCATGAATGAAAAACAAAAACAATCTGAAAGCTGTATTCCTCCTATAAGATTAATTTTTGGCTCTCTGTAAAATGTAAGTTAGAGTAAAAATCATTGAAAAATTCACAACTTGCAACAACATAAGCATGATTGTTTATTTATTCATTTTTTTTTTTTTTTTTTTTTTTAATCTTATAAACAGCTTCTTAATAATAAGCTAATCTTTTAAAAGCTTATTTTCTTTATTAATAAGCCTAATAAAACAAGTGCCCGAAAAGTAACACTGTAAACTGTTATCATTGCTAAAACACTTTATTGAAATAAAGAAATAAAAATTTATTTTTTATTTGGAAGAATGAATAAAAAATGGGAAAGAAAAAAATCACAAACTTCGCCAAGAGAGTCTCATACTAAAGTTGTGCCCTATTTTCAGCAAATGAAAGTCATGGTTAAGTACCGTCATATACAGCTGTTAAGAAAATATAAATGACATTCAACTATTTGAGGTTCATTATGTTGATTAGAAACACGGTTACTTTAAAACAAGGAATATAAAAAGAAAAAATTTTAAGTCAATTCCTACATACAAACACTATCGAAAAAGTTTTTTTTTTTTTTTAAATTTTGAATTAGGAAATAAAAAGCGCGTGTGAAAAATGAAATAAAAATAATTATAAGATTAAAAAAAAAAAAAAACTTTTTATATACCATGTTTTAAATTTTCTGATGAATCATAGAGCTCTTATCAATATGCATAAAATTTTTAAAGTGATAATGACGTCAATTTTTGTGATATGCATAATTTAACTTTTTATAATTTTTTAATGTTCACGTTTAATTAAATGTATTTATTTAAATCAAATTGGAGTGTAAAGGTTGATATTTTTATTTATTACCAACTATGCGAAAAATACCAGAGCCGGGAATCGAACCCAGGCACCTCCGCTTAACGCACGGATGCTCTACCGCTGAGCTACCCTGGCTGACAACCAGCTAGGTACTTCTCGCATAATATGCGTTGGCAAAGTTACCGAGTCTGCAAACGCAGATATATCAGGTGAGACAATAATAATCGTAGCACAACTCCATAGACCACGAAATTTTTAACTTAGAAATTTGCAGACTCGGTGACTTTGCCAACGCATATTATGCGAGAAGTACCTAGCTGGTTGTCAGCCAGGGTAGCTCAGCGGTAGAGCATCCGTGGGTTAAGCGGAGGTGCCTGGGTTTGATTCCTGGCTCTGGTATTTTTCGCATAGTTGGTAATAAATAAAAATATCAACCTTTACACTCCAATTTGATTTAAATAAATATTCATGGTTGATGAATTCATGAATAAAAATTTCTAAATTAAATGTATTTATTTGTATGTCGAAAAAAAATTAACTCGTAATTTTTTTTTTTTTTTTTTTTTTTTTTTTTTTTTTTGGCAACAATTAAATTATAGCTGATATTTTAATGGTTATTGAAACGCTATTAGGATGTTATTATCTTCATATTTTAATTAATTGTAAGAAAACTAATCAAAAATTCGAAAATCGGACTTCGAAGTATTGTGTTGTCACCGTGTTCTGAGCAATCCTGAAAGTTTCAAATTTCTAGCTAGTCGGGAAGTTAGTTAAAAATTGATTGCAAGATTTGTACAACATATAGGGAAAGTGTGAACTAATAATAGGAATTGAATAGACTAAAAATGCATTGACATTAAGGAACAGCTTTAGTATAGGACCACTTAACGAAATTTGAAAACTGGCTCCTAAGTTGCTCGGGCGATTTTTGAAAAGTTTTTTTTTTTTATTATTCAATTGCAATAGCCATTTTAATTCATCACCAAACTGGCAAAAGATAATAAAAGTCGCCAAGGGGATTGTTTAATAAAATTGTGCCTACTTTAGTTTGTGGATGTAAAATCGAGGGGAAAACCTATAAGACAATTCGATCAATTTAAATGAATATTTTAAAAATAAATAAGTTAAATAATATTTTAAAGCTATTATGACATTAGTTTTATCAGATATTTTTGTGTGAACAGGTTTAAATTTAATGTTCATGTGTAAGGAAGTTTTTTTTTTTTTTCTTTTTTAATTTTGAAGTGAAAATGGGGTTTTTATTTAATATCTTGCAAACTAATTATCCTATTGATTTAAAAGTTGCAGCGCTAGATAGATTTTTGTCTGGTTAATAAATGTACAAATTTTTGTAGAGATCAGTGAACTGTTTACTTTGTATAACGAAATAGAATCTAATATAACACATCCTGCAATTTATCAAAATAAAATCACCGTCCAGAAATTTTTTTTGGAGTGGTTTTACCTAGAAGCTTTTTGCTTAATAGTTTGATTTATTAATAAAGATCTGTCTTCCAGAAGGCTTAAAAATGAAATTTTTATACCTACTCAGTATTCACCGACACCGAGCACATACTGAGTTCTTGGTGCAGCACTTGTAAAGTGTAAAATTTTAAAGGATTGTCTTTTGAAGTGTGTTAATTTTTTCATAAATGAAAAACTTTGTAATGAAACACAAATTATGAAATAAAAAATACTCCAACTGCTTTAGATAAAAATAATAGTACAACATTTCATCAGGCAAAAAAGGAGACATAAGTGGCATTTTCATGCACTCATGCATAACTTTTTTTGCCTGATGAAGGGTTAAGGCTATTATGTTTACCTAACAAGGAAACATTCAAAAGGTGTCGTCTTTAAAAAATATTGAAAAAAATATCGGCTGAAATGAATTACAGCGACCACAAAAAATTATCAAAATTAAGCCTATTTGGCAATTTAGTGCTGTTAGGCGTTCAGTTTGCTAGCACCGAGATTGCCATGTACGAACAGAACCGTGTTTTGTTTCTTCGCTGAGTATTCAAAATCAATCGCCAAATATACTTAATTTTGATAAATTTTTGTGAATTCATTTCAGCCGATAATGTTTTCCCTTTCTGGTGTTTTAGGAAAAGTAGAATCACATACATTTTTTTCAATGTTTTTTGAAGACGACACCTTTTGAATGTTTCCTTGTAAGATGATTTTTTTTTTCACTTTTTTGTATCGTCTGACAAAGTTTATTTATTAAATTTGAACAACAGATTTTTAGCACATTGAACAGTTAAAATATGTAATAAGACTTGATATTAAACAGAATATAACATTGAAAATGCCAACGTATTTAGTGCAGTATGCTATATGGTACGAAAACTGCAGTTTGCTCTTAATATTTTTTACATTGGCATTTTTAATGTTGTGTAAATATTTATACATTGAACTGTTATTTAAATTTATAATTAAAATTAACATAAATCGAGAAACTGACACAAAGTCCTTTTTTTTCACTACTGTTTGGATACAGTTTATTACCATCTAATTACAAGTACAGTTATATTCAAATAGTAGTAGAGAAAACAAAAAGTTCTCTTTTACTTTGGTGTGTCTCTGGAATATAGTCATCACAATTGAGCTCTGCGAGTCATAACAAAACTATCTTTTGATCAGGGATGTGATAAAAAAGACGAAGATTAAACTGTATTACTATATGCCAAGACAAGACATTGAAATTAAATGCATAACAAAATTTATTGTATTAGAGAAGAAATATATTTTATAATCTTCAATTTGTAAAAAAGAAATGATTTTATGATTTAGTATTCAATTAAATTTTATCTGATTAGCTGATTGAACAAATTCACACACAAAAGACAAAAAGTTAATAAAATAACATTTTTACGATAATTAATATTCAATAGAAGTAATTTAAAGCAACAACATAAAATCAAGTAAAAATCCATTTCAGTAAAAAAAAAAAAAAAAAAAAATCAATTTAAACTTAAGTGAAAAAGAAAATATAAAATTACCTGTATATAGCGTTTCTTAGATGTGATCGATGTCCACTAAATTATTGCCAGGGAGAAGTGCCTCAATCGTGCAGCTTTTTAATATACACCGCACAATTTAGACACTCACCAGGCTTTTGACTTTAGTTACAGTGACCCATGGTCGTTGACCTCTGCAGAAGGGGTGCCTTAGAGGGTGGTCATTCATATTTCTGTAGGAGGGCTGCCTCAGTGTGGACTTTCAGAGTTCATGGTTGAATTGAGGAGAGAGAAACTTCAACTTTTCTTTCGCTCTTTTGAAAGTGACTTATTTGAAAGTGAGGAGAGAAACCAATGAATGTTAAAGAATTAAGTACTTGAAATATGAGTAAAAATAAATAAAAAAGCAGGAGGAAATTAAAATATGTATACATATATATAGAAAAGTGACTTATTTGAAAATATAGACTACTATAGAGCCATAAAGCTAGCCACTCTAAGGATTGCTTCACCTTTATAAGTAATATTTTGGATTGAACTACAAAAAAATATTAAATAGCTTTATCTTATCCTCCCCCTCCACACACATACCAAAAAAAAATAAGATAAACATATATTAAAGATATTTATTATACAGTATTTTCTTTCAACTATCAGTTATACAAGAAAATATATCACGTATAATAATTAAATATAAAAAATAAAGTGTTTTTAAATTATCATAAGACGCTTTAAATGACTATTTTAGCAATGGGAAATTCTTCCATAGTTTTGTTTATGATAACAGTAAAGAAAATTTATAGTTTCTCTAAATTATAATAATGATTTATTATTTTATACAAAAGATATGTGTCATTTCATTTACAAGAACTATTTTGAAAAATTAATTATTTTAGCAATAGCAAATCACAGTAATGTTTAGTTTATCTATGGTAAATGATAGTTAAAAAAAAAAAAAAAAAAAAAAAAAAATCTAACTGCACTAAAATAATTTATTTTATTTTATTTTTTTATTTTTTTAAGTAATTTAGTATAACCACATGAAAGATAATTTATGAATATTTTTACAAGATTTATTTTAAATGAATCTATATAAATATTTTAACAAAGGAAACTTTAGTTAATGTTTTAGTTTATCTATGGCAGAGTGGAAATAAAAAGATAAAAATTACAATTGAACCAAATAGTGATTATTTTTACTTAAATATTTATGCAACATATTTTTCTCACATGAAACACAATATCAAAATGCTTTTTATAAGTTTTACAAATGCAAATTAATCAGTACTTATTTTAGTGAAAGAAAATTAAATTGATTAATTTTACTTTTCTATGGTAACATACACTGATGGTGCTAATATATTTACTTAAATTTTAATGTAACTTTTAACTCTCTTCTGCATTAGTTTATAAGCAATCAATTTTTAAAAAGTGTCACAAATTTCAGCAGTGTCATCGATTTTATATTTCATTATTTAATCTGTTTATTACTTTCATTTCATATTTTTATTTCCATTTCGCTGTTTTCATATAACGTTCATTAAGAGTTATCTGCTAAATTTGGATATTTCCCCCTTTTTCATTTTTAATAAAAAGACATGAATATGTTTTTCTTTAATTATAACTTAAATAAAGTTCAAAATTTCGAGTACATGAAGCAACAATAAATTAACACATAAGCATGGTTAATATGGTTTTTTTTTAAACCCAGAACAGTATAAAAATTATGCAGAGATAGAGAAACCAAACCAAGTTTTTGTCAAACATATGTACGTACACCATTAAAAGTAAAAATTAATAATTATGTAAACTGTAAGAACTGCTGAAATTTTTAACACTGCTCTGTTTCTAAATACTATATTACTCAACTTTTATTTTAAATAACGAAATCAACTTAAATAAAACTTCATATGAAATAAACACAACACAACAAATGATTATTAAGCCTTGCGTGATATAGTCAACAAGTCACACAAGAAATTAAAAATAGATGCAAAAATGTAGTACGTAAGTAAAAAGTTCTTACCAATCTAAAGATGTTATCCACACTTTTAAGGTACAACAGTGTAATTTCTGTCTCTAATGGCGTTGATCCATATATTTTTTATCGTTGCATGCTTTGAAATTATTTCAACATCTGTGTCTAGCATGTTCGTTTGTACAGCAATTTGTCACCATATTTACTATAAAAAATGAATTGATAGGAAAAAATAACGAAGAAATATTATTAATTTTTTTGAAATAAGGCGAATGATTTAAAAAACCACAAATATAGCAAAAATAATAGCATATGATAAAACTAGGATCGTCAATTGAAAACAATGGTGGGCGCGGGAAAGTCGAGCTCTTTTGCCATCCACCAGGGTGCCCTTTAATTATTGACGTCACGAGGAAATGCTCTATTAGGAAAGCATCTGATCTGTACGATGCAGTACCAACGCAAAAACCGTTAAATAATAATTCATTAATTTCGTTTTCCCATCGAATTATGAAATTAAACTTTATCTACATGACAATAAAAAATTATAAGCAAAATACTACCTATAAATAAGACTAATTTCAATTATTCTTCAAAAAATATTTTTGTATTAAATGTTAATATGCAGTATATAGATGTTTTTTGAAACTAAAATTCCTGAATAAAAGACTAGAACTAAAATAACAGAAAAAACTTGAAATTTCTAAGTTCTTTTTAAAGAATCAGTGATTATTTCTTTGAAGGGTAAAAAAAATTTTAATAACATATTTGTTTCTATGTCAAGTAACTATCAAATAACTGAAACGTTAAACATATTAAGTATTTATAATTATGCAAAGAAATTCAAGAAAATGAAAATACATATGCACGTTTTAATCTTAAACAGTTTTTATTAAAATGAGAAAATGTTATAATTTTTCTACAAAAGTAAAAAAAAAAAAAAAATGGTTTGAAAAATTTAACATTATTTATTAACATTTTATTTTTTATGGAAATATTAATGAATCTGATTAGAATGCTCAACATTGTTATTAACGTTTCTAAAAATCACAAAGTTGTAAAAATATTTCAAGTAACAGATAAAAATTGAAAATCGTTGGTTCATTTCTTGCAGTGTTTGACAGAAATAAATTATTTACTTACAATTCTTATTTATTTATCTAAAAAAGTTTTCAGTTATTTATGTCAATTTAAAGGCAACGAAAAAAAAATAATCATAGAAACTTCAAGAAATATTTTATTTTTTGGAGGGAAAGAACTACAATAAATAAAATAACAATAATTTCAAACACATATAATTAAATTAGCTAATTAGACCATATCAATATTTTTAAAAATTATTTTTGATTAATTAAAATACAAAATATAACTGAAATACTATGAAACAATGAACAAAAAATTAAACACAAGGGAAGAAGGGAGAAACGGCGACTTCTTCGAAGGCCCCGAGTCTTCCCGTGCCTTACCAACGATAAATTATGGCGTGCTAATACTGATAAAGGAGTTCGTCGCAAAATCTGTTAACCCGCTATTCTAATAGAATACATACTGTACAAATGTGTACGCTAAGTTGGGCCATTACGAAGCGGCCTTACGCTCTGTAGATAAGGTAGTGGCAGTCGGTTCAAGGCTGTCTTTTTTGCCAGCCATGGGTGGGTGAGTCATTAAGTGATTTATGACACCTGAAAAGAACATATTGGCAAATAAACGATAATGAGAAGCAGATGAAGAAAAAATTAGATATAGGATGTTATTTTTATATATATTTTTGAACAGTTAGATTGAATAAGAAAAGGAATGAAATAATGTATATATATTGTATATATATATATATTTAATCGAAAAAAAAAAAAAAAAAGTGGGGCCGTGCCCCGCTGACTCTTAATGGCAAGTCGCCACTGTTTGCAAATTTGCTATACCATAACAACTTCATTTCATGCGATTGCAGTTTGGCAATCGATGAGAATATGTTAAAATTGGCAGCTCTGAAAAACAAATATTTTTTTAAAACTCTTTTATGAAAGCGCTGTTAATAAACAAACACTTTACCAGGGCCCGATTAAGCTTTGAAGCTAGGGGAAGCTCAGCACCATTTCGGGGCCCCCTTTCATTTCAGAAAATCTTGTTTTCCTGTTACATATTGTAATATAAAAATGCTATAGACCAAAAAATAGTGTGTGTTTATTATTTTTAATTTATTTTTTTCATACATCTGGGTGGTTTCTACACAGAACATTAAAATCATACAACTTTTTAATTAAGAACATTCATGTTTTTGAGGTTAAATAATAGATTTTCCCCGAAATAGTGAGTGTTTTGTCTTGTTTTAGGTAACCTTTCTCAGAAAAAATTCAATCTCAGTGTGAAAATATGAAACAAAAAATTCAAGACCATGATTTTAATTCTTATGGGGCCCCTCTCTTAAATTTTAGAGGGGAAGCTTGTGCTTCCTGAGCCTTTTGGATAATCAGGTCCTGCACTTTACAGTTTTATACGCTATTTATTTACAGAATACGTAAAATTGTCATCTTAAATAAAATTAAATATTGTATTCATAAATGGAGAGAAAAGACACTGACAAAATGTGATATGTAATTATAGATTTTTCTCAATAGATAGGGCTTTCACTGAATATATTTGAACATGAAGCGAGGGAAAAAATAAAGTAATAGAAATTTTTTGTTAACACTGTAAATCTTATTTACTGAAATTTTATTTTTCCGACTGAGTGAAAATAATGCCTGGACCGGGACTCGAACCCCGGATCTTTGACTTACAAGGTCAAGGCTCTACCAATTGAGCTATCCAGGCCGACAACCGGTCAGCATTACTCACTCAGACAACCTTTAGGCAGAAACATCTCTGGTCTATCATGTAGATAGCTCAACAGAAAATAAGCCGCAGGAAATGGAAAACACCATTAGATAATGGGAGAAAGAAATACAATTTTTATTAAAATCACACAATCAACTATTGTGTGATCATTTTCTATCATTGATTGTGTGATTTTAATAAAAATTGTATTTCTTTCTCCCATTATCTAATGGTGTTTTCCATTTCCTGCGGCTGTTGATTGTGTGATTTTAATAAAAATTGTATTTCTTTCTTCCATTATCTAATGGTGTTTTCCATTTCCTACGGCTTATTTTCTGTTGAGCTATCTACATGATAGACCAGAGATGTTTCTGCCTATAGGTTGTCTGAGTGAGTAATGCTGACCGGGGTGTCGGCCTGGATAGCTCAATTGGTAGAGCCTTGACCTTGTAAGTCAAAGATCCGGGGTTCGAGTCCCGGTCCAGGCATTATTTTCACTCAGTCGGAAAAATAAAATATCAATAAATGATTTTCTTCCACAGTTGATTGTGTGATTTTATTAAAAATTGTATTTCTTTCTCCCATTGTTTAATGGTGTTTTCCTTTACCTGTGGCTTAATTCTGTCGAGCTATCTAAATGATAGACCAGACGTTTTCTGCCTAAAGGTTGTCTGAGTGAGTAATGCTGACCGGTTGTCGGCCTGGATAGCTCAATTGGTAGAGCCTTGACCTTGTAAGTCAAAGATCCGGGGTTCGAGTCCCGGTCCAGGCATTATTTTCACTCAGTCGGAAAAATAAAATTTCAGTAAATAAGATATTCTTCCACAGTTGATTGTGTGATTTTAATAAAAACTGTAAATCTTATCTGGCTTGCCCTGCAAGAATTATCAAATGTACGTCATAATCAGGGCTCGTGAAATACACTCGCCTGGTTGCTATTGGCGACCAATATATTTTAACTGGAGACTCTCTTTCAAACTTTTCAGCTAACTTACCTTTTTTCTTTTTATTTATAATGTGGTTAAAAACTGGCTCCAGAATCGTGCTCTGATTTCACTCTAGATGTATAGACTAGACTTAACTGGCTTTTTTTTAATTCCAGCTTCTTTCACTACGTTTTGAGATTCTGTGTTGAATCGACACATTATTACGGAATTTACACCAGTTTTCTCCCTACCTGTTTTACAACTCGGTGTTGAATCAATGCACCGTTTTAGAAAATTAGTTTACACCATTCCTATTTGCTCATGCTTTGCGACCCGACGCTGAAACGTTGTGCCGGTGTAATTATATATGAATGCCGATGGTGTATCGGTTTAGAGAAAATAATAAAACCGGTTTTATGTTAAATTTTAACTGATGTTTCCTGATGTATCATCCAAAATAGTATATATATATAGAGAGAGATACATATATATATTTGCATAGAATTTTAATTTCAATATTTAAGAAAATTTCAAAATAGAAAAAAAGATGGCGAAGTGAATCCTTTTTACTGGCTATCAGAAATTTCTGTTGGCGACCAGTCTTTATCGAAATTTCTAGAGCTCTGTTCAGAAACAAATCTGAATTGTACGTCAGATGAATACAAAAGGAAAAGGTATGCCACCTACCAATGAATAGAAGAGATAGATAGAGGGAGAGTGAGTAATAACTTTAAAAGGAAGGTAATGAATGATCCATTATCGAAAAGTTATTTAAGACAACATAAGTAACAGTATTTAATTTTTACAGAAATGTTATATTTTTTGTTGACGTTATGTAAAACGGGAACAAAATACTTTCATTCATATAATTATCCAAAAATTAAAAAAAAAATGTTTAATAAAAAATAATAACATATAACCTATACAAATAAAGAGAAGTGTCTGTCAGGACGTAAGTGCGATGCTCTAGAGCACAGGCCACTGATATCAGAGCAACAAAAACTTGGAAAGGGATAGCTAGAACCCTGCAGGGGTGAGCTTCATTGATATTTTTTCGAATTTGAATATGTTTAATTGTTATTTTCAATTTTATACATAGACTTTTCTTCCCACCACGTTTTGGAACTCCCCTTACCAACTCCCATTAGAAATTCACTTTTGACCATATTCATATGCTTCAATTTATATTTTATGTATTACATAGACAATTATTGTATGTTTATTTGTATCCTAATATTAACATAGCTGCCAACATTTTAATTTATTTCCGAATATTTCTAGCCCCGCCTTTATTTCTTACCACTTTTTTTTCATGAGTAATTTTTTTGTTTATTTTAAGACAATTATAAGTTGAAGAAAATTTATATATAAATATAGTGATGCGAAATAAAAGAGGAGATAAAAATACTCCGTAATAAATTAAATGTTGGCAGCTGTGCATTATGATATACATTCATTTGTATTTTGATTAAAAAATAAAAAAATAAAAAAATAAATAAATAAATGACATAGCACGATTGCCAAACGCGCCATTTTTAGTTTTTTTCGTACCACTATTTCAAAAAAATAATGTTTACAAAATATTTACACAGGTAAACCTGTCGTAAGCCTGCATAAATCTATTTTAAATTTTATAATATGGCAAAGAATAAATAAATAATAAAAAAAAAAGGGTCGCCGATGGCAGTTTTATATCATACTAGCCAACCATCTCATCATGAAGCGTAAAATTTTAGTACCCTCTTTTTTTTTTTTTTCACACCAGTTATTTTTTAGAGTAATTTTTATCTTATTTAATCGTTACAACATTTGGAGAGAATTACTCTAAAAATAAAGTGGTGTGAAAAAAGGGGCGTTTTTTCAAGAGGCGTTAACAATTTCACGCTTATTAATGAGATGATTAGCAAGCATATTGTATAGCTGCAAACATAATCCAGAGTATTGTTAGTAAGAACCCGGCCACTTTTTTTTTTACACCCCTTAATTTTTAAGTAATTCTCTTCAAATGCATTTCAGAAGAAACTAGAAGAAAAGTGCTCTAAGAAAAGACTGGTGTCAAAAATAACGCGGTCACTAACAATAGTCCGGTTTATTAATTAGGATGTTGGCAGCTGTGTAATAAGAAACGATTGTAATTAAAAATGGAAGGAACTTTCCTTTTTCTTGTAAAGCAGTCGCAAATAATACGTTGTGTTTACAACGCAATAGTAACAAGAAATGCATGAAAAGGAAAAATGTAAATAAATAAATAAAAGACAGGGAGATTCTCAATGTCCATGACTCACGTCAAGGTTTGTATTCCCTAACCTTTTTTCAGGACACTTTTAAGGATAAGAAATTTCCACAATTTTTTATACCACTATTTTCATACAGAAGTCTATCAAATTTTTGTAATAATGTGTCTTTATTAACACTTTCGCGACCGTTGACGTAGATTCACGTCAATTGAAAATCGCTAACTCCACCTGTGGGAGTTTCTTTCGCTATTTGAGTGTTATTTATTTCTTAAAATTATACCCAATATTGATATTTGTACTACGGATATATATGCTTTGATTAGAAAGAGTATACCTATAACGTATATCCATTTGTAGTATAAATGTGAATACGTAAAATTTTGTTCTGAAATATTGTAACTGGGAAGAATAACGCCCACAGGCGGATCTTACTGTGAAAAAGACAAAAACATGCGGTCGCGAAAGTGTTAAATAGGATAGAGGTTATTGCATAAAAATAATGGTGGCAAAAGGGTTGGAAACTTCTCATCACTGAAACAGTGTTGCTAAATTTTGTGACTTTTCTATTCAGTTTTCACCAATAATTTTAAAAAGTGATAGTAATTTTAAAAAGTCTATTATGTATATATAATAGACGATAAAACTTCAAAGTCATTTGCCAAACTTTATATTTAAATTTTAATGTTGGATATTGAATAAAAAAATCGCAAAATCTCTCAATATAGCACTGAAAGCATCCTGAAAAAACGACGCGACGGAGACCACATCTGATTTAAATACATAAGTATATGGAAACTTGAATACGTTAACTTCTAAAATTGTTTTGCAATATTTTATGCGATCTGAAGAATAAACTCTCTTCATTTTTAATTAACACTTTCGCGACCGCTGACGTAGATTTACGTCATTTGAAAATCTATAACTCCACCAGTGGGCGTTTCTTTTGCAATTTGCATGTTATTTATTTCTTAAAAATATATCCAATATTCATATTTGTATAATCAATATACTGTGGATACAAATTCTTTGATTAGAAAGAGTATAATTATAATTTATATCCATTTGTAATATACATAAATGTGAATACAGAATATTTTGTTCTCAAATATTGTAACTTGGGAAAATAACACCCATAGGGCATAGGCGGATCTTACTGTCAAAAAGATAAAAGCATACGATCGCAAAAGTGTTAATATTCCGTAGTATTGTTAGTCCCGCTTTCTTTTCCACACCAGCATATTTTTAGATTATTCTTCTTATTATTAAATCGCGATTGCATTTGGAGAATATTACTCTTAAAATTTACTGGTGTGAAGGAAAGGGCTGGACTAACAATACTACGGAATATTAATTAGGATGTTGGGAGTGTGCTATAATGTATATCCATTTGTAATATAAATGTGAATACGGAAAATTTTGTTCTGAAATGTTGCAACTGAGGAAAATAACGCCCACAGGCAGACCTTTCTGTGAAAAGAGAAAAACATGCGATCACGAAAGTGTTAAGAAATTTCTGCATCAATGTTTATTTTTTAATCAAAATACAAATGAGAACATACCATATGTACAGTGCTCATTAAGAAGAAATTTATTTTAAAATAGTTGGGGTGCAAGAGTGAGTATAAAAATTCGGGCCGTGGGAATTCTGTATGCGTATAAATCATACTTTGCCAACATACTAATTAATATTCCGTAGTATTGTTAGCCCCGCCTTCTTTTTCACACCAGTATCTTTTTAGAATATTTTTCTTCTTATTAAATCGTAATTATATTTGGAGAATATTACTCTAAAAATTTATTGGTGTGAAGAAAAGAGCGGGACTAACAACACTATGGAATATTAATTAGGATGTTGGCAAGCATGATAAATACTGTCAAAAGTGAATTAAAAGCTAGGCGGAGAGGCAAAGAAAGGGGGGGGGGGCTCTTTTTGTGAAACGTGAAATTCAATAACCTTTTGCAAACAAAAAATTACATTTCTTTTCAACTATTTAACTGATATGGTTAAATGTAAGCTTCTTCGAAAGCTGATAGAATAAGCATGCTTTTAGAAGAAAGTGATCGACTATAGTTAACCCTTAACGCTCGGCATATTTTCCTATTTTGAACAGTAAGATACACCTTTTGGCGTTCCTTCAAAACGTCACACGTATAGTTTCCAACTTACTACCTTTTGGCTACCAAAAAATTGTAATAATTTGTTTTATTTTACTTCATCATTAAATAAAATAAATCTTTCTGTTAAAAATTTTCCTTTAGCCGAAAGGTAGCCTATAGTTACACGTTTTAGAAAAATAACATTTCATTTGCAGAGGAACACCTTAAGGCGTGTCTCGATTTTTTAATGTCTCCTCATTGCCGGCGTGAAACTAGTTTAACCCCACAGGCAAGTCACAAGTCTTGCCGCCTGCCTCCTTCCTTCCTATCTTGTGTTTCTTAGGTTATTTTTTTCATTAATTTTGATAAGTTTATGGTTTTAAGTTAAGATTTGTTGTGTTACTTTATTGATTCGTTTGTTTTGCAGGCTGTTAATTAATAGATCTGGTTTCTTAACATTAGTGTATATCATCCACTGATAAATTTTTTTTTATCTTACAGGTCATTGGTGTTTCAGTGATCTTGTATCTGTTGCTTGGCTTCTACTATGCTTAATAGATCACCTTTATTATATATATATATGTGTGTGTGTGTGTTAAAAATTATTATGAAAGTGTATAAATATATTATTTGATTCTGCATATAAAATATTAAGGCAAAGTATTGTCATCTCATGCTACGATTTTGAGGAAAACAAGTCCAAGTCTATAAAAACCCTGCCCCTGAAAATAATTAAACAATATTTATCTATAATGTTTTGAATCAAATATAGAGATATTTAGACCAAAAACCATGTGACTTATCATCATATATGAATTGAAAGTTGTTGGACTGGCATGTCGCAATTTTTAAAACACCAATGCAATATTGCCTGAAAAAAAAAAAAAATAATAATAATAAATAAATAATAAATAAAAATATAAATCGGTTGAAAATTTGCGATTTTTAAAAAGCCTTTGTTTATACAATCAGGTGTTCTCAAGGGAAGTTTATATTTTATTATTTCTAAATAGTAATTGTAAACTTGACTAATCATTGTTGTCTAAAATATATATATATATATATATATATACTGTACAAAAAAATCTAGAATACAAATTTCCCTTAGTGAGAACCCTGCTATTCCAATCTAAAAAACCACGTGACTTATCATCCAACATGAGTTACAAGTTTAAAGATTCTAGTAAAAATGATGTGAAATGAAATGAGCTGCATAAAGAAAAATAACAGAAACTTATAAATACAAAATATTTATTAATTTACAAAAAGAAATCCAATGAAATAAATTACAAACAATATGTTTACAATTTGAACGTTGGAAAATAGAATTTTAAATAATACAATAATATGATAATAATTCTTTGAAAATGTAAACAAACAGTTAGATTACATACATAGCTAAAACAGTCGTGGAATACTGCATAAGTAAAATGTTCTTTGGAAGAACTACATCTTCGTGATATGCAGGGCCTGATTAAGGGGGAAGCTCGCTCTTGACACATTATTTATACTTACACCGTTATTTTTTAACAAATACTTTCCTCCTATAATAAACAGAAAATTCTCATTAAAAAGTATTTTAAAAGAATTCTGGTGTCTAATAAATGTGCGTATATTGGATTGTTTTACACCGTTCATTTTTTATAAAAAATATTTCCTCGTCAAAGCGTGGAATTTCTATGACATGAAGTAAAAAATAATTGTAAAAATATTCCGGTATGAGCGAGCTTCCCCCTTAATCAGGCCCTGGTGATATGCAGTATCGTACATGTAATAAAATGACTACATTCATTGTGAATAAATACTTCATTGAAAAAAAAAAATGACAAGATAATATTATAAAGCGCAACCCAACTATACACTTGAATAATAAGTGAATAAAATTAATTATTAAATATTTTTTTCAAAGTGAATATGACAGTAACAAACTACAATTTTATTCTTTATTAAAAATGGGTTAAGTAGTTTTGTTGATATAAACTCAGAAATATGACACATTATATTATCACAGAATACACATCTGGGAGCTAAGTTTATTATTATTATTATTTTCTTTTAGTGTCTTGATTAGAAGAAAAAATTCAAATTTATATTTTTATTATAATAAACAGTTTACAAAATTTTCATGGGGATGAATTTTAGAAAATACCCAAAACAATGCTAATAATTGAAAAATATTTTAAAATATCTATTGCCTACTTATTAATATTTAAAAGAATAATAAAAGAAAAAGTAAAAATTTTAAACAATTAATAAAAAGGAAAAATTATTATTATGTATGTATTTTATTTATTTTAATCTGCAATTTAAAATAAACAAAATTTACCGTACATAAATATAAAATTACAATATATATATATATATTTTTTAAGTTGATGTTAAATTTAATAAGATTTACAAGAAAGGTAGATTGCAGAGTTATTTTATATAAGCATTTTCCATTTTTAGGTCTCTTTAGTTAAGGGTTTTTCTCATATACATATATAATAACCCCTAAATATAATTCCTTAATGAATTCCTCTGACATATTATTATTAAATATAATTATTATAAACATTATTAAATATATTATTATAAAATATAATTCCCCAAAATGAATTCCTTATACTTTGAAAAATGTAGAATTTGGTTAAGCAGACAGAAAAAATATACAAAATCCAGTGATTTCGTGGAATGCTTTGAAGACATATTGGCTGCAATTGTTTTCCCACACAATTCTTTTACATAGCACCCAGATATTTAGTGATGTATCAACGTATTATAATGCACTTATATATCACACAAAAGTCACATAAATTTTTAAATAAAAAAGTATAACAAAATATACAATACAACAAAATAATATACAATTATATACAATAACCCTTAATAACACACAAAATGTCATGAGTATGGGTCCCGCCCATTTAATATTGTCAAGATATGTCAGCATACAACTGTACATACTAATTCTGATTGTATATGGTGCAAAATTATATTTTATTTATAAAAAAGAAATATATGCATCTTTTTTTCTGGTATGTAAGTAAATTTTCCAAATATTACTAATAAAATATTTAATCGTCCAAAATATAAAAATATCAAATATACACACATACATATAGATATCAAATATTATAGTAAGTAATTAGTACATTATTTACAAAGTGTATTTTAGAAGCTGTGTATAATCACAAATATTATGCACTATCAATCAGTTTCATTTATTTATTTATTTTTAGATCATGTAACTATAAAAGTAAGGTTAAAGATTAGGTCCGTACATCAATGTAAAAATTTCTGCAATATCAATGACTGAAACTTCAATGGATTCAGATTTAGAAGCATTTATAAAGCGGAAAAAGTTTTAGATATGTATATAAATATAAAATTGCTTTAGTAGATAAAAATTTCTTTTAATGCTACAAAAATACATAATTAGTAAAGTTAATAACTTATTTTTTTAATAAAAAGATTTCATTGACAAATATTATATGAATCGTTATTTATAGAAATTTAAAAATCAAGTTAATTTAGCAAATAAGAGAAAAAGTGACCTTTCTAATAAATGAAAGATTTATTATTAAGTTGTTATAATTATTATTAAGTCAAAATTAATTTTAGTCGTAATTTAGAAATGAAATTAGTTTAAAAACTGAATTATGTGGTATTTTACATCACTCTATTCCTAACTTCTAATAAATAAAACATTAAAACCTTTTATTAGAACATACTTGTCAACTTTTAAGAATAATCACCTGTATTTTCAAATGCAATTGTACAAAATTATTACGAAAAGTTTCTATTAAATTTAGTAGTAATGCATTTCCTGAGAAAACCGGAAGACTTGGTAAATATGATAGAAGAATAGATTGATATACACCAATTTCAAATATTTTTTTTTCTTTGATTATATATATATATATATATATATATATATATATATATATATATATATATATATTTAGCCACTATTGATAAACATAACATTTATACAACAGTTAACAACTTCAAGGTTTGTTAAAGCCTATATCACACAAGGCGATAATGTAGCGCCAATTTCAAGCAACAGCATGCTAAATTGTTGAAAGGTGAATGAATAGTTGCTTCAATACTTGAACATACTGTCAATACTTTTTCAATACTTTAGCATGCATTTTTTGAGGCAGGAGCCACATTATTGGCAGCAGTCACCTCTATCAACCAATAAAATTCAATGAATGCTGAGGTTAGTAGGACGTCATTTTTCTTTTTCATTCATGTAATCTGGCATCCTGAGTACGTTTTGGAGCTAAAAATCAATGATCATTGAGTATTCTCATGTCGCCCCGAATTGCCGCGACTCTTGTCGCCTCGTGTAATAATGGCTTGGTGTAAATATCTGCGCGCCAATGCTAAACAATTTCAGGTAATGTATCATGCCAACAAAGAGGTAGGAAACACAACAACTGTAGTAATCACAAAGTGTTGGACCAGTACGTAACAGGATACTATTTACAAATGACCATTTTTAGTGATGATTTGTTCTAGTTTTTCGCTTGAGCTCTGCCCTTGTGTTTCTTGTAACCATGAGAGTAAACGTAGGTTATATAATCCGAACGTTCTTCCATTTTTCGACTCCATTCACTGTTGTCGAATGGTGGTAATTCACCTTCGTATTCTGCTGGTAGAATACTTGGAGCGAAGTATTTGTGGAGTTTCTTAACATTCTTTCCATGGAAGTGGAACTGTAAATGAAAATCAATTATATATTAGTGTGTTTTCCAATTTATTTTTACATAATCATTACTACTGTTATTATTACAGGGATGGAACACGGACACAGAATTCATACCACTATCAATGTAAAAAAAAACTTTCTACATCTTAAGTCAACGATATTATAAACCCGGATAAACTACTACGCCAGAAACGCCAAAGGAAAATATTTGAGATGCATACAGCTGTTCCGGTAGCCTTAAGCGTACCGTCATCAGTGCAAAAAGAATTCTGAATCTGGAGAAGTACTCGTGTATATAGGAGAGGGACCGAATTTAGTTCAACCAATAGGATTACGGGAAAGGTGGGGAGTGTGGCCAATAGGAATTTAGGAATGTTAGCTGTGTAAACAGTAGAAAAATTAAGAAAATGTGGACTGAATGTAAAATTCCCAACAATCAGACAAATAGGGTACAGCGAATCACAATTTACAAGTGCGCTTAAGGCTACCGAAACAGCTGTATGCATCTCAAATATTTTTCTTTGTCGTTTCTAACGTAGTAGTTTATCCGGGTTTTGAATATTCCAACGCCAAGTCTCCTGTTATTATCAACGATATTATAGTTAGAGAATTTTTTAAACAAATACCGGTATGAATTCTGCGCCCGTGTTTCATCCCTGTTATTATTATTATTATTATTATTATTTTATTTGCATAAATATTGATATTTGTTTATATAATTTATATACTTATTTTTATGAGGACCGCTTGTATCTCGAATAATACAGGCTGGAGATATGCATCGGGTCGAGTTTGAATTCTTTTTTTAACCCCTTAACTGCCCCGGGCGTGTACGTTCGTATCGCTATGCCGCTGCATTAACTGCCTCGGACGTGTATAGACGGCTTGCTGGAGAACGATCGTTTGTGTTACGCTGCTATTCTCATGGCTTTGTAATGTAATTAAATGACCATGGCAATGTTTTCGAACGATTTACTTATTGCAGAGACGATGGGGAGCGGGAGTAATCGGAAAGGGAATGTTTCTGGAACAGTGAACGCATAGCTACACGCGTCTGTGTGAAAAATGGTGGCACTGGGAAGCGAATCTTGTAATTTTTCGTCGGCAGGTAAGGGGTTAATCTACGGGTTTACCTACGGGTCTATTCGTAAAATATATTTCTTAAAATATTTTTCGTAATATATATATATATATATATATATATATATATATATTCATTTTTTTATTATTAATCTACGCCTTTGAAATTTGACGATTTTTTTTTTTTCTTAAGTCGCCGCTTTTTTATGTTTTATCGCCAAATGGTGAGGGGGGAGGGGGGCTATTTTTTCAGGTTACCAGAGTCCCCAGACGCCTGACAGAAAGGCGGACATATCTTTATCCCATCGGTCACTGAAGGCCCAGATTTTTTTTCCTTATTTCTTTTTTTAATTTTTCGGTTAATATACTTGTTCAGGGTTCCCACTCTTAAAAAAGAAAAAAATTCAAGGACTTTTCAAGTACTTTTCAAGGCCTATTTGAAATTCTTCAAAGACTAGGGGAAAATCGCAGAAAGTTAGGCATATACACAAAATTTTAGAAACTACTTTCATTAGTAATATTCTTTTTATAATTAGAATAACTTTGCCTGTTTTCACAATACATTTTTGATGGATTGACAAAATTAACTTTTACAAGAGTCAAAAAACGATTAGTTCAAGATTTGGAATCATTATAATTATTCCAAAGTTTTTAGGTTTGAGTCCTGGTCCAGTCACTTTCTGCTCAAAATTAATGACCAGTCAATCAAACAGGTATGAGACTGACAAAAAAAAGCAAATAAGTTGAAACTATATGCATAAGCAAGACAATGAAATAAGAATTTTATGACAAAATCATTATATTAGACAATGGCGTGCGAATATGGAGATGGAGATAGTTTAGCCTTGACAGAATTCACGTTAAGCCCGTCGTAAATTCAAGGATTTTCAAGGACTTTGCACAAAATTTAAGTACTTTCGAGGGCCCTTAAAAAATAAAATGAAATTCAAGTACTTCTTAAGGACTTTCAAGGACTGTGGGAACCCTGTTCTTAATTTTTTTTTTCTCTCAGATCAGATTTGAGAAAGAATTGAAAATTGAATCAGAACCATTCTGGTTCTGTAATTCACATCCTTAAGGTTACTCTCTCCCTCTTACAATTTTTCCATCTCTGGTCACGAAATTCCATATAACTCTATGCGTAAATTTGTTTACAAAATGACTCATTACCTAATTTGTAATTCCATTTACACATTCGGAAAACTCACAACCATTAACTTAGTACCGCTTTTCAAAAAATTCATTGTTTAAATTTAATATATTTCATTGTGTGAGATTGACCACGGAAGAGTTGAGTTGGTTGAGGTAAGGTTACCAGTCGAATACCAGTGACGATGGTTTCGGTACATCTCCATCGCTTAGAATACACAGTGTGGAAAGCGACCAGCAAATCAGTGCCTTAAAAATTAAGCCTCTCACCAGAGGTCAGTGCAGTCGAGTTTATTGCTTGAAAAACTCCTTATTGGTTAATTATGTGTGAAGATCACGTGATTGAGCAGATGAAACTGGGAAAATCCAACCTTCTCGATTTGAGCAAAAAATTCGATAGCAGTGCCATCTGGGAAGCTTATTTTTTTTAGCAGTATTTTAAGCATTCGATCATAAGCGCTTGCCACAGTGTATATTCTAGGCGCTAAAGTTTCGGTTCGGAGAAAGCGTAACTAGACTGTCCATGGAAGAATTAAGTTGATTGAAGAAAAGGCTACCAGTCGAATTTAGTTAATTTAGGTTGGTGTTCATTTCAGAGGAATTGTGAGAAGTTCTAGAGGAAGTTGATGGAAGTAGGGAAAGTTTTGAATAGTATTTTCAATTTAGATGCTTTCGGAGTAGTCCCTTTTGTCTTATCACATTAAATGCTCAACATCGCTCCAAGAGCGATGAGCTGCTCCCTGTTCAATTTAAATGCTTTAAGGTGAACAAAGTGAAGTATCTCCCCAGTTAATCTGTTAAAAGAAACATCTGAAAATATTCAAATGTGCTTTTTGGTGAGAAATATGTCTTTGGAGTATAGTGAGTTTTCGATGTATTAGAAAATTAAGCACGCTACTCGCATTTAGTTTTAGTGACACGGATATCAAGTTAAGGCGTATTTGGTGAGTTATTTCGCTTACTCGTTTACGTATTAAAAAGTGTTAGTGTTGCCAGTTTGGGGACTTTATTATTCAATATCCACCACTAAATTTTAATTGTAACAATTGCGTAATCACTTCGAAGATTAATGGTCTATTATATATATATATATATATATATATACAGAGCTACCAACATTTTTAACTTTTAAATCAGAATTGACACCAGTATTGTTAAATGGAATATGTTACATATATTTTCGATGATTAATATTACCAAAAACAGCTATAAAAATATTCTGGTGTGAAGTCTCCCTTGAAAAACGGGAGACTTGGCACCTATGTATATATATATATATATATATCAAAATATCACTTCCTAAAATTGTTGGTAACTATTCAATAGCAAAGTCCCAAAGTTTGATAGTACTATCTATGTTATATTTAAGCAAAATTTTCGTTGAGCAAGTTACCCCTCTCCTTTCTTTGAAGCTTAAAGAGTTTAATTTCATACAATTTGTGCTTATTTGAATCCTAAATATTTTTACAAGTAATTATTGGCGGGGGGGGGGGGGGGGGGGGTAGGTTGGAGCTTAAAAGCCATGATTTTTTATTATTGTTATTTTTATAAGTCTCACCCTTTTAATTTGTTCCTTTTGATACAAAAACACTATATGAAAAGTTTGAGCAATAAATTTTAATATTTAATGGTAGCTCAACTGACTCAAAATTTATAAACTTAGAAAAAAATAAAAATATTAGCTGCACTGTAACAAATACGTACTTACAATGTATTAATTGTTTTAAGTTTAACAATTTAGTATTTACTTTACTGTACAAATTATTAGCTTTTCATTATACATTAAAATTTTATTGCCTTTGAAAAGGCTGAGACAGTTTTTTTGCTGCTATCTAGGTACATTTTGTGATGATCTTCAACAACTTGTACAAGAATTGTAGTTGCATTTCATCATGAGTTATCAAACCACTGTATTCTATAATAAGTGCAAATGCACGCTCAGCATGGTCATTTACTACTTGTAATGATTTTATTATCCCTTTAGCCTTTTTTTTTGTCCACGCTTGACTCCCACAAGTCAGGATCAACTTCAAGATATCCAACTGGAAGTTCCAACAATTGAAACAATATCATTGACTTAGCTGTCACAAAATCTTCCAAGTTTTTATTCTTGAATGAATGAAGAGCAATACTGATTCGCTTAGAGTAATTTTTAGCTTTATTTCCTGCATTAGCATCTTACTGCAAAGCATTAACCATGCGTCTTTTTGTTAATAAACTGACACAGCTGCCAAATAAAGACAAGCCAACCAAGTCCTTCTGATAAATACCACAAGTGCTTAGCAAATTTATGTGATGATGACTTGGAAATTACTGAATGTATTGATGAGTATTCTAGTAGTGATTTGAGAACAACAAGTCAATATAAGGGGCACATGCAGCTTGAGATTCAATCTTTCAAGTATGCATGGACTATGAAAACACACACATCATGTACACCTTCTTCCTCTTCTGAAATCAGTTTAAATTGAGCCTTGAACATCCAGATCTTGAGGTAATATATCACTTTGGACATCTAGCGGGCATGGTGCATTGCACCTGGTGACATAAATCTGACTCCCCTTCCTGGGAAAACACCAAGATAGATAATTACAAGTTCTAAAAATTCTTTATAATCCCCTTTTAGCTTTATTTCTCTTTGTTCTTCTAGGTACTTCTTTGCATAGTTGATCGTATCATGCTTTATATCTTTTACTAAATTTGTGACATCATGAAATGAAATTGCTGGTTCATACTTTTCTCTATCAATGAAGCTCCAACATTTTTGAAAGTGTTTAAATAGTGCAACTTCAGGAGAAGATTTGACTCCGATACATATTTCAAACACAGTACTAATTATCAATTCCAAATTTGATGCCTGCAAGCAAGTGATAAGAGTTCTTTTTTTAACTTTTGCTCTTTAAGACACATGCACCAGAATTATGACCAGTATTTGAGCTGGTAGTGTCAAGGCACATTGCCTTAATATTATCTGCTATTCCCCAGTCTTGAATAGCTTCGAAGACAGCTGCTGCCTGTGCTTCTCTTGTTTCAGACGAAATTTTGGCAACAATCAGTAGCTGAGAAACTCCTTTCCCAGCAACTAATACTGGTAACCTATCAATTTTTTCTTTTCCAGTCAGACCATAGACTAATTTTTCATCCCAATGAATGACAAAAGTAGTGTTGCTTTGAAAAAAAAATTTTTTTCATATTTTTTAATTCTCTCAAACATTTTTTGTCGACAAATCGAGTCTTTGTTTATAGTATATTCATCAATGCTCAGTATTATACTTTTGGCAGTTTCTGATAATACAAAAACAGCCTTTTGGTTTGATATTTTACTATGATCTAGTATCTAGTGCTGCTACAAGGTCTGGAGTAATTATGGTTTTATGCCCTCGTTTTCTTTTTCGTGCTTCTCCAACACGAACTGTATTGTTTCCAGTTTTTTCCAACTTTTCTAAATCACTTTCTGCTGTGTTGTTTCCAGACTCATCATAAGTAGATGACATACTTTGAAGGGTGGAATTTAATTTTCTTTTCTGTGACATAATGTATGTATGTGAGTATGCATATATTTATCATTCCATACATTAAAAACGTCATCATTGAGCTACCTCTAAATAATGTTCAACTGTGCTAATATTTCGCTTGAATTTTTTTTTCATAAAAAGGAACAAATTTAGAAGGTGAGAAGATCATATTTTCAAACTTAAAAAATAAGCTCCACCCTAGGGGGGGGGTAATGAGTCTGCTATTAACCACTGAGGGAGAAAAAATCGAAATTATAATTTTTGTTGCATCAATTTTTTCACAATTATATGTGGGGGGAAAAAAAGCAACTTACTCTTTCTCTTAGTTTCTTCGTTAGAAGTTGTTTCAAAACTGCCCAAATGTATGAGAAAAGGTGACCTTCGTTGACCATGTGGACGGCTCTGAATCTTCCTGGGAAGCAATTCTGAAAAAAGAAGAAAAAGAAAAAAGTTATTCCAGAAATTGTAATAAGAGTAGAATTAAATGAATACTACGTTAGAAACAGATTGCTTCAAAATTTTTTTGTAAGGGCATTACAACAGACATGATATAACAGTTTAAGCTGTAAGATATGCTGTGAATAATCGTTATAACACTCTGCCGCTCATATGGTGGCGGAATGGTTAGTGTTCCAACCTTCCGTTCTCAGGTGTCGGGTTCGAGTGCCGATTCTGGCATGGATGTTCGTAGTGGTTTGGAGTTCACTTTATGCCGTATGCCCTGGACCATAGCCTCCTTAACTAGATGCCTGTCGCGTAGCTTGGAAACTAGTCAACAGTTGAAGCTAGAAATCCTTCAGTAAACTAGAGATACGACAGTGCTGGCAATGAATTCTGATTCGTCCAAAGCTACTTTCGACCGCCTGAGGGAAGGACTGTAGCGCCAACATAGACTTGGCGACCACTGCGCTAGAATACCTTTAAACAAACCCACTTATGGAACATACAAATAAATAGCCCATACTGCGCTTATGCGCCAAGGTTAGGAATCCAGGTTGCATAGTTAGGACGAAATTTAATCAGCCCACCATTTTTTTCCGTCCACTGCGCAAGCGCACTAAGCTCTTGTCTTATCTCTGGTTTACTAAAGGATTTCTAGTTGAAGCGGTAGACAGCGCCACCTAGTACAGATTATAGGACTTTGTTATTCAACTCCCACCAATAATTTAATTAAGTGATACATGGTATATAAAATCGACATTTCTTCGATTCTATTCGCCTTTTATGTATATCATATCCAACATTATTAGTGGCTGTTGAATAAAAAAGTCGCGGAATCTGTACCAGGGGGCGCTATCTACCGCTTCAACTGTTGCCTAGTTTCCGAGCTACGCGACAGGCATCTAGTTAAGGAGGCTATGCCTGGACTAATGAGCTTTAATGCACAAAAATGACTATACAGCAACGATCTTGATCGATTTAACGCTATTTATACCAATCTAACGACATGTATCGGCTAGACTACTTCAGTAGGCAAAACGTAGGGATGGTAGCAAGTGTTGCCAGAATGGGGACTTTTTTTATTCAACTATCACCAATACTTTTGGGAAGTGATATTTGATATACATAATCTTTGAAGTGATTAGGCAACTGTTACTTTAGTGGTGGATATTGAATAAAAAATAGCCCCAATCTGGCAACACTGATGAAGATCTTAGATTCGATCTTTGGTGTGATCATTTTCTGCTCTTGTAAAAATTAATTTGGCTTATTCATAAAGCATTTTTTGTCCAACTAGTTGAAGTTTTTCTTATTTCACAAAACCATTTGAAACCCTACTGTTATATAAAATAAAAATTTTGTTAAAATAATAATAATACAAGTACTAATAATAACAACTTTTTTAAGGTGAGCGTTTGGGAAGATTGGGATTCTAGGAAGATTAAGTACAGTCACCCAAAAAAAAAACGCCACCCCCCCACCTAATTTTGCCGCAAATTATCGTAGAAACATGCGACTAGTACCAATCAGTTTCTAGTAACGTCTAGTTTATAATGTTATAGTTAGATTTTACTTAGGGGGTCGTCTACATATTAAAACTGACATCAACTTCATTTTTTTCAATGGTAACCCCCTTTTTTTATAATTTATTTGAATTCTTTGGATCAAATCAATCACGGAAAATGGTATAGTTTATATATTTCGCTCAATTTTTCATAGAGTTATAAGCTGTCAAAGTTTGGGGGTGCTAATGTTAAATGAATTTGACAAACATTAAATCATATCTTCCGAAATAATTATGATATTTAAATTCTGTTTTTTTTATTCGTTAGAATGAAGTGACCCAAACATATTCCATGCAAATTTTTGCTAAAAAAACATTTTTTGAATTATGAAAATTATTAATAAATTCATATTTGAAAAAATTATGAATTATGACCTATGTTAATTTTTGCACGAATAGAACGGGCATCATCAAAAACATGGGTTTCCAAATTTACAGCTTGTTCCTAACATTATTTTTTGAGTTACAGTGATATTTCACTTTTTATTCCTGTTAGGGGGCCGTCACTTGTTATAATCTGTATCCTCTATAAGGAAATGTTTGTATATAATTTGACGGAAAACTATTTTAATTTACCTTTATGTTATTTTTATTGTTTCCTAAGCAATATTTCGATGTTTATTATACAAATTGGCATATTTTTGTAAAATTATCACAATGTAGGCGAGGGATTGTGAAAGAATTTCAAAAGAAAAGAAGCCCCGCCTCTGATTCGCTGAAACACTATTTAAAAAAAATGACAAATTTGCATATTACTATTTGACTCTATATGTGACGCTCGTATGCATAAATCACAATGGTATTTACTACATCGATTATTGAAGACAAAACTTAAATGATTTAATTACAAATATGCAAAATTATTTTGCTTTATATTATAAAGTTTTAGAAAATTTGTGAAAAGGCGTGGCTTACGGTACAAGAGAAGAATATAATATCCGATCCTAATATGTTAAGTCTTTCTTCATAAGTATTAAATATCTTTTTCTAGTTTTTCGCTGCTAAAATTCTATTTTAACCCTGTTACACTTTTTTTCGCATTTCAATATTCAAGAGTACGTACACCTCTAGTTAAATATCATGTTTTAGAAAACACGGTACAGCGAGACTGATTGCATGAAACAGCAATTATGCATGCGACAATCGTTTTATTATTATTATTATGAATATTTAATAATTTTAAAAAGATTTTTTACCATAAATTTTCTGTTTAAATTTTGTTGTGACATATTTGCATTTGGTGACTGTACCGTTTGTAAGCTTTGTGTTATTTAAAATTTATCCCATAATGTAACATAATAAAATATCAAATTTCTATTAAAAGTTTTTTAATACAGAATCAAATAGTGAAAAATTGCTTTATTATTATTATTATTTTTTTTTTTAAGTTTATAAGATCTATTATTGGAACATAGCTCAATAGTATTTATTTTCAATTTCCTAATCATGAAATCAAAATCACAGTTATTATGGAATAAAAATTTAAAACAAAGGAATTGTCTTATTACTTTCAAATATATAGATATTGATCTTACAGAAACCTGAAATTTCATTTAAAAGACTTTAAACGTCTAAATTTAAAAATTCAAAATAAAATAAATTAATCTAAATGCTTTTAAAGTTGAAACGGGAAGATTTCAAAATATATGAAAATTGGCATTTGTGTTTTGAACATTTTGGTGCGGCAGATATTAAAAACAATATTTTTATGATGAGCTGAACCTGAGCTTAAGAGAGGGCGGATCCAGCTATTTAGCACGAGTGATATCACCTGACTAAAACCAGAATAAACAACATTTTAATTTATTCCGGCGTATTTTTAGCCCACTGTTATTCTTTTTTTTTTTTTCTTTTTTTTCAAATTTCAACACTAGCTACAGTACGCTTACGTCCTATTTACATTAAGCCTTGATATGGAAGCTATGTTGCTGTTTTTCGATGCTGCGAAATTTACAAAATATATTTGTGTTAATATACTATACAGATAGAGGAATAATTATATAATATCAACAAATCTTCTTTAATCAATATGTTTATATACATTACTGTATGGAAATGTTTATATATGAATATTGTATTTATTTTTAATGAGAGATATAAACACAAAATACAAAAAAAAGAGAAGAAAATGTGTTATAAATTTTTATAAATCAAGCAAAATATATATGCATACTTGCCAACCTAACCAGTAACATTGTTAGTTCCCGCCCCTGTGTGTACACAATTTATTTTTTAGAGTAATTAACTTCAAATACATTTACGATTAACTCATTGAGCGCCACGCGAATTCTTATGGAAATCCCATTCAGGCCACACGTGCTGCTTAGAAGCGTGTTATGTTTATCGAGTTTCAATAAACCCCATTAGGCCTTAACGATATAATCCTATAAAAATCCTAAAAAAAGAAAAAAAAAAAAAAAAAAAAAACATGAAGTAAATTTTAAATAAATTGTCAGTAATTACTTAAAACTATGTAAGTTCTGTAGTTTTATATCATATTTTACACTGCCGGCTGACTTAGCCTAAATGGAAAGATCAGTGTCAGCCACCGATGGCTGACACGGCTCTAAAAAGACTGATGTGAAAAAAAATGTACGGAAAGGGGCGGGACCAGTAATCTTCCGGGATAGGTTGACAAGAATGTATATACATAGAGCAATGCCAGAAAATGTTCTTTATTTTTCATGAACCAGATGAATGGTACTTTTTTTCTGAATAGTCTATGTATTAAATATAATGCTGCTTTAAATGCCCTTTAAATGAAAAGTTTTATTACATAAAGTAATTTTCTGGCACTCTACAGCTCCCAAATGACACACAATACAAAACCCCGCCTTTTTCCAGTGTTTAAAGGGTATTAACGTTTAATATGCTTTATATTCGTTTTGATCTTTCCTTCTCCTTCTTATCTTCTTCTTTTTTCCTTAAAAAAAAAAAAAAGAGTTATGTAACATTTTGACCTTTTCAAGTGAAGATTTAGATTAAGGGTAGTCAGCCTTTCTACACCCACCGTCCACTTTGGTATCTGTGTTAAAGTGTAGAATTTTAGAACATCCCATTAAGTAGTAGGATTTATTATTTTGCATATTAATTTGTTACACATTATAAAATATAAAATCAAAAGAATATCGTGGAGATTTATGTAAAAGTTTTTAATAATGTCATGAAAAAAAAAAAAAAAAATAATAATAATAATAATTAATTAAAAAAAAAAAAAAAAAAAAAATCTGTTTTAATATTTTAAAAAAGTCAATTAAAGAAAATGAAAGTACTGCAGTATCAGAACAAACTCCCAATGTCACTGTGAAACGGCCGTGGGAACCAGGTTGAGTGCCGCCGTTTCAGACAATTATACGGCAGCTTGAGTTAAAATAATTTTGAATTTTCAAACAAATTTAAAACCATTCATCTTTTTTTTTTTTTTTTCTTTTGATAGATATTTTAATATCTATTCAAGCTATTTAATTTTCTTCGTATGAAGTGAACTATTTGATGTTTAATCAATAGAAACCAATAAAAATCTTTTAATTCATAAACTAAACCAGAAAGTTCTGTGAATTAGTCATTTTTTTTATTTTATAATTAACATTTCTGAAATTTTTTTCCGGTGTGAAACTTAATAAATAATGTATACTGGGTGGTAGATCGTGATTTATATTTTCTAAATGTATAGACGGACCCCTAATACATTTTCACGTGTAACTCTATTTAAAATTGATATAAGGTAAATAAATAGGTATGTTTTTCGGACCGCTTTGATCTCAGAAATCTGAATATGAAGTCAAAAATAGGGGTTGCCATTGAAGAAAATGAAGTTAATGCCAGTTTTAATATGTAGACGACCCCTTAGGCAAAATTTAACTATACCGTTATAAACTAGACGTTATTACAAATCGATCGGTACCAGTCAAATGTTTCTACGATAATTTACGGCGAAATTAGGTGGGGGGTGGCGTTTTTTTTTTGGGTGACTGTACATATTTTACGCTTAGTTTCTTTTTAAGCTGATTTTTTCTTTAATGCACAGAGAAAATTATGTAACTGGCATCTAGAATCTTAATTGTGGGTATGGTGAAAATAGTTCTACGTCTTCTTTATAAATTCTAGTTCCTTTTGCTATTGAGTTCTAAAAACCCTTGTTAGAATTCTAGACCGTTTTCTTATATTATGGTGGAGTCAGTCTCATTTAAATTTCTCTGTAAATAAATGTGAACACAAGAGACAAGTTTTAGCAACTATAATTTTATTTTATAACCCAATTCTAGGAAATCAATGAGAATTTCGCGCAATACAAAGGATTTATAACATTCATAATATTGTTTCACCATCTAGAAAAGTGTAGACTAGAAATTCTCGATCACTTCGTCTATCCCGGTTATTTATTTACCTTACGCATAACTCGGAAATCTATATTTCTAGTTTAAGGATTTAAAAAATGGCTACTTATTCGTTCTAGATGAAAATGGTACACTAAGAAAAAAATATATATACCACCTTCATCTAGAATGGATAAATGGTCATTTTCTAAATACCTAAACTAGAAATCTAGATTTCCGAGCTATGCGCATAAGGTACGCCAATAAACTGAATAGACGAAATGATCGAGAATTAGTCTACACATTTCTAGATGAATATTCTAAATCTTTTGTATTGCAAGAAATTCTCGCTTGATTTTCTAGAATTGGGTCATAAACCAAGATTATAGTTGCTGAAACTCGCCTCTTGTATCCACATTTATTTGCAGAGATTTTTAATAAGTTTGACCTCTATAATATAGACAAACGTTCTAGAATTCTAATAGAGGTTTCTAGAACTCGCTGCCAAAGGGGACTAGAATTTATAAGGATGACTTAGATTCTAGATGTCAGTTACAGAAATTTTTTTCAGTGTATATTTTTTTCATCAGTGTAAAAAGTTCTATTGTACACTTTTTCTTTAACAGTATTATTTCCTAATAATCAAGAGTCAAAAGGTTCTTTTACATGATTCATCTGTAAATACGATAAAATAAAAATAAAAACGATAAAAATAAGTATTGATTTAAAAAAAAAAAAACGGTGAAGGTGAAAGACCTTTAAAAAATATCAGTGTTAATGACCTTTACAAACCGGAAGAAGATGAACGTTGGATGGGACAATGACATTCTTAAAATACAGATAATTTCAATAAAACTTTCACTGAGTCTGTTGCCTGGAAATCTCAAGATTTGAGAATGCTATTTGTCTAAGATAAACATAGTATTTTATTTTGGTCTATCTATCTGACACTTTCGCTTACCCGTCTGGCTTTGCATCAGATAGTCAAACTTTTTTAGGCTTTAAAGTACAAAAGTTTTGACTTCGTCTGCGCTCTACACTACCAGTATTAGACAAGCACCTCTTAGGAGACCTTGAAGGTGATGATAAATGTATCAATATTTATAATATGATGATAAAATAATGATATGTGAATTTTCTATCTTAATGAAATAATATTGGGAATTTCAGTAGTACTAATCTCTCACACGGTTAAAAAAAAAAATAAAAAAATAATAATAATTGTTAAATAACAATACAATTATATTAACTGGTACGGTATTTGTACCATCTCAATTGTTTAAATTATAAGCGCAGTATTTCTACAGTACATTAAACCTAAATATACAGTATACGCGTCACATGAGTCATAAAAGGAATGAACCTATCCGTTGCTTTTGGATTCGATGCTAAATAATCTATCGTTTTTCCCTCACATGTGATGGAGGAACAAGATTGTGATAGCATGTCTCCGGACAACCCCTAAGGAGGGGGAGCCCCAGACCGTCACCAATTGCCCATTGCGCAGCACTAGTGCGACTTAAAACCCAACCAACCAACCATCCTTCACATGTGATTTATAATTCTTCATTTCCTTAAGAATTTCCTCATAGCTATACCATACAAATATTTCCCTGTCAAATACATACATTTCCCTATTTAGTACAAATATAAACGTCATATTGTTATAGTTTTCCCTGTGGTGGTTATGTGTGAAGGGTTTGTGGCGTAATTAATAACAAAATAAGTTAACTGATCACAGTCTATCCATTCAAAAAATTAAATATACTCTAAACTTCATTATATACCATATATAGTCAAACCTTATTAACGTGAATTTCAAGGGGGATAAAAAATTTGTTCATGTTATCAGAAGTTCATGCTATCAGTAACTAATCTTCATATAACCAAAGTAATCTTCATTTTGACGGGGATTGTGGAAACAGTTCGTGTTAAAAGTAATTCTAGTTAACCCTTTACGGCGCAAGACAATTCGGATCATTTAAATTATACTGCCACCGGAATTCATGAACTAAATTAAACTAAAAGAAATTTTAGATTTTAAGGTTAAAAAAACCGGCCTTTTCTGATATGTCATAAACGTAAATTTTTGCTAAAAAATTTCCGGGATGAATTTTTGCAGCTGTATCTTAAATTTAGCGTCCTCCCAGCGAGGACACCGCGCGTTAAGGGGTTAACAGTGTTCACGTTAACGAGGTTCAACTGCATCTGCTACCATACAAATCAAACATTTCATTTTATGAAGAAAAGGAATCAGTAAATAGGGAATTTTAAGCAAGGCGTATTACCTGTAGAGCTTCCGCAAACAGCCATAGGTAAGTGGGTGAGACATGAGGTACGTGACTTAACGTGAATCCAGCAAAGTCCACAATCACTTTGAAGCCAGCAATTTGTGTAGCTGGACTAAGATTAGCGTGAAGAAGACCACTGGTCAGTGTGCGCATGATGTCTGCCAAACTGTTGACATGAGGTTCCCAGGTTGCTGCAAGATAAAATTTGAAGATCTATAATTAGAATGTGTCATTTAGAACAAGGATTTATATACAACATAAAGTAGCGTAAATTAATGTGAAAAATTCAATTGCAAAATATATTGATATTTAATTCAGTGCGTACATGTCAAAACGTGTGTAGTGCACATGTCACGGATTAATCATATCTTGGCGAATATGACGTGCACAAACGTCACCTACTGCTCAATTAAATAGTTTTCGTATCAGTACGGTGTTTGTTTTCAGTTTGCGTACCTGCTAACATCCTAATTATGAACCGGAAGATTTTTAGTACACGCCCCTTTTTCCACACCAGTTTATTTTTAGAGTAATTTTCTTCAAGTTTTCATTAATTAAATCGTGATTCTTATAGCGTTTTGCAACAATATTATCATCAATAAAGAATCATAAAAAAAAAATAATAATAATTAATTAATAAAAAATGTTTTTTCCCTTCACTGATTCCTATGTCGTAATACTAATAATCTCATTCTAATGTTTTGATTCTATTAATCTCATATTCATTACAAAATGTTTGATTTTTCTGCAACAGTTTTGTTTAATTTTATTGCAACATAAAACGCATAATTATTTAATTAATTAGCCTTCGCCTGCTTAACGGTCGATATTTCAAAATAAAAGAATTTTCAGATTTATTACTTTTGTCTTTTTAGCTCTTATGCGCATTTAATTCGTTTAATCTCGATTAACATAAATTAAAAACAATAATAATAATAATAATACTTTTTACAGAATAAAACTATGTCATAATGTTTTAAAATTCAAAAAGTTTGAAGAACTTAAGAATAACCTTTTAAACCAATCATAATCTTTTTAAACCAACTATATTACAATGTAATCAGTTAAATACGCTTTGAGACTGCTATTAATACTGTACCAAATACCTCCTATAATAATGTCTCCGAAATGTGCTTTACGTCAAGGAAGATCGGCCGATTACATCCAATCAACACTTTCTATAATATCTATAGGATGGTGTGGATTGAATGTAATCGGTCATCTTCAGTGACGTAAAGCTCAGCTCAGAGGCATTATTTAGGAGGTGTTGGTTTAACAGAATTGTAACCCCTAAAAGTCAAAGAAAGCAGATGTAGGAAGTACCAAGAATACGAGATAATGAAGTGTAATAAAGCTGATATCTCGTGGATTAATAAACAAAAATTCTATTTCAAAATGTAATCTATTAATTAACTATGAAAAAGATTCTATCGCTGTAGTTTAACATACTGTTTTGCGCCCCCCCCCCCTCCTGATAACGCGCTAAATTTTATTAGCCACTTCTTTGCACTTTTAATTATCCCTACTTTTTATTTTATTTGATGTTTTTTTGATGTTTACTTTGATGTTTTTTTTTTCTGTCAAAGTATTCTTTACTTTTTATTTTATTTGTTTCATACGATGGATAAAATTTTACTTTCCTTCTTTCAATACATTATTACAGCTATGATGTTACAATCGAAAGCAGAATTATTCAAACCGAAAGAGTGATCACTGTTAAATAAAAATAAATAAAATTCAGCATTTTTTTTTTTTTAAATATATATTGCATTCGATTTACATACAAAATTTTGATTCAAAGAATACTTACAAGTGCGGATAATTAGAATGACACACCCTTCACTATCTCTGTAGGGCAAGAAACCAACACTGTTCTCCTCCATGGTCTTTCTGACGTCATCGAAATCAAAGTTAAAGTACAGTTCTTCATGCTTGCGCATGACAGAGTAAAATGTTTTCATGAGGTTGAAGGCTCGTTTAACGTCGAATTTCCTGGCCCGCAGGAAAGACAAAAGGAATGAATCGTCGTCTTGCCAGTGAAGATCGGCCTCATCTGAAAAAAGGGGAAAAGGAAATAAATTTAATGACTTTTATAAGAACTTGTATGATGCAGTTATTACAAAAAAAAAAAAAAAATAGTTATATCAATAACAACGTCGTAATATTCTCAGCAAAGTAGGTAACAGATGTAAATGTAGTCTATTTTTACCCAACAGACACTGTGAACAGGCCTATCGCTCACTACGAAAAAACTCCCACGCCCCCTATTTAGAAAACCTACCTATAAATTTCAGTAATTTTTTGTAAGAAGATACGTGATACTGACGCCAAATGTTCTCAAGTCCAGAGCTGCCAACCTAATTCGGAGGATTGATACTTCCGCCCCTTTTCCATACCAGTCTTTTTTTAGAGCATCTTTCTTCTTAGTAATTCATCCTAAATACGTTTGAAGAGACTTATTCTAAAATTTAAAAGGTGTGTAAAAGGGGCGGTACCAATAATCCTCCGAATTAGGTTGGCAGCTTTGCAAGCCCTAAATTCTTCGAAGTTAGTTGCCGAATAGATAATGTGAAGCATTTAAATGGTCATGTGGTCTGTGGCTTTTAGCCTATTATTTAATATTTATACAGAGGCTCCAACATACTAATTAATATTCCGTAGTATTGTTAGCCCCGCCTTTTTTTTCACACCAGTATCATTTTAGAGTATTTTTCTTCATATTTAATCGTAATTGAATTTGGAGACTATTACTCTAAAAATTTACTGGTGTGTAAAAAAGGGGCGTGATTAACAACACTACGGAATATTAATTAGGATGTTGGAGTCTCTGTTTATATTGTACTGAGGTATATGGCAAATAAAAGTTATTGAAACGAGAATATTAATTTTTTTGTTTTTTAGCCCATTTACATCGAACAACGCTTTAGTCACATGAAGTTGCTATGGCACATAAATCGGATGACGAGATCAATTCCTTTACGCCCGCTGCATTATTCACTATATTCGTAGAAGGAGCTTATTTTACTTCTAGCAATTAGCTAGAAGTAAAATAAACTATTAATAAGCAGCGGGATAAGGACTTCGAACTTTCGTTTTTTTTTTTTTTTTTTTTTTTAAGGTCTTTTATTAATCAGTACGATTGTTTATAGCTAACAGCAGACGAGCCGGGAGGTTCTCTCGATTTAAAATTATACTTAAAAATTAATGAAATAAATAAATAAATAAAAATATAGCGTGAAAAAAAGGGTGGGTTCTGAAGATGCTTCAGAATCAATTACAGAGCTCGAAGTCTCCGCCCCTTTTCAGGACAGTTTCTGGGATGAGAAATTTCCACTTTTTTTGCTAATACTATTTTTATATAATAATCGCTGCCCTATTTTAATTGTGACTCATTGCTATGAAAAAAATAAAATTACGATAAACATTCCTGTATGAAAAAAGTGGTAGAAAAAAAAGGCAGAAAATTTTCAGCCCTGAAAGTGTCCTAAAAATAGGGCGGAGACTTCGAGCTCGGCCATTAAAAAAATTAAATACAGGGTTGCTACAGACTCCCTAATTCTTCCACCACTATATTTATATGACAATTTTTTACTTAATGTAATAAAACGTACAATAAATCTTGATATAATAATTCTTATTAAAAATTCTTAAAGAAAAATGCTGGTGGAAGAAATAGGGAAAAAATGTGGGCTGTCACCACCCTGAAATATGATTTCACAGCAACCAGCAGTGTATTTAATTCGGATGTCTATGGGGTTTACAAAGCGATTTACCATTCAGCATTGTCTTAAGTAATCTGAGGCTATGTACTCTTGTATCTTCATCTTCAAAAAGTTCTGATTTTGCACGCCTTCTCAATTCGTCTGGTATATAGCTCAGTTCGTAAGGGAGACCTTCCAATTTTTCAGAGTGACGTGGATGAACTTCAGTAGGCATGATTGAAACAAAGTGGTCAGAACTCTAAACAGTTGAAAAGAGCCTGCAAAGAAAGAATATTACAATACATGAGTATACCAAGAAAGCTTTTGATGTATACACTGTAAACGTAAACGTGAACATACAAAATTTTCTTCCATAGCATTCAACATTTTTCAAAGCACAGTGTTTTCATTCATTTTCTCACCACTAACAGAGATGTTAACATTTCTCATTTATTCGGGAGTATTGTTAGTACCCGCTTTCTTTTCACAGCACTTAATTTGGAAAGTACTTTTCATCTTATTTAGTATTACTATATCTCCCAACATACTAATAAATATTCCGTAGTATTGTTAGTACTGCCTTCTTTTTCACACCAGTCTTTTTTTTTTTTAGCATATTTTTCTTCTTATTTAATCACAATTCCATTTGGACAGAATTACTTTAAAAATAAAGTGGCGTGTAAAAAAGGGTTGTACTAACAATACTACGGAATACAGTAGAACTTGGATAATTCGAAGTTGAAGGGACCAGAGAAAAATTCGAAATATCCAAAAATTCGAATTACATATACTATTTTGTCAAAAAAATAAAATAAAATAAATAAATAAATTAAAATAAATAAAGAGATAAATTAAAATAATAAAACTCTATGATCAAATATTTAACACATAAACTTTATCTCTAAGAATATTACTACATCCCCCCCCCCCCCGCATCAATTAAATCAATATTTTTTTACGAGCTTAATTATTCAACACTTTTTAAAAAATAGTCAGATAATTTTGATTGCTTCTTTAAGTACAATCTTTGTGTCGACTTCCACCTGTCAACTGATACAAAAACAGAATCTTCTACATTAGACATGCCTTTTAATTAAAA